>CAMRHE010000074.1:6680000-7264724 GCA_947044405.1 Leptodactylus fallax | reverse complement strand
CACCGCATCCGATTGTAATTGGACCATACCAAGACAGCCTTCATATGCCCCTTGGGTTTCTTTCAGTTCACTCGTATGCCGCAAGGTACAAAAGGTGCGCCAGCAACGTTCCAAAGGTTGATGGAAAGAGTGTTAGGTGATTTAGTGCCCCGGGAATGCCTTGTATATCTTGATGACATTATTGTGTTTGGAAAGACGCTGGAAGAACATGAAGAACGACTCATGAGAGTACTCCATCGCTTAAAAGAAGAGGGGCTGAAGTTGTCGGCTGACAAATGCAAATTTTGTAGATCTTCGGTCACTTATGTAGGTCATATTGTTTCTGCTGAAGGAGTTGCAACCGATCCTGGTAAGATTGAAGCTGTGGTGAATTGGCCCCGACTGCAAAATATTACGGAGTTGCAATCTTTCTTGGGGTTTTGTGGATTCTATCGACGATTTGTGGAAGGATATTCAAAAATTGCTCGAGCCCTCCTCGACCTGTTGAAGAGTGATGCAGGAGATCCGGGAAAGAAGAAAGGGTCTTCCAAAAGCCTTTTTGGCGATAGGTGGACTGCGGATTGTGAAGAAGCATTTAAGTTGTTGAAGAAGAAATTGACAGAAGCTCCCGTTCTGGCTTATGCTGATGCACAGAAGCCGTATGTGCTACATGTAGATGCCAGCTTTGAAGGATTAGGTGGCGTGCTGCACCAAGAATACCCGGCCGGGTTACGGCCCATAGCTTTCATAAGTCGAAGTCTTTCTCCCAGCGAGAAAAATTATCCAGTACATAAATTGGAGTTTTTGGCGCTCAAGTG
This sequence comes from Leptodactylus fallax, assembly GCA_947044405.1. NCBI lineage: Eukaryota > Metazoa > Chordata > Amphibia > Anura > Leptodactylidae > Leptodactylus > Leptodactylus fallax. The sequence goes on along the minus strand of CAMRHE010000074.1, from coordinate 7,263,927 downwards.
GGCCATTGTTGATAAATTACATGACTATTTATACGGAGCCACGTTTGAAGTAAGAACAGACAACAATCCACTGACATACGTTTTGTCAACCGCTAAACTCGATGCTACAGGACATCGCTGGTTGGCAGCTTTATCCAACTACCAATTCACACTCAAGTATAAATCGGGGCCTAAGAACATTGGGGCAGATGCTCTATCAAGACGGCCTGGATTACCTAGTCCGGAAGTAGTGGATGAATGGGAAGAAGTGCCAAGTCCTGGAGTAGGAGCTTTGTGTGCCATGGCTGCTGTAGTTGAAGACCGAGTAGCCTTTTCTGAAACTCGGCTTATTGACTCTATTGGGGGAGGTCCCGAAGCTGTACCAGACATGTTTGCCTACCCTGCCGCTTTAGGATCCTTTGAGAGTTGTTCTATATCTTCAAAGCGAATGATCTGGAGTCAAAAGACTGATCCTTTAATTGGACCTCTTTATCAAGCAGTGAGTTCTCAAGACAGAGAAATGTTAAAGACATCCCTACCCTCTGAATGCAGTCAACTTCTACGAGATTGGGAGAAGTTTGAAATAGACAATGGCCTACTTTATCGTGTGGTGCTGTATCATGATCACCCTGGAAGGCGCCAACTAGTTATTCCAAGCTGCTTTCAGAAGATGATTTTCCGAAGTCTGCATGATTATCATGGTCATTTGGGACCTGAGAAGACTTATGGCCTAATACAAGACCGATTCTACTGGCCCAAAATGAGAGATACCGTGACTTGTCTGTGTAGGTGCTGTCGCAGATGTTTGCAGAGGAAGACTGTCCCGGTTCGAGCGGCCTTCATGGGACACTTGAAGAGTTCGGGGCCCCATGGATCTTGTCTGCATAGACTTCCTTTGTATTGACAACGACTCCAGAGGATTTGGAAATGTATTGGTGGTGACTGATCACTTCACACGATATGCTCAAGCCTTTCCGACTAAGGATCAAAAAGCAGTCACTGTTGCAAGAGTGCTTTGGGAAAAGTATTTTATCCATTATGGCTTACCACACCGGTTGCATTCTGATCAAGGCCGGGATTTTGAGAGTAACCTGATCAAAGAGTTACTTCAGTTGTTGAACATCCGCAAAAGTCGGACGACGCCTTACCATCCAGAGGGAGATGCCCTTCCTGAAAGATTTAACAGGACTTTACTTGATATGCTTGGTACCTTACGAATTGAGGATAAGCGATCCTGGAGTCGAAAAAGTGGAGGCTATGGTGCATGCCTATAATAGTACAAGGCACGAGAGCACAGGATATTCACCATACTTTCTGATGTTTGGAAGAGAGCCTAGGCTACCTATTGACATCTTGTTGGGAGTCTCTACCGATGGTATCAGTCATCGAGATCATTACCGATACGTGGCACGTTTGAAAGAAACGCTTAAGAGTGCTTATCAGCTGGCTGAGGAAAATGCGGCCAAAGTGAATGAAGGAAATAAAAGGAGATTTGATCTTCGAGTAAGATACCGAGAATTGAACCCTGGGGACCATGTTCTGCTACGGAATTTGGGAGCATCTGCAAAACATAAGCTGGCTGATCGATGGCGGAGTGAACTCTTTACAGTGGTAGATCGGTTGCCTGGAATACCAGTCTACAAGATAAAAGGACGGGACGGGGAGGATCAGGACTTGGCATAGAAATCATTTGTTGCCTGTACCTCAGATTGATGGTATGGATATCTCCAATGATGGCTCGGCCTGCGATTCTCCACAGTCCTTAGCCGATATTCCACCTGACCTTCCTGAAACTCCTGAGAGTGATTGGACTGTGGCTCCTGAAGTTCCTAGATCACCAGTATCTTCTCCTTCAGGGAGACCTATGAACCCTCAAACTCCAGAATTCGTACCTAGATCTGTGTCTACAGATGAGCAGGGATCTAGCTCTCCTACGCCACCAGCACCATCCCCTCCCATGGCAGACAACCCTAGTTTAGGGCCTGGACATGCTAGTTTACCTCAGAGAGAGGTACGGAGAGGAGAGAGAATTAGACACCCTCCACCTATGCTGACATATGATAGTTTGGGGGACCCCAGATTTACTACTCAGCCTCATTTATACCATGCTTGGGTGGGTGCAGTGTCCACTTTGGTCAATATGTTACCAATTTTCGCTCCTGCTGGCATGTATACCTATTAACCTGTTGTGACTCTGTAAATGCAAAAGCAACCATATTGATATTGTCATTGGTAATGTTGACTGTATACTATGACTTTGTATGTCTTTGACGTGACGTAAAGATTTCACCAGAGGGAGAGTGTAGGGAACTGCCATTTCTACTAGTATATAATGTATCTGGCTTCTTTGCCCCTGCAGTTTGGCTTCAGAGACCCCAGGCATTTAGTGCAAGTTTTGTTTTGTAAATACAGTGAGTCAGACACATGTGAGGCAGAGCTGCTGGGGGGAGAGATGTGAGCAGAGCTGCTGAGACAGACATGTTATGTCTGGGGGAGTCTAAGAGCCACTTGTTCCTCTTTACTTCACAGTATATAGTTAGGTATGTGTTACCCCCTATATACTCACAGGACCTAGCTAGTAACCGTAGTTAGGGATCCATATATATATACAGTTCAGGGCAGTGATAGGTTAGGCTTCCGAAGGCCAACTAGCTAGTTAGAGGCCCGGTGGCACTAGTAGTTTAGCTGGCAGGTTAAGGACTCAGTGTTAGGGTAGTCAGGCCTGCATCTACTTCCGTCACCGTCGCCCTGTTTGCTGCCTGTGAAGAATCTCACCATCATCATCATCTCCTGATCGGCTGTCTGTCATCTCCTGGAAGAATCCGAGGATCCACAGTCATCCACAGGGGCCCCTGCATCTCTTCTGTTGCCTGGAGGTATTGTGCACTGGACTCTTGCTATATATCTATATATATACCCGGGTATATAACCTAAGACGGTTGAGGACTTGCTGGTTGTTGTAGTATTGCTGTGTTCTGAGTATATTGTATGTATGTATTATTACCCTGTTGATTCTTATAAAGCTACTGTTATAACCTTATGTGGTATCTGTATGTATTCTTCAGACTGTGAGATTAGTACAGTGATCCTTGTTAAGGCTACTAACTGTACTTCATGGGTAAGTCCCAGGAAGAGATTCTCCCTGTAATACAGAGGCTCTATCCTGGGTGGAGGCACTGATATATTTCATATATGTTCCCACTCTTCCCTTCAGCGAAGGCTTCAGGTCCCATTATACACACAGGTCAGCGCCCGAGTCTGTTGCGGGAGGGATAATACTCATACCCCCCCCCCAAATAGGGCTACACATGCATTACACCTCCCATAGGATTTGAATAGTAACCAAATGTCCAATGGGAGGACATCGCCTGGGAAAAGGAGAGGAGACAGCTGATCACTGGGTCCCCATGGTAACACCCCTGCAGGAAGGTCCTGCGTGTGAGGAGTTAGAAGTGTGGAGTGTTAGGAGGAGGAGGTGAGGAGATAAGTGTGATGTCCTGTGAAGAAAGCAGTGAGTTTAGTGCAGGAACCTCAAGTCCTAGACAGGCCCAGGAAGGTTGGAGAGCTGACATACTCCAGCTATTCGACCTGTGGAATATCCTGCCACCCTGACTATTGTACCCCGAAACTCTGAGCTATCAGGACCACATAACGTGAGTGGGGAATATTATGTACTAGTATCATGGTGGGCATCCTCCTATGAGCCAAATAGGAACCCAGATGCACCTTAGGGCTGTAACACTGAAGTATAAGGGGCTAGGAACACCTTTCATCAAGTCTACCCTGCACCCCAGGACTTTGCTGTGTCACCAGGCATACCCCGTTGTTTTGTATTGAAGAAACTGTTTAAGCATTTGTGCCTCCACACCCATGGAAGTAAAAGTTCAACTTTACAACCGTTTCTGTGTCTGACTCTGCACCGACAACATCAGGGCGCCCCAAACACCACCAGTCGGCACAGTATAGGGGAAGCGCCCCGGGGGAACAATCACCACCAACATTTGTGCAGCCCCCTCATCACCGGTACCAGTGGTGGTAACGTGGGACAGCACCAGCGCTGCGCCCTCGTGCCCAGAGACCGTGACAAGTCTGCGCTGTTTGCACCCCGCAATCCCAACTGCAGCGTTACCTTCCATCTGGTCACCGCAAGAAAAACTGGCGTCACGAACAGGATACGGGTGTGTGCCATTTTGAGAAAGTCGCCACGAAAGGTGCGCCAAATTGTCTCCAGAGCATCGGTCTTTATTGTGGACTTTGCTAAGATCAAGTTTATTCCCTGAGAGTGCTTGCCACAAAGAGGGGGAGCCCTATACCCCTGAAGTAAGCCCTAAAGACTGTCCTCTCAGTGTGTTACAGCCCTGGAAGAGTTAAAACGCCCAGGACTTGTTTGCTGCGCCACATCGCTGTGTAAGAACGCCCACAAAGGGTTAACTGTACCTTGCAAAAGTGCGGGAGATTTTTAGCACTGCCCATGAGGCCAGGAGACCCATCTGCCGCCCTCTTAGGAGAGCCCAGAATGCTGAGCGCAATGCTCCAGCGCACCCATACAAGAAAGTGAAAGGCGAACGTGCCGGCGCCATTTCTGACTCTCCGGTGCCGCATCACCGTCCCTGCTGTGCACCGCTGATCTCTGGTCCACGCTGCAGTTGCTGTCAGTGAGTACTGTGCCTCCCTGTCCTTGTCTTCAGTCCTCCCACGGCCCCAGCGAGTGTTTTCCGTGTACAGTGTCCGTGGGGAGTGCCACCATTAAAGAGGGGGAGCACACCGTCAGCCTGCATCACAGTGACTCTGTTAATAGATACAGCATTCTTAAAGGGACAGCATTCCAAGCTGTAGTCTCCATTCCCTGCCAGCAAGCAGTTGAGTTTCTTAAAGAGACGGCGACCTAATTTCAGTCATACCTGCAAACAACATGACTGAGCAAAGTGACATTGTGCCGTCTGTTTCTAGTGATCCAGCAGTGCCCATGGCGAGCAGCCTACCATTCTCCATGCCATTTTACCCTGGCGCACCATGGCTGCCGCGCTACAAAGGGGAGGCGCATACCCTCAGGGACTTTCGTGAGAAGATGCTGTCTCTCTTCCAGTTCTATCCTCTGAATACAGAACAGCAGATACAGATCCTGCTGGGCCAGCTTGAGGGTGCTGCAGCTAGGGAGGTCAAATCCTGGCCTGCCTCTGACAAAAGAACCCCTGGGCAAATTCTGGACAAGCTCCAGGTGAACTTTGACGTGCGATCTGTCTCCGAGGTAAAGATGCGCTTCTTTTCCAGACGACAACTACCTGGTGAGACCCTGCGGGACTATGCTTTATCCCTCCAAGAGGCGTTCAGAGCTGTGGTGCAAGTGGATCCACGTGAAAATGTGGACTCTGATAAAATCTTGCTTGACCGCTTCATAGAAGGGGCGGGTACCACATTGCTCCAGAGTCAGTTGCGAATGCTTGCTGCACAACATCCCAGCATCACGTTTGCTGACTTCAAGGCCCTTGCCATCCAGGTCTTGGGACAGGAGCAGCCCCAGCCAAGCCCTGTCATCTGTGCTCCCTCACCTGGACCCTCAACAAGCATTGCTCCAGTTGTCCTGCCACTACCTCTGGGTACCTCACCTGCTGCCCAAACTGCGCAGACTACACCAGCAGACTCCAGAGATGACCTTCTGGCCCGAGTGGATCATCTGACCCGTGCCATGGAACAGATCACTGTCCATCTAGATCGTCTGACCCAGCCTTCTTCATCGTCCAGTGATCCTTTGCGAAGTCTCAACATCTCACCTGAGTCGCCACCCAGACGTCCGTCTTCAGTGAAACCTCCGCAGAGTGAGAGGCCATACTGTACCTATTGCCATAGATATGGACACACCAGGCCTCAGTGTTTTCAGTTAAACGGGCCACCCCCGAGGCAGCGGGCCGCCCCTCGGGAGGAAAGAAGAAGGGCCCAGGTGAATCTTCAGTGCCATTGTCACGCTTCGTCTCAGCCTGCCCACACATCACAATCCGGGTGAACGGCGTCCCTCTGACAGCGTTGGTGGACACTGGATCTCAGGTAACAACCCTGCGCAAGCAGGTGTTCCTTGAACATTGGGACTTAGGTGTGTTGAATAGAACACCTGACACATGGATAAATCTGTGTGCCAGCAATGGACAGCCCATACCACAGCAGGGTTATTGGGAACCCACTATCCAGATTGGGGACTTGAAACTGCCTAGACAGGGTGTAATTGTCACTGATGTAGAGGATGATAGGTTTGCAGTTGTAATATTAGGCATGAATGTTTTACGCCATTGCTTTGCAGAAGTGTTGGATGCCTTGCATGCCTCTCTCCTTACAGCTTCTCCCAGTGACCAGCAGACCATTCAGCGGGCCATTCGTGTACTCAATGCCCAGCACAAGTTCGCCAACAAACAAGGTGAAATTGGTCGAGTCCGGGATCCAAGATACCCGTCCAGTAACCCTACAGCCTGGAACAGAAACTATGGTGTGGTGCCGTGCCCGTCCGGGTATAGAAAATCAGGACTACGAGGCCTTGCTACAACCCATACAGGTAGATGGTCAACCACTTCTCATGGCTGCCCGCAGCCTTGTCACAGTTTCCAATGGACGTGTTCCTGTCCGCTTAGTCAACTTGGGCGATGCTCCCGTGAACCTCCACAAGTTCCACTCTGTGGCCCTGCTACACCGGTTAGCACCAGAAGACATTCTCTCTGGTGATTCTACCGCCACACAGCGTTCCACCCAAGCTGCTGAGAACATTCAGAATGGAGCCACGAAGTCCTGGTGGGATGAATTGAACGTGGGAGACGCCAATACCCCTATAGAGCACATCAATGGGGTTCGCAATGTGGCCAAGCGTTACCAACAGGCATTCAGCAAACACCCATTGGACTTTGGTAAGACCACGACCATACAACATCGCATTCTGACTGGCGACCACCATCCAATCAAGGAGCGTCACCGTCCAATACCACCCGCGATGTACCAACCGGTGAAAAAGTTGATCCAAGAGATGCGAGATGCTGATGTCATCCGGGAGAGTAACAGCCCCTGGGCAGCCCCGCTAGTCCTTGTCAAGAAGAAAGACGGAACCCTACGATTTTGTGTGGACTATCGTAAACTCAACAATGTCATGCACAAAGACGCATACCCATTGCCGCGGATTGAGGAATCTCTAACGGCTTTGGGATCAGCTACCTGTTTCTCGACCCTGGACTTAACCAGTGGATACTGGCAAGTCCCTATTTCGCCTGAAGATCGTGAAAAGACTGCGTTTACGACCCCGATGGGACTCTTTGAATTCAATAGTATGCCATTTGGGCTATGTAATGCCCCAGCCACATTCCAACGGCTTATGGAGAGGTGCCTCGGCCATGAGAATTTCCAGAGTGTGCTACTGTACCTGGACGATGTTATTGTATTCTCCCCGGACATACCAAGAACACCTTCGTCACCTGTCCGAGGTATTCAAGGCACTTCTGACGCAACCACCAATTCTAGCCTATCCCGACTACAGTCAGCCACTCCGCTTGTACACAGATGCAAGTCACCAAGGTTTGGGTGCAGTGTTGTCCCAGGTTCAGGACAACAAAGAGCGAGTCATCGCCTACACCAGCAGGAGTCTGAGAGGCGCAGAGAAGAACGACCAGAACTATAGTTCTTTTAAACTCGAACTTCTGGCGCTTGTCTGGGCCGTGACAGAGAAGTTTAAAGACTACCTGGCTGCCACACCCTTTACCGTGTACACAGATAACAATCCGTTGGCGCATCTGGACACTGCTCGACTGGGAGCCCTTGAACAACGGTGGGCCTCAAGACTCGCGAATTACAAGTTCTCTGTCAAGTATCGCAGTGGCAAGTCCAACGCTAACGCTGATGCACTCTCAAGGTTGCCTGTGGGAGAAGAACCACCCCCGAGAAGACATCTGGGAAGAGGTGGAGATGCCACCATTCTACAACAAGTTTGCCCAACAGGTTGCTATTGGTGTCCCTGTAGAAGGAGAATCTCTGGCGAAAACAGCTGCCGAATCCCTCCAGGAGCCATCTCTGTGGAAAACGTTCCAAGAAGAGAGCAGAGTTTTAGGAGAATTGTCAGATTTCCTGCTTACAGGAAGAATACCAACCCGTGTAAAGAGAGGTCTTCATGACGTGGAATTAAAACGCCTTTGGCGACAGAGGAAGCGCCTGTTTGTCCAACGAGGCCTTCTACATAGAAACACTCTTGATCCTGTCACAGGTGAAAGGCTTCATCAGATCCTCGTACCAAGAAGAGACGCACAGATGATACTTGAGGCGTATCATGACAGATCCGGTCACTTCGGGATACAAAAGACCGAAGCTACCATCCGTCGTCGCTTCTATTGGGTTGGGATGAGGAGTGACATTGAGAGTTGGTGCCGAGAGTGTGCTGCCTGTAGTATCACCAAGGAAGGTCGAAGAGATCAGAAGGCCCCTCTACATCCAATTAAGACTCAAAAGTCATGTGAAATTGTTGCTCTGGACCATGTGAAGTTGGGTCCCACACGTTCCGGCTACAGCTACGCTCTGACAATGGTGGATCATTACTCCAAGTTCCTTGTCATCGTGCCTGTCAGAGATCTTACAGCAAGAACTACGGCTGAGACCTTCTACGCAGAGTTTGTCCGCCATTACGGTTGGCCTGAGCATATCCTCACCGACCGTGGATCGGCGTTTGAATCCCAATTGTTCCGTGAGCTGTGTCAGTTCCAAGACTGCAAGAAGTTGTGAACCACAGCGTATCACCCTCAAGGGAATGGTATGTGCGAGAAGGCAAATCAAGTGATCATCAGCATGCTAAGAACAGCCGCAGTTACACCTGGTGTTGAGTAGCCTGAGCGTATCAAGGACTTGGCCTATATTTACAACAACACACCCCAAACATCTACGGGATACGCACCATTTTATCTAATGTTTGGAAGACAAGGTCAACTTCCTTCAGACTTAACCCTTGGTGTGAAGGTCCCTGACACCATCAATCCACTACCCATAACAGACTGGGTTGTTGAACACCGCCGACGTATGGAGGAAGCTAAAGAGATAGTTGAAACGCGCATGGATGAGGTTCGTAGGAGACAACAGGAGGATTACAACCATCACGCCCATGCAGCGCCACTGAAAGTTGGCGACCGTGTATGGTTAAGGAATAACCATCGGAATGGGAAATTGGATCCATTCTGGGAGAAAGAACCATACAGTGTCATCTCCATACCATATCCTGAATCCGACGTGTATGAGATCTCTAAACCTGGGAGACAGCCCCAAGTAGTACACCAAAACCGTCTGAAGCTGTGCCTTAAAGAAGGACTACCCACAGAGGTGCCCCCAGCTGAGACAACGAGTACAGAGATCTAGTCACCTTCTGAAGCGAAAGAGAGACCCCCAACGTTAACTGAGCTTATGTGGGCGCCTAAACTACTACCATTTAGCTGTTATCCACCAATTGCTCTAGTGCAAGAGAACCCTTCGACAGATGATTTAATTGATTTCAGTGACTCTGTTCCTGATTCAAATCTCGTTCCACTTAGGCGTTCTGAGCGTACCACAAAAGGCATACCTCCAACATGCTATAGTGATGCCATGGCTGTCCTTGGGTAAAAGAGGTTAACTGTCTCTGCTTCTGTATATATGTTATTCCTGCTCTGATTACATTAATGTTTTTCCTCTGTGTATATACAGTATATATATAATATCTTGCCATGTAATATAGTATTTACATTTATATGCAACAATCCAAGCCATAGTGCCTGGCTCACCGAGCCAAGGAAGTTCTGTTACCCTATTGCGGTATGGACATTGGTGTTAGAGTGCCTACTCTTCCTTACAGAAAGGACTGTTTATTGTTTCTCAGAGAGACTCTCATGATAATGGACACTCACGAAATTTGTGCCAGAGAGCCTCTGGACCCATTTGCACTTTATTCGTATTTATTAACGTTATGTTACATTTCTCACCTTCACCCCAGCCCGTCGCCGAGGTCGGCTCAGTGAAAGAGGGGGAGTATGTGGCATCCCAGAGCTGGCTATGGCTGGGCTGAGGGTGATCTCTGTGCATTGTATTATTTCCTGTTGCTTCATAGCCTGTGTGACATAGCAGGGGGTCCTGAGTCTCACACAACACAGCGCCACCTAGTGAGCCTCACACATGCATTACACCTCCCATAGGATTGAATAGTAACCAAATGTCCAATGGGAGGACATCGCCTGGGAAAAGGAGAGGAGTCAGCTGATCACTGGGTCCCCATGGTAACACCCCTGCAGGAAGGTCCTGCGTGTGAGGAGTTAGAAGTGTGGAGTGTTAGGAGGAGGAGGTGAGGAGATAAGTGTGATGTCCTGTGAAGAAAGCAGTGAGTTTAGTGCAGGAACCTCAAGTCCTAGACAGGCCCAGGAAGGTTGGAGAGCTGACATACTCCAGCTATTCGATCTGTGGAATATCCTGCCACCCTGACTATTGTACCCCGAAACTCTGAGCTATCAGGACCACATAACGTGAGTGGGGAATATTATGTACTAGTATCATGGTGGGCATCCTCCTATGAGCCAAATAGGAACCCAGATGCACCTTAGGGCTGTAACACTGAAGTATAAGGGGCTAGGAACACCTTTTATCAAGTCTACCCTGCACCCCAGGACTTTGCTGTGTCACCAGGCGTACCCCGTTGTTTTGTATTGAAGAAACTGTTTAAGCATTTGTGCCTCCACACCCATGGAAGTAAAAGTTCAACTTTACAACCGTTTCTGTGTCTGACTCTGCACCGACAACATCAGGGCGCCCCAAACACCACCAGTCGGCACAGTATAGGGGAAGCGCCCCGGGGGAACAATCACCACCAACATTTGTGCAGGCCCCTCATCACCGGTACCAGTGGTGGTAACGTGGGACAGCACCAGCGCTGCGCCCTCGTGCCCAGAGACCGTGACAAGTCTGCGCTGTTTGCACCCCGCAATCCCAACTGCAGCGTTACCTTCCATCTGGTCACCGCATAAGTAATATTTCATACAGAACTGGGAGATAAGATGGGTTATATTAAACAATAATACTGAGAAGGGTGATGTCTCCCTTCAAGCCTGATTCTCGGAGTGAGGTGGGGGTGATTCATTATTTCCTGAACTATCACCCCTTATCCTATTCTATTGCTTCCTTCTATCAGGGCATATATGCCTCTTTGCAACTTATTATCTTGAATCAATGCCGCATGGTCTAATCTTCACTGATCCCAAAATTTACTGTCTACCAACCTAGTTTTGCGTATTCCTGCTCTTTTTTAGGATTGTCTTTACCTGTGCGGCTACTTCTTTCCCTTCCCCTATTTCTATTCACATGGGGTGGTGTACCATATCTTAGAGGGTCCCATCCCCATCTTGGCTGGTAGCTAATCAGCCGATGAGTCTCTCACTCCTCTAGGGCAACCTTGAGACAATAGAGGGTCACTTATGACTACTTAGTGAGAACTCCCAGACAGACTCTTCTGTCTTCTATGAACTACTAGTGCAAGTTCAGGAGTAGTGCTCAGGGCAATGCCTAATGGCTTCCACAGGCTCAACTTTCTGCCTGTGTCCCCTTACCAAAACACTCCTAAATCACTGCACGCACTTCTTCACGCGGATTCTACTAAGTCCTTCGTGCTACTACTCAGGTCCCATTCGACCTTGACCGTCCAGGCACGGCTGGAGGCTAGTGTTCCAAAACAAGGACTTTTCAATCACTCAGTGCTTCTCAGTTCCGAACCTTGTCCGCAACTCTAGACTCTAGGGGTTAAGAATAGAGAACTTTTCCCCATTCTTTGCAGCCTTATATATCTTATAACACAGGTAAGATACAAACATCAATAGGAAGATAAGACAGACAGCAAAGAAAGCAATTCCCATATCATTTATAGGTGACATGTCCCTTTTAGGTTCTTCCGTACTATTTAATTGACGTCGAGATGTCATATAAACATGCAGCAGCTTACCTCACTCATCGATACAGAGAATAGACACACAGGAACCTCAGATATACTAATTGGCAAGATAAGGTCTTACCTCACAGTACTGTTTTTATCTATCTGAGGTCCTCTGGTCCCGTCCTCAAGTCGATCGGTGAGTGGGTCGGCACTCTATCGGCTGCACATCAGACGATCTCCTCGCCCCACGTTGGGCGCCAATTTCTGTCGGGGGTTAAGTTCCCCCGGGATGGATGTCACCGTAATCCTAATTAAATAAAGAATAATATCGAGCTCGAGGAAAACAAACTACAGACACGCCCAGGAGTCTAGTAAGAATGATTTTGTTTATTGTATAGTTCATACAGGTTTTAAAGGCAAGTTGGTTACACAACAGTCATGTGACCAATGTACATATTTGGTCTTTCCGGTTCCGCTGCTAAACAGATTTGTTCAGTTTCTCATAACAACATCTCTCCTTGAATTTTGTGGATGTTTCCCCTTATCTTTTCCTGAAAACAACAGTACTGTTGAATGCCGTCCCAGTGTCTGCTTCCTATCTTATCTTCTAAACTGTGCAGGCTATCTGCAGACTATTTCATTCTCTGTGTATAGAGTGTATAGAATATAATGCAAATTATATTTTAACCCTCACAAAAGGAAGATGTGCTGCCATTTTTGTCAGTTGATCTCTACCATCTATAAATGAGGAAAAGGTAAGAAGTAAGCGATTGCAAGAACACTCATTTCTGACCTGTGTAAAAGGGCCTTTAGGTTGGCCACAAGAACACTTTGACGCTAAGGCCCCACGTTGCAGAAACGCAGCTTTTTATTATTGCAGATTTTGCTGCGGTTTTTTGACTCAAAGCCAGGAGTGGGTTGAGCAGAAGGGAGAAGTATAAGAACTTCCTATATATTTCCCATTCCTTTTGTAGCCACTCTGACAGTACAGCGCTATGGATGAGCACAGTCAGGGAGGGTGTTCCTCACAGCCAAGCTAGACTGTCAGGAACGCCCTTCTGACAGTGAACCGTGAAACTAAGACCGACGATATCTCCAGCCCCGGGACACATACTGGGAAATCCGGCAGTGCACTGAATTCAGCACGCTGTCGGCTTTCTAGCGGTATGTAAAACAACATATACATGAGGACGTGAAAGGTCCTCTTTAATAAGTGGAGAAGGAAACAGATTTCTTTAATAAGATATATTACAAAGTTTCACCTGGACTGTTTTGGTTTGTGGTTTTATAGTATGGATTAAGAGAACAAAGCTACTATAAGTTTTTGATGCATAAATTGATCAGTAAGGTACATATCTGTATGCAAATTTATTTTTCACAAAATACTATACAGTAATAGACCCTATAAATTATGATATATAATGACACATAGGGACACATAATATCATTGCCAGTGTGCATGTAATACTGTAGGCTGAATGTTTAATGCATTCACAATCACATATCTAGTAACCACTTTCATCAGCAAATTCTTACGAAGAGGGAATGTCTGAATATATATATTCAACTTAATTATCCCTGGTGCAAACAACTGCTGTAGACATCATTTATAGCAGTCATGAAGATGTCCCTAGGTGTTCCAATACACTGAGCTTAGCCTATCATAAATGTAAATATATGGAGATCTACAATTGAAATAAAAATAACATGTACTAAATGTTCTATTCAATTTAGAAAAACAAAGTGTTGTGGACTGTTAAATGTCATAAAACCATAGAGCTCTTTAAATGAGAACTACTGAATAATTGACAGCAGAAAATAGCAGTGAAACATAATAAAACCTTAGGAGAAAACGAGAACAAGAAGACGTGTGCATCATTTTGTTGTACCTATATCAGTGTCAGACTAACCAAAGTATGACAAAGTGACTAATTCACATAACATAATAATTCATGGACCTGTGTAGCGTATAAAACAACATCTTAAATGATTAGTATTCCAATACTGTCAGCTTTCAGTTAAAAATACACCATAATAGAAAAAAGTAAATATCTAAAATATATGTGAAAACATACAGTATAAAGTAGGAAAAATCAGTAAAAAGGAAAACATTAGAAGATATATGCTACTGTAAGTAACACACCAACAACAAATAATTGCCATTGATTCAGGCTGGGTTTACATGCCAGATGTACCTGAGGTGACTAAAACTGCGTTCAGTTCCCAGGTTGCCAATGCTTTCACTTCTCAGTAAGGCTAGTTGCAGACGACCGTGTGTATTTTGCGGTCAGCAAATTAGTAATTAGCGTTCAGTTTTAGCGGACAGTGTGTGTTCAGTGTGTCTTCAGCATCAGTGAAGTAGGCAAAAACTTACAGAGTGTCTTCAGTAACTGACAGTGTCTTCAGTGTGCCATCAGTGTGTGATCCTAGTTTGCGGATCCACCATAAAAAACACAGGTGATATCTAATTATAGACCTAGCTTGTCCGCGAAAATGGACGACACACTGATGACACACTGAGTACATCAGTGTGCCGTCCTAGGTTTTTAGTCTCCCATAGGCTTCTATGGGCGAGTCCGTTCCGCAAAAACTGAACAGAATAGGACATGTTCTATCTGATGCGGCGCAGAATCACGGCTCTCACACTGATCAGTGAAAAATATGGTCGTGTGCATGTACCCATAGAAATGAATGGGTCAGTGTGCTATCCGCGAAAAACAAGGATAGCACACGGATCTCGCCCAAGGCCCTCTGCAAGGTGGCCTAAGGCTGGGTTTACATGATACTTTATATTACCGAAAAACTGCATGCAGTTTATAATTGCAGTATGGAGTAGCACATGTTACTATACATTTCACCTGGAAGCTAATAAACATTAAATGCAAAACCTCATGGCAGTTTATGTGGCTGACATGCTAATTAGGCTTACTATTGTCAGGTAGGCGGTCCTTGTCTGTTTGCTCCTGCCCAGGACAGTAGAGAGTCTAATTAGCATATTGGGTGCTACAATATCTACACTGATCACTCCAGAATGATAGGGGCTACAAAAAAATAATCCAACTATGCTGGTATCAGTGGATCAGCACTTTTTGAAGGAACACTTATTGCAAAGAGCTGGAGTTGGAACAGCATGGCCTGATGACATCATAAACAGATGGAACCCAGTCATGTTCCATTGCACCTAGTAGTACCAGTGTGCAAATGTATTCCACATCTTGAAGTTAAAGATGAGGGATGAGCTTGAAGCCCTCTCCTCTTACAGTCTGGCATCCTGTGCAATTCCATGGGACACACGCAGGTAAGGTGGCCATGAGACCACTCTAAGACCATAATGGCTGTTTAAGATTATCAGTTGTTTCAGGCAGGACTACTTTAATTATAGGCAAACAGTGAACTTGCACTGAGCCCTATGGCAGCCAGGGACCCCATCAGGCATATGGTATATAACGGGACTGTCCCAGGCTTTGGGTGCTGTCCTGCTGTCCTTGGTGGCATGATTTCTACTCTATCTGCATCTGGGTTTGCTTATCTTGAAGTTTATGTCCAAACTTTGGTGCAATTTGGGTACATATTGTTAAATCCAAAACCATAGCATTTTTCATCTAAGTCATACCCCCTTGTCTAGCTAGTCAGAAAAATGTTCTAAAAGTAGATGCGCCCTGGAATTCGGATGCAGCCACTATAATAAATTCCCTCAAGTGTGTATGGGCAATATATACTGTAGAGTCAAGCTAATGTAATGTTGATGTGTAGGAAAATCCCTACTGCTAAAAGGTTCTCTTGACAATAAGCTTATCACAAAGTTTCCCCTTGCCGGTACTGGATCACTAGGGATGAGCTGTCTGTAAGTTTACTGCTACAGGGGTGTAAAACATTCCGGAAATTGATGGCGTATCCTCAGAAGAGGTCATCAATTTCAGATCGGTGGAGTCTGACTCTTTGTACCCCCTACTATCTGTTTGAATGGGTCATAGCATTTGTATGTGTATATCAGTGCTGTCTCCGTTGCCTGCATGTTTGCTTTTTACATAGTAAAACTTGAGCAGTGACAACCCTTCAAACTGCTGACTGACAGGGGTACAGACTTGATACGGATTTTGGAGTGTTACATTCTTAGGGTCTTTTGGGACGCTGTGTTCGCTCTGTATGGTAAAGTGTGTGGTCACACCATCATAGCAAATCCCCACCTGGCCCTTCTTTCAGTTATTCCTGGCAGGATCTCTGCGGTGAAGAAGAACCTCCTGCGACACTTTCTCACCGCTGCTAGAACTGTCATTCCCAGGCACGGGCGGAGCACTGTTGCACCCTCCCTGGTTGAATTTCTTCAGGAGCTTCTCCTCATAAGGAGAATGGAGGCCCTGGTTGTGGAGGATTCCCGCGACCCCTCTAAATTTGATGCTCTCTGGCGGCCTTGGGTGGTGTTCCAGGAATCGTCTGAGTTCTCTTCTTTCTTTTCCTGATGCAGTGATACCTTGCTACTTCTTTCTTCTCTTTTTCTGTCCTCCATCCTTTGGAGGAGGTTATTGGTCACTCTACCCTCCCACTGTCCCCCCCTCCCTCTTTCTCTCTAGTATGTATTCTCCTGATCGCAGTTCCCATTGTGTGTTCCTTTGTCTGTTTGTTCTTCTCCCATTACCTTCAAGATGTTGTTTTTATGGTCCCGTATATCTGGGCCTTCATTTCCTCTGTTATTGTATCGTGCTCCACAGCGTTAGCTTGGGTCTTACCCCAAGCTTCTTGTTAACAGGCGAGGCCTGCGTGCCTTCGCACCATTTGTTTGCTCGCACTATTTTTGTTCTTATTTCATTGTACTTAAAAAATCCTTAATAAACTTTGATTAACATAAAGACACAGCCAACACTCTCACCAGATTGTGACAGAGCCAGAGGAAAAAGGCCAACATCTTGGGCCTATCTTCTACACTGCAGCTTCCCTACTTGACCCTAGGCATTGTACACACATGTGTACCAAGAGTGGAGAGGTGTACACATGATGGGGCATACTTATTATGCATTGTACACCAATTTTCTGGTGTAGACGGCATTAAAAAAAAAAAAAAAAAAATTACGTTTTTTGCACCCCCTTCGTCACTTCCATGAAAAGGAGGCATGGCGAGGGCAGGGCCATCGGCCCTACCAGACTTGTCAACATATATGCTAGAAATCTGGCATACATGAAATGAGAAATTTATGCCAGCTATGAGCTAGCATATATTTCCCCTCCCAGTGCACTGCCTGGCCAAGGGTGCATGTAATTTATGTGGAGGCATGCGTCTTGTCATAAATGAGGTGCACCCTCCGGCAGAGATGGAGTTATGAATACTGCCACCAGTCTTCATAAATCTGCCCCACTGTCCCCAATCTATGTTCTTAATGCTCAGCAAAATGTATGATGGCTGGAATGGAAATTTAGTGATGATGGAGATGACATTAAGGTTAATGAACTAACAGCTAAGTATTCTGCATACAGAAATAAGAGAACATTCAGTATTAAAGGGGTTATATGTTTTATGGTATTGATGGCATTTCCTTAGGCTGCTCACTCGCTGTACAAAACTTTAGTGCTGAATGTAGGTACCAGGGACGTAATTATTATGGTCGCAGGGGGGGATCCGCAACCTGGATCACCGACCATATACAGCTCGTTAATGGGAAGGGGCCGCATTATGTGATGCTGTACATGATGCTGGACCCCTTTCCAATAGTAGCCTGCCCAGGGGAGGTGATTAAAAATAAAAAATACTTATACTCACCCCTCCTGGAGCACATTATACTGTGTAGGGGCCATTGTGGAACATATACTGTGTAGGGGCTATTGGGGAGCATATTATACTATGTGTGGGCCATTATGAAGCATATTATACTGTGTGGGGCCATTGTGGAGCATATTAAACGGTGTGCGACCATTGTGGAGCATATCATACCGTGTGGGACCATTGTGGAGCATATTATGCTGTGTGTGGGCCACTGTGAAGCATATTGTACTGTGTGGGGGCCATTGTGGAACATTATACTGTGTAGGGCCACTGTGGGGCTTATTATACTGTGTGGGGCCATTGAAGAGCATATTATAATGTGTGGGGCCATTGTGGAACATATTATACTGTGTGGGGTCATTGTGGAGCATTATACTATGTGTGGGCTCTGGGGAACATATCATACTGTGTGGGGGCCATTATGGAATATTATAATGTGTCGTGGCCAATGAGGAGCATATTATACTGTGTGAGGTCACTGTGGAGAATTATACTGTGGGGGGTGGTCTAGGAAACATATTACATTGTGTGGGGCCCATTCACTATTCACATCACAAAGCTATCTGATTTATAGCATCCATTATCTATTATTACAGACTGTAATTACATTGCACGGTCACTATAAAACAGATCCTGTGCAATGTAAACAGTGAAGGGGTCACAGCGCTCACAAAAGCACCACGGTCCCTTCAAACAGTTGATTAGCAGGGGCCCCGGTTGTTGGACACCCACTGATCTCTTAGACTGTTAGGACCCTGCAGAACAGCTTTTTCCCAGAACACGTAGCTCCCAGTATTGTTTACATGCTGGGTGCTGTGGTGCTCACCCACCATATTTTTGATAACTGCAGTTCTGGGTACTATAGTTGTATCCCTTTCAAGTATCAGAGATACAGCTGCATTACCCATAACTGTTGCTATAAAGAATACAGAGTGGGTAGAGGGCCCCAGTCACAGTTTGCACTGGGGACCACAAGACTTTAGTTACGCCACTGGTAGGTACTGCAGCGCTGTCCCACAGACTTTAATGGGACAGTGCTGAAGTACCTACATTCACTACTACAGCTTGTATGTCGCGTGAGCAACTCGGCTCACAGTATGTAAACATTACCATTACCTGTCCCGGGTGTTGGCCATCAATATCAGAAACCGGATAACTATACTGACACTTTTAATTAAATGAATATGTTAAAAAGCAGGCAAAAAGGGCAACATTTAAATTACAACATAAATGACAGAATGGCTGTTGTTTCACATTCCACTCTCTAGAAAGAGTTAATAAAAGTTCATCAGTAAGTAATATGGACCTCATCCTGCAAGAAACAATCTTCATACAGCAATGTCTATGGAATTATAAAAAAAAGGCCTTAATGCTAAAACAGTACTGGTATGTAAGGGGTTAAATCCTTAGCTGCCCAGATCACCATGGTAACTGCAGCCACCTGCAACCAATAGGATTGCTGGATCTAAGTTTTAAATGACAGTTGGTTGCCGTCGGTTACTTGTCAGTGATTCTGAGAGAAGATGGACTTCTGTGTGCTTGGATCTGCAGCAGTGATACCTTTAGTAAGTGACGGGATCTAATCTAAATACTGAAGATCTTAAGACGTGACTGATCATTAGACAGACATATTACAGATAATGGATGGGGGTTGGGGGGTGACTGTTAGTAAATGTCCAGTATTAGTCTCTGTACACATGAGCTTCTCTGTACATTATTCTGCTGCATCATTCAGATAACATATAACAATCCCTCCACTCATTTCTACAAGTTTTTTCCCTAACACTAAAGGCATCAGTTCGCTCCGCTCAGTAAGGTCTGGACTGTTGTGGGGGCAGACAGGGTAGCGCAGTCAGCTCTGCTACTCTACACAGTTATAAAAGTGAGAAGCTGACGTTCTGATGTTATATTTATTCTATTATTATCAATGACATCTGCCTTCTATTTGCATCCTTTAGAAACCAAAGTTATAGGCTTTGTTAAATTAGTGTATGTTTGTCTATAGCCTCCTATGGGGTCAACAGATGTCAAAACATGGCTGCAATATACTTGTAGTCAATATATATAGAGAGTACACTTATTTTCACTGTATAAGAAAGCACCATAGAAAAAGTTTTGTCTCCTCTTCTGAAATATTTCCTTGTGTTTATGCATGTGTCGACGTGATGTACTTTGCTGGATGGAGACATCTTCTGGTTAAAGGGGCTGTCCAGTATTTAAAATTATTGGCCTAACCTTAGGATAGGCCATCAATATTAGATCTGCGGGGGTCCAACACCCGGGAGCCCTGCAGATCACCATTACCAAGGAAGTGCGGGTGAGCCACGCTGTATCCTCGCTATACAAATTGTAGCGACGAGTGTAGGTACTGCAGCACTGCCCCATTGCAGTCTATGCAGTACTGCACTACAGTTTGTTCGGTGAGTGAGTAATGTGGCTTTCCTGCGTTGCTTGGGTATCTCTAAAGCCAGATAACCCCTTTAATACCCTCCCAATCTAATACAAAAGCAGCAATGTTTATTGTTATTGGGCCGGTGCACAATATATTCTATATGGCACAAATACTGACCATACCTGATACCTCTAACACCTGACCCTGATAGAGATGATTATTTTATTATACCTTATTACATTACTTTTTAAATGTATCAATATGTGATAAAGTATAATGTCACATTGGGATCCGTGAGCCCACTGGAGGAAATTATGGTCAATACATATCTACTATGACTTCTATCATAAGCCTTGTTATTATCTAACTTACATAGTTTTAATTTTGTATCTACACAGGATATCATGGAATGAAAGCATCAGAAGCATCGAGGTGCCACGTATGAAGTGTTCAGTATCTATTGTGTATATATATCTATATTTTTGAGGTTGTGGGAGGAAATGTATTGGCAGCTGGGTAAATGTATATCAATGAGTGTGTGCTGCACATAGAATAAGTATTTTTAGGAGGCAGTGCTGAACATACGGTAAGTATATGTATCAGGATAAGAGTGTATATGAGTTTCTACAGAACATAAGGTAAGTGTTTATATGTGTGCTGCACATAGGGTAATTCTACATTACAGTGTGTACAGGACATAGGGTAAACATATGTATGACTGTCTGCTGCAGCTTGAGTAAGTGTGTAAATAAGTATGTGCAATTTATAAAGTAAGTGCATACAGTATATGGGTGTGTGCTGCACATAGCATAATTATATATTAGAGTGTATGCAGCACATAGGATAAATGAATATATGAGAATGTGCTGCACATAGCGCAAGTGTATATTTGAGTGTGTGCTGCTCATATATTAAAGGGGTATTCCCATGAACATAATCATATCTATACTTGTAGATAATTAAGAGTTAAACATTTTTGCAAATATAAGTAGTCAAAAATTCTGCAGAGTTTTAAAGATTTTCTCTAACCATCTTAGTGCTGACAGTCTGATGTAGCTGGGTTATCAGACAGGGACACTACATGTATGAGAAGATATCCCGACCACAATAAGAACATCATGACTGATTTTCTGACCTTAGAAATGTCCTACATTCATGGCCGTATCCAATGGCAACCGATCTAGAGACAAGACTGTCACCACAAGATATTTAGAGACAATCTTTAAAACTCTGCAAAATTTTTAATTATTTATATTTGCAAAAATGTTTAACTTTTAATTATCTACAAATTTAAAAATGGTTATGGTCGTGGGAATACCCCTTTAAGTCTATGCATGTACATGCAGCATATATTGTCATTGAATATATAATTGTATGCTACACTTAGAATAAGTGCATATATGAGAGTGGAGACCTCATAGGTTAAGTGTATGTATAGGTATTTGCAGAATATATAGTAAGTATATATATGAATATTGGCTGCATATATGTTTATGTATGTGAGTGTGCAGCAGATAAGGTAAATGTATACATAAGTGCTTGTCTCACATATGGTAAGTGTATACATGAGTTTGTCCTGCATGTACGGTAAGTGTATATATGAGAGTGTGAAGCTTATAGGGTAATTGAATATATGAGTGTGTGCTGCACATAGGCAAATGTATATAAAAATGTATGCATCTCATAGGTCAAGTTTATGTATGAGTATGTGCAGGATATATGGTAAGTGCATATGTGTGTATTGCACCTAGGGTAAGTGTATATATGATTGTATGTATCTTATAGTAAGTGTATATATTGGTATGTGTAGCACATAAGGTAATTATGTATGAGTGTATTCAGCACAAAGGGTAAGTTTATGTACAATTGTGTGTTACACATAGGGTAAATATATATATATATATATATATATATATATGAGTGTGTGCTGCACATAGGGTGAGTATATATGATTGTATGCTATAAGTAGCATACGTGCATATACGAGTGTGGAGACTTCATAGGTTAAGTGTATGTATAGGTATTTCCAGGATATATGGTAAGTGTATATGAATATTGGCTGCACATATGTTTATGTATCAGAGTGTGCAGCAGAAAGGGTAAGTGTATACATGAGTGCTTGTATCACATATGGTAAGTGTATACATGAGTTTGTGCTGCATGTACAGTAAGTGTATATGTTACCGTTAAAGTGCAGAAATCAGTTAATCTGCAGATTAACTAGGTAATGTGCAGATTCACTAGGGCGATCCATTAAAGTGCGGAAAACTGCACATTACCTAACCTTACCTACTAGGCACTCGTGCAGATATAACGACATGTTTTACCGGAACAACAGTAAGCAACGTCGCTGTAGGCTTACAGCGAATGTAATGTCGGCAAAAAAAAAAAAAAGGATTGGGGACAGTATAGGGAAACGTTGAAGACAAAAAAAAAAAAAAAAGCCGGCTGCTTCGTGGCACAATGGGTGTAAGCGCACACACCCGCCCGTTTGCTTTTCTGCTGGCGAAAGAAGACTGTTTAACAGTGGAGAGAGAAGAGGGGGAACGGAGTAGGGACAGCAGGACTACGAGAGAAACAAACTTCCGAACTTTAGCGATCCACAAGCCGTGAATGTTCACATTACCTACATTACCTAGGTAAAGTGCGGAAAACACCTGATTCTGCACTTTAATGGAGCAAATCAGTTAATCTGCACATTACCTAGGTAATGTGCATATTCACTGATTTCGCACTTTAACAGTAACATATATATGAGAGTGTGAAACTCATAGGGTAATTGAATATATGAGTGTGTGCTGTATATAGGCAAATGTATATAAAAATGGTCAAGTTTATGTATGAGTATGTCCAGGATATATGGTAAGTGTATATATGTGTGTATTGCACCTAGGGTAAGTGTATACAGTATATGGGAGTGTGCTTCACATATGGTAAGTGTATATATGAGTGTTTGTAGTTTAAATGTATATATGGGTGTGTGTAGCACATAAGGTAAGTATACAGTATGAGTGTATTCAGCACAAAGGGTTCGTATATGTATAAGTTTGTGCTGCACATAGGGTAAATATATATATATATATATGAGTTTGTGCTGTACATAGGGTAAGTATATATATAATTGTATGCTACACATAGCATAAGTTCATATATGAGAGTGAAGACCTCAAAGGTTAAGTGTATGTATAGGTATTTACAGAATATAGGGTAAGTGTATATATGAATTTTGGCTGCACAAATGTTTATGTATGAGAGTGTGTACAGCAGATAAGGTTAATGTATACATGAGTGCTTGTCTCACATATGGTAAGTGTATATGTTACCGCTAAAGCTCGAAAGCCGTGAATGTGCACATTACCTAGGTATTCTGCATATTAACTGATTTGTTCTGTTAAGGTGCGGAATCAAGAGTTTTCCGCACTTTACCTAGGTAATGTACACATTCACGGCTTGCGTACCGTTAAATTTCATAAGTTTATTTCGCTTATGTCCTGTCCCTACTCCTTCCCCCTCTACCTCCACTGTTAGTTTGGTCTCGGCAGCCTCTTCTGGTCGCCGGTTCCTTTTTATGTCTCATAATTACCGTCGGCTGCCACTGCGTAGTATAGCTAAGTCTGTTTTCACATTCGTTTCAGCCTCTTAGCGCGTGCATGTCATTGTATGAACTGTATGCTTTACATATCGCAACAGAAATATAACATTATGTTCATTTTATCATACAGCAACGTTGCTGTTGTTCCAGCAAAGATGTTATCTGCACTTTAACGAGTGCCTAGTAGGTAATGTGCAGATTACCTAGGTAATGTAAGAAATCACACCAGACTAACTGATTTCTGAACTTTAACAGTAACATATACATGAGTTAGCGCTGAACGTACGGTAAGTGTATATATGGGAGGGTGCTGCACATAGGCAAATGTATATAAAAATGTATGCACCTCATAGGTCAAGTTTATGTATGTGTATGTGCATGTTATATGGTCAATGTATATATGTGTTTATTGTACCTAGGGTAAGTGTATATATGGATAATTTGGGGGTGTGCTGCACATATGGTAAGTGTATATATATGAGTGTTTTTTTCGCATAGTTTAAGTGTGCATAGATGGGAATGTGTAGCACATAAAGTAAGTACTGTATATATGAGTGTATTCAGTACAAAGGGTAAGTACTGTATATGTATAAGTGTGTGCTGCAAATAGGATAAATATATATATGAGTGTGTGCTGCACATAGGTTAAATGTATGTATAGGTATTTGCAGAATATATGGTCACTGTACTGTATATATTTGTGTATTGCACCTAGGGTAAGCGTATATATGGGGGGGGTGCTGCACATATGGAAAGTGTATATATAAGTGTTTTTAGCTCATAGTTTAAGTGTATATATGGGTATGTGTAGCACGTAAGGTAAGTATATATGAGTGCATTCAGCACAAAGGGTAAGTACATGTTTAAGTGTGCACTGCAAATAGGGTAAATATATATATGAGTGTGTGCTGCACATAGGGTAAGAATGTATATATAATTGTATGCTACACATAGCAAGAGTGCATATATGAATGTGTGCACCTCATAGGTTAAATATATGTATAGGTATTTGCAGATTATATGGTAACTATATATATGTGTATTGCATCTAGGGTAAGTGTATATATGGGAGTGTGTTGCACATATGGCAAGTGTATATATGAGTGATTTTAGCTCATAGTTATGTATGGGTATGTATAGCACATAAGGTAAGTCTATATGAATGTATTCAGCGCAAAGGCTAAGTATATGTATAAGTGTGTGCTGCAAATAGGGTAAATATATATGTGAGTGTGTGCTGCACATGGGGTAAGTATATGTATAATTGTATGCTACATGTAGCATAAGTGCATATATGAGTGTGGAGACCTCATTGGTTAAATGTGAGTATAGGTATTTGCAGTATATATTGTAAGTGTATATATGAATATTGGTTGCACATATGTTTATGTATGAGTTTGTGCAGAAGATAGGGTAAAGGTATACTTGGGTGCTTGTCTCACATATGGTAAGTGTATACATGAGTTTGTGCTACATATATGGTAAGTATATATATGATAGTATGAAAGACATACGGAAATTGAATATATGAGTGTGTGCTGCACATAGGCAAATGTATATAAAAATGTGTGCACCTCATAGGTCAAGTTTATGTATGGTAACTGTATATATGAGTGTTTGTAGCTTATACTTTAAGTGTATATATGGGTATGTGTAGCAAATAAGGTAAGTATATATGAGTGTATTCATCACAAAGGGTAAGTATATGTATAAGTGTGTGCTGAAAATAGGCTAAATATATATATGAATGTGTGCTGCACATAGGGTAAGTATATATATAATTGTATGCTACACGTAGAATAAGTGCATATGTGAGTGTGAAGATCTTATAGGTGTGCTGCACAAAGGGTAAATATATATATATACATATATATATATATATATATATATATATATATATATATAAAAATTGTATGCAACACATAGCATAAGTTATGTTATATAAGTTATATATGCACAAATGTTTATGTATGAGAGTGTGCAGCAAATAAGGTTAATGTATACATCAGTGCTTGTCTCATATATGGTAAGTGTATATATGAGTTAATGCTGAATGTACGGTAAGTGTATATATGAGACTGTGAAGCTCAGAATATGTAGCATAAGTGCATATATGAGTGTGGAGACCATGTATGTATAGTTATTTGCAGAATATATGGTAACTGCATATATATGTGTATTGCAGCTAGGGTAAGTGCATATATGTGTGTATTGCACCTAGGGTAAGTGTATATATGGGGGTGTGCTGCACATATGGTAAATGTATATATGAGTGTTTGTAGCTTATTTTTTTAAGTGTATATATGGCAATGTGTAGCACATAAGGTAAGTATATATGAGTGTATTCAGCAGAAATGATAAGTATATGTATAAGTGTGTGCAGCAAATAGGGTAAATATATATTTGAGTGTGTGCTGCACATAAAGTAAGTATATATATAATTGTATGCTACACGAACCATACTATCATATACGAGTGTGTGCACCATACAGGTTAAATGTATGTATAGGTATTTGCAGGAGATATGGTAAGTGTATATATGTGTGTATTGCATCTAGGGTAAGTGTATATATGGGGGTGTGCTGTACATATGGTAAGTGTATATATGGGGTTGTGCTGCACGTATGTTAAGTATATATATGAGTGTTTGTAGCTTATAGTTTAAGTGTATATATGGGTATGTGTAGCACATAAGGTAAGTATATATGAGTGTATGCAGCACAAAGGGTAAATATATGTATAAGTGTGTGCTGCACATAGGGTCATATATATATATATATATATATATATATATATATATAGAGTTTGTGCAACAAATAGGGTAATCATATATAATTGTATGCTACACATAGCATAAGTTTATATATGAGAGTGGAGACCTCAAAGGTTAAGTGTATGTATAGGTATTTACAGAATATATGGAAAGTGTGTATATGAATTTTGGCTGCACAAATGTTTATGTATGAGAGTGTGCAGCAAGTAAGGTTAATGTATACATGAGTGCTTGTCTCATATATGGTAAGTGTATATATGTCTGTATTGCACTTATTGCAAGTGTATATATGGGGGTGTGTAGCACATATGGTAAGTGTATATATGAGTTTTTGTAGCTTATAGTTTAAGTGTGTATGTATGGGTATGTATAGCACATAAGCTAAGTATATATGATGGAATTCAGCACAAAGGGGTAAGTATATGTATAATTGTGTGCTGAAAATAGGCTAAATATACTGTATATATGAGTGTGTGCTGCACATAGGGTAAGTATATATATAATTGTATGCTACACGAACCATAAGTGCATATACCAGTGTGTGCACCATACAGGTTAAAAGTATATATAGGTATTTGCAGGATATATGGTAAGTGTGTATATGAAAATTGGCTACACATACGTTTATGTATGAGTGTGCAGCACTTTGGGTAAGTGTATACATGAGATTGTTCTGCATGTGCGTTAAGTGTATATATGAGAGTGTGAAACTCATAGGGTAATTGAATATATGAAAGTGTGCTACACATAGGCAAATGTATATAAAAATGTGTGCACTTCATAGGTCGAGTTTATGTATGAATATGTCCAGGATATATAGTAAGTGTATATATGTGTGTATTGCACTTAGGGTAAGTGTGTATATGGGGGTGTGCTGCACATATGGTAAGTGTATATATGAGTGTTTGTAGCTCATAGTTTAAGTGTATATATGGGTATGTATAGCACGTAAGGTAAGTATATTAGTGTATTCAGCACAAAGGGTAAGTATATGTATAAGTGTGTGCTGAAAATAGGCTAAATATATATATATGAATGTGTGCTGCACATAGGGTAAGTATATATATAATTGTATGCTACACGTAGCATAAGTGCATATGTGAGTGTGAAGATCTTATAGGTTAAGTGTATGTATAGGTATTTACAGGATATATGGTAAGTGTATTTATGAGTATTGGTTGCACATATGTTTATGTATGAGAGTGTGCGCAGCACATAGGGTAAAGGTATACATGAGAGCTTGTCTCACATATGGTAAGTGTATACATGAGTTTGTGCTGCATATACAGTGTGTGTATATATGAGAGTGTGCTGCACATAGGCAAATGTATATAAAAATGTGTGCACCTCATAGGTCGAGTTTATGTATGAGTATGTCCAGGATATATGGTAAGTGTATATATGTGTGTACTGCACCTAGAGTAAGTGTATATATAGGGGTTATGATGCACATATGTTAAATGTATATATGAGTGTTTGTAGCTTATAGTTTAAGTGTATACATGGGTATGTGTAGCACATAAGGTAAGAATATATGAGTGTATTCAGCAGAAAAAGGTAAGTATATGTTTAAGTGTGTGCTGCAAATAGGGTAAATATATATCATTGTATGTTACACATAGCATAAGTGCATATATGAGGGTGTGCAACTCATAGGTTAAATGTATGTATAGGTATTTGCAGGATATATTGTAAGTGTATATAAGAATATTGGCTGGACATATGTTTATGCATGAGAGTTTGCAGCAGATAGGGTAAGTGTATACATGAGTGTCTGTCTCACATATGGTAATTGTATAAATGAGAATGTTCTCCATGTACAGTAAGTGTATGTGTGACAGTGTGAAGCTCATAGGGTAATTGAATATATTAGTGTGTGCTACACATAGGCAAATGTATATAAAAATGTGTGCAATTCATAGGTCAAGTTTATGTATGAGTATGTCCAGGATATATGGTAAGTGTATATGGGGGTGTTCTACACATATGGTAAGTGTATATATGAGTATTTGTAGCTCATAGTTTAAGAGTACATATGGGAATGTGTATCACATGAGATAAGTATATATGAGTGTATTCAGCACAAAGGGTAAGTATATGTATAAGTGTGTGCTGCACATAGGGTAAGTATATATATAATTGTATGCTACACGTAGCATAAGTTTACATATGAGAGTGGCGACCTCAAAGGTTAAGTCTATGTATAGGTATTTACAGAATATATGGTAAATATATATATGAATTTTGGCTGCACAAATGTTTATGTATGTGAGTGTGCAGCAGATAAGGTTAATGTATACATGAGTGCTTGTCTCACATATGGTAAGTGTATATATGAGTTTGTTCTGCATGTACGGTAAGTGTATATATGAGTGTGAAGCTCATAAGGTAATTGAATATATGAATGTGTGCTGCACAAAGGTAAATTTATATAAAAATGTGTGCACCTCATAGGTCAAGTTTATGTATGAGTATGTGCAGGATATATGGTAAGTGTATACATGTGTATATTGCTTCTAGGGTAAGTGTATATATGAGTATTTATAGCTCATAGTTTAAATGTATATATGGGTATGTGTAGGACAGAAGTTAAGTATATATAAGTGTATTCAGCAGAATGGTTAAGTATATGTATAAGTGTGTGCTGTACATGGGGTAAATATATATATAATTGTATGCTACTTGTAGCATAAGTGCATATGTGAGTGTGAAGATCGTATAGGTTAAGTGTATGTATAGGTATTTACAGGATATATGGTAAGTGTATATATGAATATTGGCTGCACATATGCTTATGTTTGAGAGTGTGCAGCAAATAAGGTTAATGTATACATGAGTGCTTGTCTCACATATGGTAAGTGTATATTTGAGTTAGTGCTGAATGTACGGTAAGTGTATATATTAGCATGTGAAGCTCATAGGGTAATTGAATATATGAGAGTGTGCTACACATAGGCAAATGTATATAAAAATGTGTTCACCTCATAGGTCAACTTTATGTATGACTATGTGCAGGATATATGGTAAGTGTATATATGTGTGTATTGCACCAATGGTAAGTGTATATATGGGGGTGTGCTGAACATATGGTAAGTGTATATATGACTGTAGCTTATAGTTTAAGTGTATCTATAGGTATGTGTAGCACATAAGGTAAGTATATATGAGTGTATTCAGCACAAAAGGTAAGTATATGTATAAGTGTGTGCTGCACATAGGGTAAGTATGTATATAATTGTATGCTAAATGTAGCATAAGTGCATATATGAGTGTGCGCACCTCATAGGTTAAATGTATGTTTAACTATTTGCAGGATGTATGGTAAGTGTATAAATGTGTGTATTGCACCCAGGATAATTGTATATATGGGGGTGTTCTGTACGTATGGTAAGTGTATATATGAGTGTTTATAGCTTATAGTTTAAGTGTATATATGGGTATGTGTAGCACATAAGGTAAGAATATATGAGTGTATTCAGCACAAAGGGTAAGTATATATATATATATATATATAAATGTGTGCTGCACATAGGGTAAGTATATATATATATATAATTGTATGCTACATGTAGCATAAGTGCATATATGAGTGTGTGCACCTTAAAGGTTAAATGTATATATAAGTATTTGCAGGATATATGGTAAGTGTAAATATATGTGTATTGCACCCAGGGTAAGTGTATATATGAGTGTTTGTAGCTTATAGTTTAAGTGTATATATGCTTTACATTGAGCAATTGTATATATAAGTGTGTGCAGCACATAGAATAAGTATATATGAGTGTGTGTTTCACATAGAGTAAGTGTATATATGAGTATGTGCTGTAGCTAGAATAAGTGTATAAATCATTGAGTGCATCACATAGTGTAAGCGCATCTATGAGTGTGTGCTGCACATTGAGTAAGTGTATATATGAGTGTGTGCAGCACATAGGGTAAGTGTATATTTGAGTGTGTTTAGTTCGTATATTAAGTATATGCATGTACATGCAGCATATATTGTAATTGGATATATAATTGTATGCTACATGTACCATAAGTGCATATATGAGTCTGTACACTTCATAGGTTAAGTGTATAGGTAGTTGCACAATATAAGTGTATATATGAGAATTGGCTGCACATAGGTTTATGTATGAGTGTGTGTACCAGATAGGGTAGTTGAATATATGAGTGCTTGTCTCACATATGGTAAGTGTATATATGAGTTTGTGCTGCATGTACAGTAAGTGTATATATGAATGTGAAGCTCATAGGGTAATTGAATATAATTGAATATATGAGTGTGTGCTGCACATAGGCAAATGTATATAAAAATGTGTGCACCTCATAGGTCAAGTTTATGTATGAGTATGTCCAGGATATATGGTAAGTGTATATATGGGTATGTGTAGCACATAAGGTAAGTATATATGAGTGTATTCAGTACAAAGGGTAAGTATATGTATAAGTGTGTGCTGCAAATAGGGTCAATACAATATATATATATATATATATATATATATATATATATGAGTTTGTGCAACAAATATGGTAAGTGTATACATGAGTTTGTGCTACATATATGGTAAGTATATATATGACAGTGTGAAAGACATACGGAAATTGAATATATGAGTGTGTGCTGTACATAGGCAAATGTATATATGTGAATTGTATATAAGAGTGTGTGCTGCTCATAGGGTAACTGTATATATTAGTGTGTGCAGCACATATATTAAGTGTTTATATGAATATCTGCTACATTTAGAGTAAGTGTATTTATCATTATGTATGTGAGTATGTGCAACACATAAGTTAAGTGTTTTTAGGTGTTCAACATGTAGGGTAAGAGTATATATGAGTTTTACTGAACATAGGGTAAATGTATATATGAGTATATGCATCTCCTAGATTAATGCTTATGTCTGAAATTTTGCAGCATGTAAGTTAAGTGTATATATGGATGTGTGCAGTTCATAACTGTATATATATAATATAATTGTATACATGTGTGTTTGCAGCAGATATGGTAAGTATATATATGAATGTGTGCTGCACGTAGGGTAAATTTATATATGAGTATATATATGAGTATATACATTTATGTATATTCATATTTCTAGTCATGATTGTATTTATACTATCTGCAGTTCAACTTATATAATTTCTATGTGTGATGTGTGTGTATTGTCAGTGTATATGTGTATATATATAGTTATGTGTTAGTAATTGTGTTGTTATAGCACAACTTTTACATTTTTGAGCCCATCAACCACTTATTGGTCTTATTTCGATGGGTCCCTTCACTAACACTTTATACATAGGGCAAGAGATAATGTTCTTACATATTCATTATTACAGTGCAGTCTGTACGATTTTGATGTCTGGGGTCTCTTCTATAGGGGGAGTACAACTTCTTATATAAATAAAGTCTTAGTGTAGGGACCCATCTGAATGAGGTCGCCGTGACGTGGCAGATGGGCTCGCACAATTCACAAAACTGTGCGCTAAGAACCTCACATTTGTAGCCAGTCAGTAATGCATGAAATTGTACTTGCAAAATTTTATCATTTGAAGTTCCTTACAAGAAGTATAAACTGACTTGTCAGATTTGGGTCTTGTCTCTGAATTGCTTTTCTAAAACTATTCTAGATGCATCAGACCTCATCAAATCTACCTGGTCTTTTACTTTCCCCTCCACGAATTTACATCTTAGCTTAACTTGCAGGAATATTCCATCAAGAAATATTTATCAACAATCCACAGGGTAGATGGCATATATTAGATTGGTTGGGGTCCATGTAGGGTTGCCACTACACAGGTTAATCTCCAGCCCAATAAATATTACTGCTTGGAGGCCGTTGTCAATCGTTGCCAATTTCTACCAGCCATTTTAAGTATGAGTCAATTGTAGAAATATGTCTTTCAAAAACTGACATGATTTGTAGTAAGGGGGGCTTATTACGATGTGAATGGGTTTGCTGTGTGTGTGTGGAGGAGCCATTGAGCTTCACTTTGGAGTATAAAAATGTATCAGTGGCTAATGAGAAAATAAAAATATACATTTTGCATACCACAGTTCTCCATGGTCCCTCACCGATTGGTTTACATCACTGAAGTAATGACAGAGCAATGACACTGATCGATACAGCCAATCACAAGATATGGTGATATAAGCATGTACCACATGTGATCACTGCAGCAGTCATGTTAGTATTGCATGTCATACTGTGAAAGCTCCCACAGGAGTGTGATATGGAGACATGTGACTCTGACGCTCTAAAAACATTATAGTGGGATGGGGCTTCTTGGTCAGTACATTTATGCACAGTACTGCAGCTAACAAATCAAACATCATTAAAAATATTACCGGCCTTAAGGACAATCTAGCTTCCAATTTATATTGTTTGGGGCCATTAAGAGGGCAATATACTGTGTGGTGCCAGTAAGTAGGGAATCATACTATTCAAGGACAACTGGGGGGCCATTCTACTGTGCATAGCCACTAAGTGGGCATTATACTGTATGGGGCCATTAATAAGATAAGATAATCCTTTAATAGTCCCACCATGCAGGGGCGCACCGCTAATGAGGCAAAGTGAGGCGGCCGCCTCAGGCGGCACTGTCCGACACTGTCTGGGGGGCAGTATTTTTACTATTTATTTAATGTAAACTAGCCCAAAAGCACCTTCCCCATCCTCATATTAAAAAAGTGGTTATCCTGGATAACCACTTTAAGGTGGCACTTGGGCTTTATTAAAGGGTCTTTCCAGCTCATTTTTATTGATGTTCTATCCTTAGGACAGATTACACTATGTAACACAAATTTTGTTCCCAGCTTTTAAATGCTATATTCCAATTGCTTATGTCTAAAACAAATTAAAAATTGCTTACATTCATCATAAACTTCGCTTTTGTGACCACGGCAACGAAAATTATGCATTTTTACTATAGAAACAGACGATTTTGCATCTTCTCATTTATACAGTGAGACTAAGAACACTATATGCATTGCAAATTTACACAGATTACCAAAAACTGTTCAGAAGTGTGTGGTTTTCCAAGATTTACGACTATACTATATATTGATAATTATCAATAAGAGATCAGTGGACCCCTCCTCTGATCAGCTGTATGAAGGGGCTATGGCACCTGTATATATCACACGCCGTCTGTTTATAGTGACCTTGTGATGTAATTACAATCTTGTCACATAGACGTGTATAGGACGAGGCTGTAGTTACCTGACATGGCCGCTATGAAATGAATAACACTATGTAAACAGAGAAGCGGTCACAGCGCTTACACAGGTTCATTCAAACAGCTAATCAGTGGGGGTCCTGGGTTTTTGAGCCCCACTGATTAGTTTATTAATGACCTGGAAATCCTTTTAATTAGTTAACACCTGGGGCATTATTAATAAGGGGCACTATTTATACAGGGTACACACAGACATTATTAATATATAGATGCACTTGGGAGTATTTTTTAATTATGGGGGGGTTATATCATATATTTTAGAATTGGGGTAGCAGCAGGATGGGTGTGCAGGTGAGGACAATGTGGGGAGGAGTGAGGAGCCAAAGATGTCTGTGTTGTAAACTTTACAGAGTCACAGCTGAAAGAAGTGGTCATGGCGGTCCAAAGGGAAGAGAAGGGAAATGTGAAGGATTAGTCAGAGACGTCACCTGTAAGTCACAAAATGTTACTGCCTTGTATTCACCTAAATGATAGAGGATAAATACCTGATTGATGGGGGTCTGTCTGCTGAGTCCCCCACTGAGCCTGAGAATTGTTTTTTTTTCCCCCACTGGGTGGGAATCCAGCCTTGCTGCAGCCATATATAGGTGTGTCGCTTGGTGGATGGACGAACCCACGTGGCTCTCATTCACTTCGATGGGAGTGCCAAAGATAGCCGAAGTACAGTACTCAGCTATCTGCGGGGCTCCTATTATAGAGAATGGGGGCCACGTGGGCTCGTCCTTCCACCAAGCAGAAGATGTGTGAAGTTACTTTCATTGTTAATGCCGTGTTGTTGATTTCTGATACTGAAGTAATGCAGGAAGAAGTATTCTTAAAAACTGTTTCATAAGTTTGTGTATGTTTATTGTACGACAATAACAGCGTGTGAAGCTAACAGCATGTAAACCCAATTTAATTTTATTTATTTTTTTTGGGGGGGGTGGCGTCTTTCGATAGTCTGCCTCTTGCAGCAAAGAGGCTAGGTTCACCACTGCCGCCATGAGGAAATTCAGTGTGTTACAGCAGCATAGATAATACAAATACAAAAGCTCCAAGGTAGAGGCATTACAGTGACAGTAGGTACAGATAAAAAGGTAAAGGTAAAAAAGTAGTAGAAGGGATATCACAACTTAAGATCTTTCAGTTCTCTGTATGGAATGATCTCCGCTTAGGTCGGTGTTGGTTGTACAGCCTAACTGCAGCGGGGAGGAAAGACTTCCGGTAGCGCTCCTTCTCACACTTAGGGTGGAGCAGTTGGTCACTGACAGTGCTGCCCAGTGCTATCATGGTCTCATGCATGGGATGGGAGTTATTCTCCAGCATGGAGCTCACCACGGACAGTATCCTTCTGTCACTCACCACCTGCACTGGGTCCAGGGGGCTCCCCTGGACAGAGCTGGCCTTTCTAATCAGCTTGTCGAATCTATATCTTTCCCTGGTTGATATACTACTCCCCCAGCAGGCCACTCCGAAGAAGATGGCTGATGCCACTACAGAGTTGAAAAAGGTCCTAAGAAGTGCCCCCTGGACTCCAAAGTCTCTCAGCCTCCTAAGCAGGAAGAGCCTCCTGTGGCCCTTTCTTTACAGTGTATCCAGGTGATCTTCCCAGTCCAGCTTATTATTGAGGAGCAAATCCAGGTACTTATAGGTGTTGACTATCACAATGCCCTTCCCCTGGATGTTCACTGGTTTTGGAGGATATCTGCGCTTGCAAAAGTCCACCACCATCTACTTGGTCTTCCCAACATTACTCCTAAGGTGATTCCGCTGGCACCAGTCCACAAAATCCCAGTTTAATTCTCTGTACTCCCTGTCATCTTCATCTGTGATGAGGCCTACTATTGCAGAGTCATCCAAATACTTCTGGAAGTAGCAGCTAGATGAGTTGCACCTAAAATCTGCAGTGTACAGTGTGAAGAGGAAAGGGGTAAGAGCTGTACCTTGAGGTACCCACGTATTACATATCACGGTGTCTGACACACACTCCTGGGCTCTCACATACTGAGGTCGGTTTGTGTGGTAGTCTAGGATCCAGTTGGAGAGGTGGTGGTCCACTCCAACAAGGACCAGCTTGTCTCTCAGTAGCCCTGGCTGTATGATGTTAAAAGCACTGGAGAAATCAAAGAACATTATTCTCACAATGTTCCCTGATTTCTCCAGGTGAGAAAGAGCTCTGTGTAGACGCTGGATGTTGGCATCATCCACCCCAATGCCCAAACGATAGGCAAACTGGAGAGGGTCCATCGCCGAGCTAACTAGAGGGCGGAGATTTGTGAGAACCAATCTCTCAAAGACCTTCATCAAGTGGGATGTCAATGCTACCGGTCTGTAGTCATTAAGATCCATTGGATAAGGTGTCTTTGAAACTGGTACCACACAAGATGATTTCCACAGTTGTACCAGCCCCAGCTTCAGGCTCATATTGAACATTTATGTAATAATACCACACAGCTGATCACCGCAAGTCTTCGGTAGCCTGGCACTGATGCCATCTGGCCCTGAGGCCTTCCCAGCCTTGATCTTTCTCGTTTCCTTTCTCACCTGGGCATGTGTGAAGATCAGACTGTAGTCAGATGACTGGAGGTGAGAACTAGCAGCAGGTGGTGAGGTCAGTGTGGGAGAGGGGATTGAATGACATGCTGGGGTGGGAGGAGCTGAGGTGTGATCAAATCTATTAAAGAATAGATTTAGTTCGTTAAGCCACTTTGGATCTCCTTCTACCTGAGAGACAGGCTGTCTGTGACCAGATACTGACTTAAGACTTTTCCAGACCTCACTAATCTTTTTGTGTGCCATTTGCCATCTTACTCTTATAATTGGCTTTCCCCTCCCAGATTTGACGCCTCAGCTCCTTTTGCACATCCCTCAGCCTTTCCTTGTCTCCTGATCTAAATACCATCTTTTTCTCTTTGAGAAGAGCCTTTATATCACGGTTAATCCATGGTTTGTTGTTAGAGAAGCACCTCACCACTTTTGTTGGTACCGTGTTGTCCACACAAAAATTAATGTAGTCTGTTATGCAGTGTGTGAGACCTTCCATGTCGTCACTATAAGAATTCTGCAGCCCTCCCCATGAAGTTGTATCAAAACAATCCCTCAGAGCCTCATCACTCTCCTCGGTCCATAACCTCACTGTGCGGGTGACAGCTGGTTCTCTACGTACAAGTGGCTTGTACACAGGTCGAAGATGCACTAGGTTGTGATCCGATCTTCCCGGGGGCGGTAGGGTTCAGTTGTATGCCTCCCTCGCATTGGCAAAGAACAAGTCCAGTGTTTTGTTGTCTCTTGTGTGGAAGGTAACATACTGTGTAAGACTGGGCAGTGTGGATGATGGAGAGACATGGTTGAAATCTCCAGACACAAAAAGGAGGGCCTGGGGGTGTCGCGACTGCAAGTGGCTCACCGCGGCTTGTAGGACCTTGCAGACAGCTTCAGTTTTAGCAGAGGGGGGGAAATATGCAGCTATCACGATGATGCGATAGTTCCCTCGGTAAATAAAAAGGTCTCATGCTCACAGCTAATAGTTTAATGACCTTACAGCAAGTTTGCTCCTTAATCACAATGTGCCTAGAGTTACACCATCTATCATTCACAAATATCGCCAGCCCTCCTCCTTTTCTCTTACCACTCTCTCTTGTCCTGTCTGCCCAAAGGAGTTTAACCCCTTAAGGATCCAGTACAAAAGTGCGTTAAGGACCAGGCCTCGTTTTTCAAAACTGACGTGTCACTTTATATGGCAAAAACTTTCAGATGCTTTAACTTACACAAGTGATTTTGAAATTGTTTTTTGTGAAATATTGTACTTCATGTTAGTGGTAATGAATATTTTTGTATTTATTTACAAAAAAATAGGAAATTTGATGGAAATTTGGAAAAAAAAAAAAAAAAATCGCAATTTTCAAAATGTGAAGTGCGCTGCTTTTCAGACAGATAGTCATACAACCCAAATACATTAATAAATATTATCTACCATATCTCTGCTATATATTGGGATCATCTTTTAATCGTCCTGTAATTTATTTTGGACGTTAGAAGGCTTACAAGTGTAACAGCGATTTTCCAGATTTACAAGAAAATTTCCCAAACTAATTAAGGACCACTTCAGTTCTGTAAGGGATTTTAAAGGCCTATATATTAGAAAGCCCAATAAATCACCCCATTTTCAAAACTGCACCCCTCAAATAATTCAAAATAGAATTTGGAAGTTTGTTAACCCTTTAAGCATTTCACAAGAATTAAAACAATATGGAGGTGAAATTTATACATTTCATTTTTTTCCACTAATCACTTAATTTAGCTCTAAAATTAGCACATTTACAAAGGGTTAAAGAAGAAAATACATCTCACAGTTTGTTATGCAAT
Organism: Leptodactylus fallax; assembly: GCA_947044405.1. NCBI lineage: Eukaryota > Metazoa > Chordata > Amphibia > Anura > Leptodactylidae > Leptodactylus > Leptodactylus fallax. The sequence goes on along the minus strand of CAMRHE010000074.1, from coordinate 7,225,957 downwards.
TTCTCCAGAGCACAGAAATACCCCACATGTGGGTGTAAACTGATGTTTGGGCACACGGCAGCACACGGAAGGGAAGGAGCGACACTGGATGTTTGAAAAGCAGATTTTGCTGGAATAGTTTTCAGGTGCCATGTCGCATTTGCAGAGCCCCCAAAGTACCAATACAGTGGAAACCCTCTAAAAGTGACACCATTTTGGAAACTACACCCCTCACAGAACATATGAAGGGGTATAGTGAGCATTTTGACCCCACAGCCATTTCACAGATTTTACTAACATTGGGATGTATAAATGAAAAATTATTAAAACGTCACTTTATCCCCAAAGTTTTCATTTTCACAAGGTGTTAAAGGAAAAAAAGCTCCTCACAGTTAGTTAAACAATTGCTCTTGAACACAGCAATACCCCATATGTGGTCGTAATCTGCTATATGGGTACATGGCAGGGCTCAGAATAGAAAGAGCGCTATTTGGCTTTTGGAGGGCAGAATTTGCTGGAATAGTTTTCAGGTGCCATGTCTCATTTGCAGAGCCCCCAAAGTACCAATACAGTGGAAACCCAATAAAAGTGAAACTACACCCCTCACAGAACATATCAAGGGGTATAGTGAGCATTTTGACCCCACAGCCGTTTCACAGATTTTACTAACATTGGGATGTATAAATTAAAAATTACTAAAACGTCACTTTATCCCCATAGTTTTCATTTTCACAAGGGGTTAAAGGAGAAAAAGCTCCCCACAGTTTGTTAATTGCTCCTGAACACGGCAATACCACATATGTGGTCGTAATCTGCTATATGGGTACATGGCAGGGCTTTTGGAGGGCAGATTTTGCTAGAATAGTTTTCAGGTGCCATGTCACATTTGAAGAGCCCATAATAGTACCAGTACAATGGAAACCTCTCAAAAGTGACCCCATTTTAGAAACTACACCCCTCAAAGAATGTATCAAGGGGAATTATCATTTTGAGCCTGAAATGCTTCCCAAAAATTAATGTACAAAGTGAAAATTAAAGTTTTTAAAGAAATATCCAATATCAGTGCCTAATACGTTGCGGCCACTTTGTGGCATCAGAGACATGCACTCCTAAAACTATTAAGTGGGTTATCCCGGGGACAAAAAAATTATATATGTTGGTGTAAACTGCTGCTTGGGCACACAGCAGGGCTCAGAAGGGAAGGAGCACTTCGCTTTTGGGGTATAAATTTAGAGGGATTTTCTGGACGCCATATTGTTTTTGCAGAGCCCTGGAGGTGCCAGTTAACTGGAATTCCCCAAGAAGTGACCCCATTTTGTAGGGGCAATTTTAGGGTCTCTGCAAATGTGACATGGCGTCCAAAAACCAACAATCTAAATATGTGCTCCAAAAGCACATAACGCTCCTTCACATCTGAGCCCTGCTCTGTGCACAAATGGCAGTTTATGCCCAAATGTATGACACTGATGTACCCAGGATAACATACTTTGCCATATGCAGGTATAAATTGCTGTTTGGGCACAGCCAGGCACAAAAGGGAAGGAGCGCTATTTTGGTTTTTTGAGCGCAGTTTGGTTTTTGGACACCATGCCACTTTTGCAGAGCCCCTGAATTGCCAGTAAAGTGGAATCCGCAGACATGTCACCCCATTTTGGAAACTACACCCTTCAAGGGATTTATCAAGTGGGGTAACGAGCATTATTAACCCTTAAGTGTTGCATTCTTTTAATTTCCAGAAATGAATGCGCAGCTGATAATGAAAAGTTAAAAATAAAATTTTTACATAGATACGCCATTTCAGTGCCCGATATGTTGTGCCCAATTTATGTCTGCAGAGACACACACTCCAAAAACTGTTAAGCGCGTATCCCGGGCACAACAGCTTTTGGAGCATTAGTCTCTGATACAAGCCGGGCACAACATAATACGCACTGAAATTATATATTCCTGGAAAAATTGCCATTTTCACCTTTCACCATCAGCTGCGTATTCATTTATGGATAATAAACCGTCCAAGTCTGTGCTCCAAAAACCAAATAGCGCTACTTACCTTCTGTGCCCAAACAGCAGTTTATACCCACATATGACATTAAGTACGTTACCCTAGGTACACCAGCATCATACATGTGGGCATAAACTGTAGTTTGGGCACACAGCAGGGCAGAGAAGGGAAGGAGCGCTATGTGGCTTTTGGAGCGCAGATTCAGATGTTTGGTATCCGTACGCCATGTCATGTTTGCAGAGCCTCTAAGGTACCAGTAAAGTGGAATCCCCTAGGGAATGACCCCATTTTGAAAAGTGCACCCCTCAAAGAATTTATCAAGGGGTGTAGTGAGCATTAGTATCCCAGACGTGAATGCACAGCGGATGGGGAAAATTTAATATGTAAGCTGTGCGGAGTGCATTGGGTACACTAAATTTCCTACTATTTCCCCAGTAGTTCCTATTATTGTGGGGGTCACTTCTGGTTTACTATCCCTCATAAGGTCTAAATCTGATTTGTACCCTGAAATACGCTTGCACAGCTTATACATTTCCTTCCTGCCGCAGCCAGTTATGTTCTAATGATTTGACGATTTTTGTGGTTTTTGTCTTCATTTTGTACAAGCTATATTTTCTTTATTTTTCTGGTGATGTGGCCATATGAGGGCTTGTTGTTTGCGATATGAGATGCATTTTGTAATGACATCATTTTTGGGTGTCTATAAATTATTAAATACATTTTATTAACTCTTTCTTGGTGGATTTAAAAAATACCCCATCAATTCTGGCTTTGCGTTTTACCTTTACATTTTTCGCCATGCAGCGTACAGCATAAGTAACATGTTACCTTTATTCTGAGGGTTGGTACGATTACGGTGATACCTCATTTATATTGTTTTTTATGCGATACTAATTTTACAGATCAAAAACCCATTTGGGGGACGTAAATCAATTATTTTTGCATCGCCATCTTCTGAGATATGTGTCATTCCATATCAAGTGGACCAGGGGTCCCCACCTCACCATCTCAGTTTTAGATGAAATTTGGTACATAGTTTCTCTATGATATAAAACTAAGCTGTGCAAAATTTTAGTTCAAAAGACTGTTGCTAGGCTTACTTTGATGCCTACAGTTCAGTAAGAGGTCAAACTGTAGCAAGGGTGCAGTGAAGAAACACAGCAACAGACACTCAGGAGGCAGGAGGTGCCAAAAGCATACAATTGGGCAATGAAATAAACAATTCCGCCTTGCAACAGGGTCCACCAATCATAATTGGCAAGTCGGTCATCCTAACTGACTGCAGTTTTCTTTAAACCTGTTATGAAACCAGGCCTCATCCTTCCACATCCTAAAAAACATTCCTGTTTTTTTGTTTTCTTGAATACAGTTTTATAACATAATGTGTTCTTTATTTAAAAAATTGGTGTTTATTGAAAGAAGAATCACTTTTTGTAAGGGAATTGCCAGTTGAGCAATTCTCCAATGCTGCTGCAAAAATCTGAGAGGAAGGGAATACAGAGACAGTGAGCCCTAAGGTTGACCCAGACCCTGTCCCTACCTACTTGTCTCACTGTCCTAATGACAGGAACAACTTGGAGCCGGTACCTACTCTGAATAAGTGACAACACAGAACGCAGACAGGACACACAAACAACAAAGGGAGGTCAGCTAGCCAAGGGGTCAGTAACAATCGAGCAATGCAGTACAGAATCAAAATCCAAGAGAATAGTCAAAGGAAAGCCAGTGATCAGAAAATCAGAAGAGCAGGTAACAAGGAACAAGGAGTATAGCCAGTAAGCGAAATGCAATAGCAGGCGCCAATGGGAAAGTGACCAAACAATAAATAGGGAGAAAGAACCTGCCTGTGAAGAATATCGCCTCGCCCAGCCGCCTGGCACGCCTGCGATCAAACTTCTTTCTTAACCTCCCACTCACACACTGTGAGTAGACCGGGTCATAGGATAAAATGAAATGAGCGATATAAATTTTATATATTTAATAACCCAAGTGGGTCGGTATGGATTAATAGCATATACAGAAATATACAATATTAATATGATCAAGCATAAACATACAAGCAAAGGGGCGATGATACAATACACAAAAATAAACAGGAGAATTAAAAGATAGAGAAAATACCGGCATAGGCTCGTAGTACGTTTCTCTAGGCCACAGCAGAGTTTTGGGCCTAGGGCGCAAGCTTAAGCAAGTTGCATAAAACAATCCTTCTACATGCTGTCCAGAACTAGGCCCTCAAAGCATTCCTCAGTAGGGCAGGCCCTCTCATCTTCTCCCAGATCAGAGCTCCTTACTGCCTCTTTGCTGAATGACCCCAGAATCCAGGTCTGCCCACAGCATATGGCTAGTGCTCCACCCACCCCTTGCACCCAGGCAGCCCCCCTTCTCCCACCTTTGCAGAACCCTCGGAGAGAAGGATGAAGTTAAGGCTTTCTATCCCCCATCCCATCTGGCCAGGGATAATAAAAGTGCCTGGCTATAGCAAGCCATCTCCAATGAACACACATAAAACCAGTGAAGCGTATCGTCCAGCAATGTGGACTCAACTAAAGCACCGCATTCCAAGTGGGGGAAGGACTGACCTAAGCAAGTAAAACACACTTCCAAGAAAGATATAAAACTGAGGGTCGGTTCATCACACCTCCCCCTTTTAGAGCGTGTCGGGAGGAAGGACGATCCTAAGATCGCCTTCCGCGGACACCTTGGCGGCCTCACCCCGCCGGGACCTGCGCTGGTCCCTGACCATATTCCTGGCGTACTGATACCCTCTTCCTCTCCTGTCTGAATGGAGACTCTTCTAAGGTTCAGGCTCGGAATTAAGTAGACCTGGATACCTCCTGCTTGCTCTGGGTCCCTCCGACCCACACTCACAACCCCAGGCCCTTGTGGTACCGGTGCTGAGACCCCATCCTGGCAGTCTCCGCCCACCTGGCTACCCCCGGCCTGCACTGGGACCTCGTTCTGAGTGCTGGCATCCCGCAGATCCAAACTCGCAACCCCAGGCCCTTGTGGTACCGGTGCTGAGACCCCATCCCGGCAGTCTCCGCCCACCTGGCTACCCCCGGCCTGCACTGGGACCTCGTGCTGAGTGCTGGCATCCCGCAGATCCACACTCGCAACCTCAGGCCCTTGTGATACCAGTTTAGAGACCCCTTCCCGGCAGTCTCTCAGGGTCTCTCCCACACTAGCCGCTAGTTGGGAGAGTTCTAGGGGATTCTGCACCTCCCCCTTTGCTTCCAAACCTAGGGGCACCTCTGGTTCTGGCACAGGTATGTTTGGACCCTGTCCTCCCTCCCAGACGCCTTGCCCCTTTGGGCCAACACCCTGTTCCTCCTGTACTTGGGTGGGTGATGGTGATACCTTGGGCAAATGACTGAGATTATGCTTCCCCAAACCATCCCTCTACAATACATTGACAGGTAATACATTTGACACACCCCCTTCTTGGGTCCCACCTCCAGCACCCCATGCCATCTGCACTTGGGCCATGGGCATGACTGGCACACCTTGGATGGCTGTTTCTCCTTCCCAGGACTCTTTCACAAGAGTTAGGGGCCCACGTACACGTCTCCCGTACAAGAGCTCAAAGGGGAAGAACCCCGTTGAGGCTTGCGGCACCTCCCGGTAAGCGAACAGCAGGTGCGGGAGATAAGGCTCCCAGTCACGCCCATGGGACTCGACTAACATCCTGAGCATCTGCTCCAGGGTGCTATTGAACCGTTCGCACAGGCCATTGGTCTGTGGGTGATACGGGCTGGACACCAGATGTTGCACCTCTGTTACCTTACACAGGCCTTGCATCAAGGCAGATGTGAACTGGGTACCTTGGTCTGTGAGCATCTCTCTGGGAAATCCAACACGGGCGAAGATGCCTACCAGAGCCTTGGCCACTACATCAGCCCGGGTGGAAGACAGCGCGACAGCTTCCGGGTACCTAGTAGCGTAGTCTACTACCGTTAATATGAAACGTTTCCCGGTGCGACTGGGAATGGACAGGGGTCCAATGAGATCCACAGCCACCCGCTGGAAAGGTTCAGTTATGATGGGCATAGGTATCATTGGTGCTTTGGAGCCTTGCCCCGCCTTGCCCATCCTCTGACAAGTGTCACATGAACGGCAGTATTTAGCTACATCTGTCCCCATCTTAGGCCAGTAGAATAAGTGGCTGAGGCGAGCCTTGGTCTTAGCGATCCCCAGGTGGCCTGCCAGTGGAATATCATGAGCAATCCGCAACAACTCCACCCGGTAGGGTTGGGGTACCACTAAATGTTTCTCCCTGAGCCGACTTTCTTTTCCCCTTGTGGGGATCGTTTCCCGGTACAACCTCCCTTGCTCCCAGTACACGCGGTCCTTGTCCAACTCCAAGGGAGGTTGATCAGCACGCTCCTTCAATGCATCCAGACTGCGGTCAGCTTGGACAGCATCCCTGAACTCCTGACTGGAACCAGACAGAAGAGATGTGCATGTCATATACCCGCCGGGCTCCTCCGGCTCCAGTGTGGGGAGGTTAGTCACGGCGGCCTCAGTGCCATCTCCGGGTGACAGAGGGAACGCCTCAGGGGTCGGAGCGCCTTCCACCCCTCTAGCACTCTGGCTGCGGGTCACCACCGCAACTCCAGCAGTCCGTTCCTCATCTGGATCGGCCCTGAGATCCCCGTGACCCACCTGACCACCTGGCACATTGTCCTCAGTTGGGGTTGCCCCCAGCATCTCAGAAGAGCTACCTTGTAAACCTGCAAGGCAAGAATTAGCAATTACATTGACATTGCATTCATTCATTGATGCACAGTGAACTGCATGGGGGAATGGCTGAGCCAGGGTCACACTGAGGGGGCTCTCATCACCCGCAGATGTGGGCGGGGCTACAGCCAGGTCAGCATTCCACAATGTCTCATTCACATGCTCACTGATTACATTAGCTGGACGCACAGCAAGGGGAGACAAAAGGCTGACCCCTCCCTCTGCCTGTGTGACAGGCTTCAACACCTCATTAAAATCATCCTTCAGTACAGACATTGTGTCACAGCGAGGTGGGGCTGCTCCCACCCCATATTGGGACACCAAGGGCCCCAAATCTCTTCCCAATAGTACATTGGCAGGCAGATCAGACACTAGCCCCACATCACGCATCCCTTTTCCCGCACCCCAGTCCAAATGGACGCAAGCCATGGGCACAGTTACGCGTTCTTGTCCAATACCCTTCAGGGTCAGAGTTTTTCCAGGGATAATACTGTCCGCAGGGACCAAGTCAGGTTGCACCAGAGTAATCTGCGCCCCAGTGTCCCGAAATCCCATGACCACTTTACCCCCCACAATGACCTCTTGACTGTTGGCATTGGATTGCAACCCCTCCCTCCCCACCAAGTATACAGATGAGCCAGCTGCCGTGGCTGGGGAAACAGGGGGGTTCTTAGAGCGGTTGGGGCACTCCGCCTTGAAATGTCCTGGCTGGTTACAAGCATGACACCGCCGGACCTCTCCTTGGGATTTAGAGGTGGTCCCTGGGGCGCCCAGAGTTCTTGGGACAGGGGAAGTAGAGGGGGCACCCGGGACAGAGTTTGTCTTACCCCACTTGGAGACCGCAGGCTGTGGTGAACTCCAACTTTGCCCCTCCTTCCAGCTTGAGGGTCTCTGTAGTGTGGCTCCTCTCTTGATCCCTTGCTCCCTGGTGGACACATAGTCGTCAGCAATCTCTGCAGCATTGTCTGCTGTTGTGGGTTTCCGATCACACACGAACTGGCGGACCTCCAGAGGGCACACCTGGAGAAATTGTTCCTTTATCATAAGATCCCCAATTCCCTCAAACGTGGTGACAGTAAGTCCTTTGATCCACTGCCAGAATGTAACCTGTAAGTGGTGCAGAACATCCGCATAGCTCTCTGTGGGACCCCGCTGGATATTCCGGAACTTTTTGCGGTACACCTCCGGCGTGAGCCGGTATCTCCGGATCAGCGCCGCTTTGATGGTCTCATAGTCCGCGTCCACTGGTAAGCTCGTGGAAACATCCAAGCCTTTTCCCTTCAGCCGGGGAGACAGGTAACGGGCCCATTCTGCCTGGGGAATATGATGCTGCTTACACACCCTCTCAAATCCCCGCAAGAACGAGTCCAAGTCCCCGTTATCTTCCAAGATTGGAAAGTCCTCGGATCGGATCTTTAGTGCTCGGGCTCCTGGAGTTGGTGCAGGGGAAGGTTGCACCTGCTGGCAAAGTTCCAGCTTTTTTAGCTCAAGCTGATGCTCTCTCTCCGCCCGGCGCTCTGCAGCTTCTCTCTCCGCCCGACGCTCTGTAGCAGCGGCCTCTCTCTCCGCCCGGCGCTCTGCAGCTTCTCTCTCCGCCCGGCGCTATGCAGCTTCTCTCTCCACCCGGCGCTCTGCAGCTTCTTGGTACTGGTGAATCACCTGCAGACGGGCGCTATAGTCACTGGCGTCTATCTGCTGTAAGGCCATTTGCAAGTATAAGTCCGTTACCCCCACAGAACTGGGGTTACTGGTCCCTCCAGGCACAGTTACCTCTGGGGTCCGGGCACCTGCGGAACCGTCTGGCATGGTGATGTTGTCTGGTGCCAGCCTCTCAGGACTTTGCTCCGCCTCCTGCATGGCTATGGTAGCTTCCATATCTGCCATCTCCTGGAGTTCAGCAGCAACCAAGTCCTGCAGACGTTTGGTTATGCTTCTGGTCCCACCAGCCATCCACTGGAAGCCGTTGTCAAATAAAAGATAGGACAGAAAAAAGAAGAAGGGGAGGGGAACAGTACTGTACCAAACTTTCACCGTATTTTAAGCTTGATCTCATACCGCGCTCGTTCCATAGAATTGCCGCAATCCCCAGTGTCTGCGTGATACCACACCCACACACTGTTATCCTAATATCCCACAACGCTGCCACCACTGTGAAGAATATCGCCTCGCCCAGCCGCCTGGCACGCCTGCGATCAAACTTCTTTCTTAACCTCCCACTCACACACTGTGAGTAGACCGGGTCATAGGATAAAATGAAATGAGCGATATAAATTTTATATATTTAATAACCCAAGTGGGTCGGTATGGATTAATAGCATATACAGAAATATACAATATTAATATGATCAAGCATAAACATACAAGCAAAGGGGCGATGATACAATACACAAAAATAAACAGGAGAATTAAAAGATAGAGAAAATACCGGCATAGGCTCGTAGTACGTTTCTCTAGGCCACAGCAGAGTTTTGGGCCTAGGGCGCAAGCTTAAGCAAGTTGCATAAAACAATCCTTCTACATGCTGTCCAGAACTAGGCCCTCAAAGCATTCCTCAGTAGGGCAGGCCCTCTCATCTTCTCCCAGATCAGAGCTCCTTACTGCCTCTTTGCTGAATGACCCCAGAATCCAGGTCTGCCCACAGCATATGGCTAGTGCTCCACCCACCCCTTGCACCCAGGCAGCCCCCCTTCTCCCACCTTTGCAGAACCCTCGGAGAGAAGGATGAAGTTAAGGCTTTCTATCCCCCATCCCATCTGGCCAGGGATAATAAAAGTGCCTGGCTATAGCAAGCCATCTCCAATGAACACACATAAAACCAGTGAAGCGTATCGTCCAGCAATGTGGACTCAACTAAAGCACCGCATTCCAAGTGGGGGAAGGACTGACCTAAGCAAGTAAAACACACTTCCAAGAAAGATATAAAACTGAGGGTCGGTTCATCACACTGCCCCAAACTTGATAGGAGGACAGGCTGTCAATCACAAAGGCAGGACTAAAGTTAACTCTTAGTGGAGCAGGGGGAGAGCAAGGTGAAGGAGAAGGGCGTGGTGGAAAATCAATTAAGGAGGTGAGGGAATAGGACAGTGTTCAGACAATACAAGAAAAACCCAAGGAAAGAATTACAACCGGGAACGCCTCCTGCGCCGCAGCGTGCACCCGGAGGACGGCGCCAAAGCCCGGACAGGCAAGGACGTTACAGTACCCCCCCTTTTATGAGGGGCCTCTGGACCCTCACCAGATGGACCAGGTTTCGAAGGGTTCTGGCGATGAAAGAGATTAATTAAACGTGGCGCATGTAGGTCCCTACCAGAAACCCACGTTCGCTCTTCTGGGCCATAACCCTTCCAGTGCACGAGGTACTGAACAGCATTCTGCACCCGACGGGAATCCAGAATTTTTTCTACTTCATATTCTAGCTCCCCTTGGACCACCACCGGCACAGGTGGACTGGAAGAAGTAAGGACAGGGGAGATATACTTCTTCAAAAGCGACTTGTGGAAGACGTTGTGGATACGAAAAGAACTTGGAAGTTGTAATTTAAAAGATACTGGGTTTATGAGTTCAGAAATGACATAGGGCCCAATGTAACGTGGTGCAAATTTCCCCGAAGGAACTCTAAGACGCAGATTCCTAGTGGCCAGCCAGACTCGATCTCCCACTCTGTATTCAGGGCCAGGTAAGCGTCTTTTATTTGCCTGCCGTTTTTGATATTCTTGGGCTTTAACCAGGCTCAGACGAGCCTGGGCCCAGACTGTACACAGTCGCTGATAAGTCTGTTCAGCAGTGGGATTAACAGACTCGGTGCTACGGAGAGAGGAGTACCTGGGGTTAAAAACATAGTTGCAATAAAATGGAGACATTTTAGTGGTGACGTTAACCCTGTTGTTTATTGCAAATTCTGCTAGAGGAAGAAATGTTCTCCATTTTTCTTGAGCATCAGATACAAAACACCTTAACCCTCGTCCGGCTGAGTAGGTACAATTGTACCTATTCCTATGCAGCCTGTTAATGTTGTAAAATTATGCAGCCTGACGAAGGTTAAGTACTGTTCCAAAGTTTGGTTGAATCTCTCTGTCTGGCCATTGGTCTCAGGGTGGAACGCGGAAGAGAAAGACAGAGAGACCCCCAGACAACCACAAAATTCCTTCCAGAATCTAGAGACAAATTGTACACCCCGATCAGATACAATATTTTCCGGTACACCATGCAAGCGGAGTATGTGATTAATAAAGAACGAGGCTAGACGTGGAGCACTAGGAATTCTCTTTAGGGGTACAAAATGACACATTTTGGAGAATCTATCCACAACAACCCAAATCACAGTCTTCCCTTGGGAACAAGGCAAATCAGTAATGAAGTCCATTGACAAATGGTACCATGGTCTCTTAGGTATAGGAAGGGGATGAAGAAGGCCCTCGGGTAATCTCCTAGGAGTCTTCATCTTAGCACATGTCTCACAGGCAGCAACAAATTCACATACGTCTCGAGACCAGGACGGCCACCAGTAAGAGCGGGAGAGAAGGTATTTAGTCCCAGCGAAGCCAGGATGTCCCGTTGAGGTAGAAAAATGAATTTCCTCCAAAACACGAAGACGAAGATTTGGAGGTACAAATAGTTTCCCAGTGGGAGTATTACTGGGAGCAAGATCTTGTGAATTAACCACTAAAGTAGCAAGATCAGGAGTAATAATGGCGAGAACCACTCCGGGAGACAAGATTTTATCTGGGACATCTTTAGGGGCACTGCTGGGACCAAAACTGCGAGATAGGGCATCAGCCCATACATTTTTAGAGCCTGGACGATAAGTCACCACAAAATTAAAATGTGTGAAGAGTAGCGCCCAGCGGGCCTGCCTAGGAGACAGTCGCTTAGCGCTATCCAGATATAGTAGGTTCTTATGATCGGTGAATACTGTGATCTGGTGTTTGGCCCCCTCGAGGAAATGTCTCCACTCCTCGAATGCCCATTTAATGGCTAGGAGTTCTCGATTACCAACGTCATAGTTGCGCTGCGTAGGAGAGAATTTCCTCGAGAAGAAGGCTACAGGTTGCAAACACGTAAAATTTTCAGAGCCCTGAGACAACACGGCACCAACCCCCACTTTAGAGGCATCAACTTCAATAATAAATGGGCGATCATAGTCTGGTGGTACTAATACAGGAGCCTCAACAAAACATTTCTTGAGATGTACAAAAGCCTCTTCCGCTTCCGGAGTCCATTTGGTCACATCGGCACCTTTCTTTGTGAGATCTGTCAATGGCTTCACTATAGAAGAGAAGTTCTTAATAAATTTTCGATAATAGTTGGAGAACCCCAAGAAACGTTGCAGGGCTTTAAGGTTGGAGGGGCGTTCCCATTTTTTAATAGCCATGACTTTTAGTGGATCCATACAAAAAGAATCAGGAGTAATAACGTAACTGAGGAAGGTGACCCTTTGGACTCCGAACAGGCATTTGGATAGTTTGGCAAAGAGAGAGTTTTGACGCAACAGTAGCAAAACACTCCTAACATGCTCAATATGTGTGGCCCAATCAGGAGAGAACACTAGAATATCATCCAGGTAGACAACCACATAACGACCGAGCAAGTCTCTAAAGATATCGTTAACAAAGTGTTGAAATACTGCGGGTGCCTTACATAACCCGAAAGGCATTACCAAATATTCAAAGTGACCTTCCGGGGTGTTGAACTCAGTTTTCCATTCATCTCCTTCTCTAATCCGGATCAGATTGTATGCCCCACGGAGGTCAATTTTAGAAAACCAGCGGGCACCCACAATCTGATTGAAAAGATCAGGGAAGAGGGTACTGATTTTTAACTGTAATTTTATTTAATTCTCGATAGTCAATGCATGGTCACAGTCCACCATCTTTCTTTTTAACAAAAAAGAACCCAGCTCCCATGGGAGACTGAGACGGACGGATGTGACCTTTAAGAAGACTATCCTGAGTGTAATCCCGCATAGCCTCACGTTCTGGAGCAGAAAGATTGAAGATCCTTCCCTTAGGGTATTTGGAGTCGGGAAGGAGTTCAATCGCACAATCGTAAGGTCTATGCGGCGGTAAAACTTCAGCAGCTTTAGGATCAAAAACATCATGAAAATCAGACAGAAATTCAGGAAGAAGCGTCTCCTCACTGAGACAATCGGAGGCATGCAAAGCAATACAATGGGAGGAGCACTGATTCCCCCATTTCACTAACTCTTTTTTGGGCCAATCAAAGGTAGGGTTATGGAGGTCTAGCCAGGGAAGCCCTAAAATGATATAAGACGAGAGATCCTCCATAACAAAAAAACTCATGAGCTCCGTATGTATTGAGACCACTTGCAAAGAGAGTAAGGGGGTTTTAAAATGGATTTTACCCCTGGCCAGTGGAGTAAAATCCGCCCCAGTAACCAACAGAGGAGTATCTAATGATACAAGTTCAATACGTAAAGCAGAAACAAACGAAAATTTAACAAAGTTAGTGGCAGCCCCAGAATCTACTAGGGCCTGCCCAGAAACAGATCTGTCCCCAAAGGACAGAGGCACAGGTAACATCAATTTGTGAGATTTTTCAGAAGATACCTGACTGCCTGAGTGGTTCTTCTGAATACCACTCAGGCCCTGAAGTTTTCCGCTGGTGTACGTGGTTTGATGGAACAGTCTCGGATGAGATGATCCGGTTTGCTGCAATACAGGCAGAGATGATTCCGGAGACGATATTCTCGTCTAGCCTTGGTATCCAGTGCTCCCAACTGCATAGGCTCATCTTCAGGGGTGACAGAAGGAGAAACAGATTTTTTAACAGAAAGAGAGGGAAAGACAGAAGACTTAGTGGGACCAATCCCCACCCTCTCTTTACGTCTGTCCTGGAGTCTCCTGTCAATGCGGACGGCTAAGGTGATGGCCTTTTCTAAGGTAGGGGGATCAGGGTGACCTACCCAGACATCCTTCACTGAATCATTCAGGCCCTGTTTAAAAAGAGCTTTCAAAGCGGAGTCACACCAACCTGCTGTTATACTCAACTTCCGAAACTCAGAGCAGTAAGTTTCAGCGGATAGTTTACCTTGCCGGAGGGTAAGAAGTTGGGACTCGGCAAGTCCAATTTGATCAGGCTCAGCATAAATGGCCCCCAAAGACTTAAAAATTTTTTCCAGATCTGTCCACTCTTCTGCCTCAGGGGGGAGTTTAAGGGCCCAAGTCTGTGGATCCCCCTGTAAGAGGGAAATGACCACCCCCACCATCTGAGACTGCAACGCATGAGGGTTGACACGAAAATACAACAGACATGATTCCCTGAACGTCTCAAATTTACCTCAGTCCCCTGAAAACCTATCTGGGAGTAACATTTTAACCCTGGGAAGGGAAATGACAGCAGGTGGTGTAGCAGCGGCCTCAGCTTGATTCTGGGTGAGAGTGTGTACCTGATTGGCCAGCTCAGACACCAAACCTGCCAAACTCTCCATTCGAGTCACAAGGTCCTGAATAGAAGCCATGCCAGTAGAAGGGTTAAAGTTTTTTTTTTTTTTTTAGGCCTGCTATTCTGTAAGGGAATTGCCAGTTGAGCAATTCTCCAATGCTGCTGCAAAAACCTGAGAGGAAGGGAATACAGAGACAGTGAGCCCTAAAGTTGACCCAGACCCTGTCCCTACCTACTTGTCTCACTGTCTTAATGACAGGAACAACTTGGAGCCGGTCCCTACTCTGAATAAGTGACAACACAGAACGCAGACAGGACGCACAAACAACAAAGGGAGTTCAGCTAGCCAAGGGGTCGGTAACAATCGAGCAATGCAGTACAGAATCAAAATCCAAGAAACTAGTCAAAGGAAAGCCAGTGGTCAGAAAATCAGAAGAGCAGGTAACAAGGAACAAGGAGTATAGCCAGTAAGCGAAATGCAATAGCAGGCGCCAATGGGAAAGTGAGCAAACAATAAATAGGGAGAAAGAACCCGCCCCAAACTTGATAGGAGGACAGGCTGTCAATCACAAAGGCAGGACTAAAGTTAACTCTTAGTGGAGCAGGGGGAGAGCAAGGTGAAGGAGAAGGGCGTGGTGGAAAATCAATTAAGGAGGTGAGGGAATAGGACAGTGTTCAGACAATACAAGAAAAACCCAAGGAAAGAATTACAACCGGGCACGCCTCCTGCCCGCCCCCCCGGCGGCCCGGCTGCCTGCCAGTGCCCCGGAGGTACGCCCCAATGGCTGTGCAGGCGCGTCTCCAAAAAAAAAACAAATGGGGGAGGGGCCCCCGGGATGGCCCAAAAAAAATAGGCAAATGCTTTTTATACCAACTTTGAACGTTTATATTTTTTCAACCACTTGAAGGAAAGTGCTGCAAATTGGAGGGCCTCATTACAGCTGTGTATTTAGTACACCTACCAAAAATCAACCTGAAAGGCCCACTAGTTTTTGACACTACAGCAGCCTCAACATCGCTGTAAATTCATTTTTGCAGTTTTTTGAGCCTAAACCATGCAAAAAGTAAGAGGACTAGGAACATGGGGTTTTGCCAGTTCAGTAAGCCCTAACGTTGTGCAGGTTCTCCAAATATCCCCGTTATACTATGTTTACAGCTTTTGGATGTTGGCCCAAAATGTCATTTTTGCTCAGGTGCCGTTTTGCAACCTTTTACTTGAGGTCCCCTAGAACCTTCAATTTTTAGTATTTTGAAAATTTTGCACAGCTTAGTTTTATATCATAGAGAAACTATGTACCAAATTTCATCGAAAACTGAGATGGAGGTGGGGACGACCTTTAAAATTGGTCCACTTGACACGGAATGACTCAGATGTAACATTTTTATTTTGCGGTTTACAGAGTTGGTTGAGGACTTATTTTTTGCGGGACAATCTGTGCTTTTTATTGGTACTGTTTTGGGGTAGATATGACTTTTTGATCACTTTTTATGGCATATTTTGTAAGGTGAGATGGTGAAAAATCATTACTGTTTTTTTCCGTTTTTTTTTTTCCGACGTTTACCGTGTACATTAAATATTGTTTCAGTTTTATTGTATAGGTTGTTATGGATGCGGAGATACCAAATATGCATTGTTTTTTTATTAATTTTTAGGTTGTTCTTTTTTATATAATTCATTTATATAGGAAAAGGTAATTTTTGGGGATTTATTCTTTTATTAATTTTTTTTACACACTTTATTTTTTTTTTCACTTTTTTTTACTTTTTCATGTGTCCCTTTAGGACACCTGCACCAGCGATGCTTTGATCGCTGCTTCAGTACTATAGACTGCAAGACACTAGCATATACGTGTCTTGCTGTCTATACAGGAAGTCAACCCTTGCAGACACAGAGGCTGACTTCCTGAGGTCCCGGCCGGATCAACCAGGTACTGAAGGCTCCAGGCAGCCTGGGGTCACTGGCCAGACCACAGGCTGCAGATTATAGATATCGGCACCCCCTGATCTCGCCGCGGGGGGTGCCAGGAGGGCGGTAACATGGCGGAATCCCTTGGATGTCGCGGTCAGAATCCTGGCTGAATACAGGATCTCCAGACACAATAGTTCCCAGTGAAAACGCAATTAAAAGTACTGCAAAGGTCCAAGTCCTCATATGGTTATTCATAGTGTAATGCCCCTTACAGTAGCGTAACTAGGAATGGCTGGGCCCCAAGACGAAAATTTGACATGGGGCCCCCCCCGCCGAGCCGCCACTCCCAAGCCCCCCCACCCAGACTGCCCCACCCCCGCACAAACCGCATTCCTGCGCACACTATTATGCCCCATAGTGGCCCCTGCACACAGTAATATGCTCCATAGTGGCCCCTGCACACAGTATTATGCCCCATAGTGGCCCCTGCACACAGCATTATGCCCCATAGTGGCCCCTGTACACAGTATAATACTCTGGGGTCTTTTCCGACCCCAGAGTATAATGATCGGACACCCAGGGGAGGATACAAACATAAGAAACAATGCTACTTACCTCTTCTTAGCTCCGATGCTCTACTTCAGCCATCTTCAATGTTAGACCAGATCTCGCGTGATCCAGGCTGGTGTCGCAACGCATAGTGGCATCGGCTGACGTCTGGGACGTCACCAAACAGGCCTGAAGCCTGCGGAGCGCCGGAGAGGTAAGTAACATTTTTTATGTTCGCTCACCTCCC
This sequence comes from Leptodactylus fallax, assembly GCA_947044405.1. Lineage (NCBI taxonomy): Eukaryota > Metazoa > Chordata > Amphibia > Anura > Leptodactylidae > Leptodactylus > Leptodactylus fallax. The sequence goes on along the minus strand of CAMRHE010000074.1, from coordinate 7,209,130 downwards.
CTGGGCCCCTGATCGTTATACTCGGGGGTCTGAAAAGACCCCCGAGTATAATGATAGCAGTGTTTGTGGGGTTCGCAGTAGCGACTGCCACAGGGCTTTGGACCCCATAATGTCCCGGGCCATGTGGCATCCGCTATTGCTGCTACCCCGGTATTTACGCCCCTGGCCCCTTAAGTAGAGTAATAAGGAAAAAAAAAGGAAAAGAAGAGAAAGCTCAAGGTGAGCAGGTGCGGCTGTAACAGGCTGCCAATGCAGTGGCGCCATGACAAAGACTTGAGGCTTCATGCTCTTTGAGGGGAACTGAGAGGGCATTATACTTTAGTGGAACAACTCCTTCAAATAACAGTGCCTGTTTAGGCTTACTGATATATAATATTAATGACTTATTCCTCAGTAAATCTCTCAACATGCTTGCCCTTACTGTAACCTGGATCCAGCAGTCTGATACGGCCTCCCCTGCTGCTCTGTCTCATGGTGGCCTACAATTCTCACACACCTCTAGGCCTGACAAAAGGAAGGGTGGAAGGGTAGAGTTACTTCTGTCACCGCAGTGCACTTTTCAGGCCATCCCATTGGTACCCTCACTCACATTCCCTTCATTTGAAGTGCATGCTATCAGACTTTTCCGCCCACTCTCCTTACATGTAGCTGTGATCTACCGTCCACCCGGCTCACCCTACCAATTTCTGGATCACTTCGCTTCTTGGCTTCCCCTCTTTTTATCCAGTGACATTCCTACCCTCATCATGGGTGACTTTAACATCCCCACTGACACCCTTGTCTCCCGAGCTGCCTCACAGTTTCTCTCAATAACCACGTCTTTTGGTCTTTCACAACTTTCCTCTTCTGCCACACATGTAGATGGCAACACCATTGATCTTGTCTTCCATCAACTCCTCACAGTTTCGAAATTTACTAACTCTTCTCTGCCACTCTCTGACCATAACCTTCTGTCTCTCACCATCAGTGCTTCCTCTCCATCACAGGACACACCTACTCATCATACATATAGGAATTTACATGCTATTAACACCCAGCACCTCTCAGATACTCTACAGTCATCTCTGTCCCCTATCTCTTCACTGTCCTGCCCCAATCTAGCCACCAGCCACTATAATGAAACCCTTAAGAGTGCATTGGATGAGGCAGCTCCCCCTCCACTTGAAAGGTTAGACGCAGGAGGCAGCAACCCTGGCACACGCCACAGACGCGTTTTCTTCAGCAGTGCTCTAGGTGTGCTGAATGTCTGTGGAGAAAATCACATACACCTGCAGACTTCCTCCACTTTAAATTTATGCTTAAAACCTATAATTCTGCCCTTCACCTCGGCAAACAAACCTATTTCACCGCTCTCATCTCTTCTCTCTCCTGTAACCCTAAAAGGCTCTTTGAAACTTTTCACTCCTTACTCACTCTCAAGGTGCAGATGCCATTCACAGACTTTAGCGCAGATGACCTGGCCACTTATTTCCATGATAAAATTGATAAGATCCGTCAGGAAATAACTGCCCAATCCCCAGGTGGCACTGACCCCCTCACCAGCCGCACTTCAGACTGTTCATTCTTCTCTTTTGAACCTGTTACAGAGGAGGAAGTATCTCAGCTACTTTCTTCTTCTCGCCCTACAACCTGTAGTAGTGACCCTTTCCCCTCACACCTTCTCCAGTCTCTGTCGCCTGCCGTCACGACTTACCTTACTAAAATATTTAACCTCTCTCCCATCCTCTTTCAAACATGCTGTCATAACCCCACTACTGAAGAAATCCTCCCTTGACCCGTCCTATGCTGCTATCGACCTGTCTCTAACCTCCCTTTTATCTCCAAAATCTTCTCGTTTAATCCGCTATCTTTCTGCTAACTCTCTTCTTGACCTCTTACAATCTGGCTTCCGCACTCTGCACTCTACTGAAACGGCCCTCACAAAAGTCTCCAATGATCTCCTGACGGCTAAATCCAAAGGTGACTACTCTCTTCTTATTCTTCTAGATCTCTCAGCAGCATTTGACACTGTTGACCATCAACTCCTCACTACAGTCATGGCCAAAAGTTTTGAGAATGACACAAATATTATATTTTCACATGATCTGCTGCCCTCTGGTTTTTATGTGCGTTTGTCAGATGTTTTTATCACATACAGAAATATAATTGCATTCATATTATGAGTAACAGAAGCTTATATTGACAGTTAGAATGAGTTAATGCAGCAAGTCAATATTTGCAGTGTTGACCCTTCTTCTTCAGGACCTCTGCAATTCTCCCTGGCATGCTCTCAATCAACTTCTGGACCAAATCCTGACTGATAGCAGTCCATTCTTGCAGAATCAATGCTTTAATTTTGTCTGAATTTGTTGGTTTTTGTTTGTCCACCCGTCTCTTGATGATTGACCACAAGTTCTCAATGGGATTAAGATCTGGGGAGTTTCCAGGCCATGGACCCAAAATCTCTATGTTTTGTTCCCTGAGCCATTTAGTTATCACCTTTGCTTTATGGCAAGGTGCTCCATCATGCTGGAAAAGGCATTGTTGAGCGCCAAACTGCTCTTGGACGGTTGGGAGAAGTTGCTCTTGGAGGACATTCTGGTACCATTCTTTATCCATGGCTGTGTTTTTAGGCAAGACTGTGAGAGAGCCGATTCCCTTGGCTGAGAAGCAACCCCACACATGAATGGTTTCAGGATGCTTTACAGTTGGCATGAGACAAGACTGGTGGTAGCGCTCACCTCTTCTTCTCCGAATAAGCTGTTTTCCAGATGTTCCAAACAATCGAAAAGGGGATTCATCAGAGAAAATGACTTTACCCCAGTCCTCAGCAGTCCACTCCCTGTACCTTTTGCAGAATATCAGTCTGTCCCTGATGTTTTTTCTGGAGAGAAGTGGCTTCTTTGCTGCCCTCCTTGAGACCAGGCTTTGCTCCAAGAGTCTCCGCCTCACAGTGCGTGTAGATGCACTCACACCTGTCTGCTGCCATTCCTCAGCAAGCTCTGCACTGCTGGTAGCCCGATCCCGCAGCTGAAACACTTTTAAGAGACGGTCCTGCCGCTTGCTGGTCTTTCTTGGGCGCCCTGGAGCCTTTTTGGCACCAATGGAACCTCTCTCCTTGAAGTTCTTGATGATGCGATAGATTGTTGACTGAGGTGCAATCTTTCTAGCTGCAATACTCTTCCCAGTTAGGCCATTTTTGTGCAGTGCAATGATGACTGCACGTGTTTCTTTAGAGATAACCATGGTTAACAGAAGAGAAACAATGATGGCAAGCACCAGCCTCCTTTTAAAGTGTCCAGTGGTGTCATTCTTACTTAATCATGACAGATTGATCTCCAGCCCTGTCCTCATCAACACCCACACCTGTGTTAATGGAGCAATCACTGAAACGATGTTAGGTGGTCCTTTTAAGGCAGGGCTGCAATGATGTTGAAATGTGTTTTGGGGGATAAAGTTCATTTTCTAGGCAAATATTGACTTTGCAAGTAATTGCTGTTAAGCTGATCACTCTTTATAACATTCTGGAGTATATGCAAATTGCCATTAGAAAAACTGAAGCAGTAGACTTTGTAAAAATTAATATTTGTATCATTCTCAAAACTTTTGGCCATGACTGTATGCTCCATTCTGTCGGCCTCACAGACACTGCTCTCTCCTGGTTCTCCTCTTATCGCTCTGACCGCACTTTCTGTGTATCATTTGCGGGCTCTGTTTCTTCCCCTCTTCCCCTTGCCGTTGGGGTTCCTCAGGGCTCGGTCCTAGGTCCCCTGCTCTTCTCCCTCTACACAGCCCCCATTGGACAAACCATCACTAGATTTGGCTTCTGGTACCATCTCTATGCTGCTGACACCAAATTATATACGTCATCCCGCGACATCACCCCTGCACTAATACAGAACACCAGTGACTGCCTCTCTGCTGTCTCAAATATCATGTCCTCGCTCTATCTGAAACTGAATCTCTCAAAGACTGAACTACTGCTGTTTCCTCCATCTAATAGATCTGTCCCTGATATCTCTATTGCAGTCTCTGGCCTTACCATATCTCCTAGGCAGTATGCCCGCTGCCTCGGGTTTTGTTTAACTCAGACCTTTCCTTCACCCCCCATATCCAATCACTCACACACTCATGTCATCTCCACCTCAAAAACATCTCCAGAATCCGCCCCTTCCTTACCACAGATACACTAAAGACACTTATTGTCGCCCTGATTCACTCTCGCCTTGACTACTGTAACTCCTTGCTAATCGGTCTTCCCCTTACTAAACTCTCCCCTCTACAATCTATTCTGAATGCGGCGGCCAGGCTCATCTATCAGTCTAGACGCTACAGCGATGCCTCCGGTCTTTGTCGGTCACTACATTGGCTGCCTATTCAATACAGAATACAATATAAACTTATCACCCTCATTCACAAGGCTCTCCATAATGCTGCACCTCCCTACATTTCCCCCCTCATCTCTGTCTATCGCCCAACCCGTACTCTCTGTTCATTCAATGACCTAAGACTAACATCCTCTATTATCAGAACCTCCCACGCTCATATACAAGACTTCTCCTGAGTTGCACCACTTCTCTGGAATGCTTTATCCCGGACTATTAGATTAACCCCCAATTTTCACAGCTTCAAGCGTAAACTACAGACAAATCTTTTCAGACAGGCCTATCACAACTCCTAATGTAAACCCTTCCGTAGTTAGAATCCCTAAAACGTCCCCTCTGTTCACACTCCCGCATTACCTCACAGGATATGATGCCGTATCAGACTAACTTTATATGTCCAGGCACCACCTGAATGTTACAGGACACAACTGGTGACGGCTCATACAGCTTTATATATGTGTAATGACAGTAACCTCTATTACAGAATTGTCTGACCATTGTACAAGCAATGCTACGTCTGTTGCCGCCCCTGCTACCTCTTGTGTCACCCCCTCTACCTCATAGACTGTAAGCTCTTGCGAGCAGGGCCCTCAGTCCCAGTGTGTGAATTGAATATTTCTTTGTAATGTATCTTTTTGTCAGTACTTGAACCCTACAAATTGTACAGTGCTGCGGAATATGTTGGCGCTATATAAATAAAAATTATTATTATTATTATTATTATTATTATTATTATATAATGACATAGGGAAGACTTAGAGCTCTTTTTGAGAATGGACACCTCATTTTCCTTGCTGTAATGTTTTGTTACAATACCTGTCAGAAAAGAGTCTCTAAATTTCTTTAAAAATTGTTGAGTGTAACCCATCTGGTCCCAGAGCCTTGTTCACATTTACTTTATTTCACTTAGCTTGGGGGGCGATGGCATATCTATTTTTAACCATTTAATTATATTAATTAACTGCACTGGCTGCATCAACTACTATCTTCTTTTGCATATATAGAGAAAAATAACTTTTTACTAGCTGTTCTCTTGATCCCCAATGACCAAGTCACCATTAACATTATTTAGGGAGGTCTACAAATCTGTTTCATAAGGAGTATAAATACACTTGCAAGAAATTATATATATATATATATATATATATATATATATATATATATACACACACACACACATGGACAAAATTGTTGGTACCCCTCGTTTAATGAAAGAAAAACCCACAATGGTCACAGAAATAACTTAAAAAAGCCAGACTGGAATTTGCCAAACTACATGTTGACAAGCCACACAGCTTTTGGGAGAATGTCCTATGGACAGATGAGACACAAATAGAAATTTTTGGCAAGGCACATCAGCTCTATGTTCACAGATGGAAAAATGAAGCATTACTTGAAAAGAACACTGTCCCTAATGTGAAACATGGAGCAGGCTCTGTTATGTTCTGGGGCTGCTTTGCTGCATCTGGCACAGGGTGTCTTGAATCTGTGCAGGGTACAATGAAATCTCAAGATTATCAACAGAGAGAAATGTGCTGCCCAGTGTCAGAAAGCTTGATCTCAGTGGCAGGTCATGGGTCTTGCAACTTGATAATAACCCAAAACACACAACTAAAAACACCCAAGAATGGCTAAGAGGAAAACATTGGACTATTCGATGATTATATTGTTAATTTGTTTTCCCTTAGTCCTAACAGCAGCACAATATGGGGTATTTCTCCCCCTGTGTGTTGTCTAGGACAGGTGGAACTTTTAATTAGCACAAAAACGTGCTTACTAACCTGCCCTATAAGAGGGCACGAGAGACCTTCCTCACCTGTGTAAATTATAAAGTAAAAGAAACAAGATTTTAGGGAGGGAAGCCTTGTGCTGCTGTTAGGACTAAGGGAAAACAGATTAACAATATAATCAACGATTCCCTTACGTCCTACAGCAGCACAATATGGGGATATAGCAAGTAATTCCCCTAGGGAGGGTTTCCTCGCCTTACAACCTCAAGAACTGTCTGACCAAAGGCAGTCGCCTCGGAACTGCGGACATCCAAACGATAGTGTTTGACGAAAGTCAGCTGGGATGACCAAGAAGCAGCCGCACAAATTTGATCCAGTGGAAGTGAGCGATTCTCAGCCCAAGAAGTCGACACAGCCCTGGTCGAATGGGCTGTACAAAAAACTGGAGGAAGCAACCCTTGAGCAAGGAAAGAAATTTTGATTGCCTCCTTAATCCATCTGGACAAGGAGGGTCTGGAAGCTTTAAGACCTCTGTCTTTACCATACATATTGATTAGGAGATTTTCAGCTCTCCTGAAAGATTGTGTCCGCGATAAGTAAATTCGCAGACACCTCACCACATCCAAAGGATGAAGTTTTAACTCCTCTTCTGAAGATGGATCCGGAAGGAAAACAGGCAAAGAAATCAGTTGATTATAGTTATTACGTGAAGGAACCTTAGGGATAAAGCCAGGCAAAAACCTAAGGTGGACCCTATCCGAAAAAAATACAATATAAGGTTCTTTGGAGGAGAGCGCCTGTAGCTCTCCTACCCTTTTGGCAGATGTGATGGCTAACAAAAAAGTAGTTTTAAAGGCTAAAAATTTTAGCTCCATAGCTTCCAGAGGTTCAAAAGGAAGACCACAAAGGCCTGAAAGGACCGTCGCAAGGTCCCATTGGGGAATAGGAGAAGATACCGCAGGTTTCAGCCTCGCCGCTCCTTTAAGGAATCTTGCAACCAGGGAATCCTGGGACTGTAAGAGACAGCCAATGTTGTCCTAAGCTTTATTTGTCTGTATAAACTGTTAATGTTGAATGTATTTCTGTGATTCTGTTCCTTTAAGACAGCAGCCATTGTAATTGTGACATGATGCTGGAGTGACTCACCCCCCCTTTTATGTCAGCTTGCCTGTTCTGCAGACAGAATGTGAGCAGAGAAGCAGGAAGTGACGAGACAGAGAGCAGCAGCCATCATAGCAAGTGTTGTATTGAACTGGTGTGGAGATTTTTTCTGTACAGCTAAGCTGTATCTTGGTCCAGAGACAAACAGAGTGTAAAGAGACAACAGGACTAGTGAGTCCACGTGAAAGGAACTGTACTCAGTGGCTGATCAGTGAGACTGACATTGTGACTGTGTATATGGATACCACAGATAGAGACTCGCAGTGCTGTTGATGTACTGGACAGCACCTGCTAAACCCCGGCTTACATCCCAGCTCAGTGTATGGATTCGGCAGGACTGTCAGTGTGCTGAGTGGAATCTGCTGTTGGATTACATTGCATTCATTGGGTTTCCCTGTTAAAGAGGACTTCATTTCTCCCAAGATCCTGATAACAGTGAGGAGAGGACGTTTCACTATAAAAGAAAGGAACGACTTTGGGCCCCACCGCGCGCTTCTACGGACTGTAAGCGGTCCACCTGGACCACTGGGGAAAAGGGGGTGCACCCAAATGTGATGTCAGGGTCAGTTAGGGATAGTTTTGAGTATATTGTTCATTCAGTGTCCATACTGCAGAATTGGACAGAGTAAAAGTAGAAACCATTGCAGAATTTGCCTTGAAATTGTTCATGCTATATTGTATATTTTGCTTGTCTTTATCCCTGTCATTTTACCTTCAAATAGCCTTTATTAACTTATAGTAAATATATATTCTTTTCTTGAACTACCGCGTGTGCGTTCATTTCTGGTTGCGGAGACCAAACCACCTGCCTTGCTCTCGGTTCACAGGACAACCGTCTGTTTAAGTGGGCGGATAAAGCCGATACCTGTACCTTTAAAGTAGCAGGGGCAAGGCCCCTGTCCAAGCCATCCTGAAGAAAATCCAAAACATCAGAAGTCAAAGGATTAGAAATATCAACGCCTCTTTTGGAGCACCACTCCAAAAAAATCTTAGCCGTCCTCTGGTAATTCCTTTTGGTGGATTCAGCTCTAGCACAGGAAAGCGTCTTCAGGACGGCTTCTGACAGTCCTCTATACATTCGTAGGGACTGGTCAACCTCCAGGCTGTCAGGTTGAATCTCCTCAGATCCTGGCACTTCAGTGATCCTTGGGAAACCAGGTTCTGGGTGGGAGGAAGCCTCCAATATATCCCTCGACTCATCACCATGAGCTGGGAAAACCAAGCTCTTTTTGGCCAGAATGGAATGATGGCTATTACAGAGGCTTGGTCCTGTCTTATTTTCATCAATACTCTCGGTATCATAGGAATTGGAGGGAAAATGTATGACAGCCTGGACCTCCAAGGAATGGACAGGGCATCCACTGCCAAGGGATTGTCCTCCTGGTACAGGGAACAGAACGTCTCCACCTTGGCATTGAGTCGGGTTGCCATGAGGTCTATCTCCGGTAGACCGTATTTCAGGGTAATCTGATGAAACACTTCTGGATTGAGTGACCATTCTCCTGATACGGCACGACCCCGACTCAACCGATCCGCTACTGAGTTCAGGGAGCCCTTGATGTGAACCGTGGATAGGTGGGTCAGATTTTTCTCTGCCCAGGAAAAAATCAGATCTGCCTCCCTGAGGAGGGATGATGATCTGGTGCCTCCCTGTCTGTTCACATATAATACCGTCGTCATGTTGTCCGAGCGAATCTTGACTGCTCTTCCCTTGAGAAGAGGAGAGAAATGGAGTAAGGCACGGTACACAGCTCTGAGCTCCTTCCAGTTGGACGACGTCCTTCCTTCTGGAGCGCTCCAGACTCCCTTTATGGAGTTTCCGTCCAGATGGGCTCCCCATCCCGTAAGGGATGCATCTGTAGTCAACAGGGTCCAACGAGGTTGGACCGTGGACCTTCCGTCCTTGAGGTGCAACCACCATCTGAGAGAAAGACGGGTCCTGGGGGAGAGTCGAATCCTCCTGTTGAGACCGGGCAGAGAGCGATCCCAAATTCCTAGGATTTCCATCTGAAGAGGATGTAGATGCCATAAGGCCCAAGGAACCACCATGATGGAAGATGACATCAGACCTAGGATTTTCATGAAAGTTCTGATGGACGCTCTCGGCCTCCTGAAAGGTTGCCGAACCGCTGTAATTAATTTCTCTTTCTTTGCAGTCGTCAAGGAGATTTCCAGCCGCTCTGAATCTAGGAAGTAACCAAGAAACTTCCTTTTGGTTGAGGGGACGATTTCTGACTTCTCCCAATTTATAAGCCATCCCAGGCTTTGAAGCAGGGATATGGCAATCTGTAAATGCTGGAGCAGAACAGACACTGACTGGGCTTTTATCAGCCAGTCGTCTAGATAAGGGACCACAAAGAGTCCCTGAAGTCTGAGGGCGGCTACTATGGGAGCTACCACCTTGGTAAAGGTGTGGGGAGCCGAGGAGATCCCGAAAGGGAGGGCTGAGAACTGATAATGCTTCCTGTGGCCGGAAACTATAACCGCAATCCTTAGGAACTTCCTGTGCGGAGGGTAAATTGGCACGTGCAAATAAGCATCCTTCAGATCTAGGGTGACAAAAACGTGGCCCTGGAGAAGAAAAGAAGAAACTGAGCTTATGGTTTCCATGCGGAACCGTTTTTTTCAGATACCTCAGATCTATAATCATCCTCCATCTGCCTGCTGGCTTTGGTACTAGAAAAACGGGGGAATAAACCCCCAAACCTTCTTCTAGAGAAGGAACTTCTTCTAGAGCTCCTTTGCGGATATACTCTTGAATGGAGCGTTCCAAAATACCTTGCTGAGACGAGGGAAGACGGCGAGTTAAGACGAACCGATCTCGGGGAGGACAGAGAAATTCGATTGCATAACCTCGCTGAATTAACTGTAAGACCCAAGGGTCCTGAATTTTTTCCTGCCAAGCGCTGAGAAAAAGGGAGAGACGACCCCTGACAGGAATTTCGGCCACAGGAAGACAGTTTCTCATGTCAGAAACTGGGCTTCCTTCTATCTTCGGTTTTGGGGAATATTCGTCCAGAGCCTCTAGAATAATACCTAGAGCCCCTCCGGGACTGCTGACCACGTCGAGGTGAAAAACCTCTGCCGCGGCCAGGACCAAATCTGCCCCTAAAAGACTGAGGCAGAGTTTTGCCTTTTTTATCAGCCAAGCCTTCTAAAATTTCATCCAGGCTACTGCCAAAGACTCTTCCTGGCTCAAATGGTAAGGCACAAAGGTTATACTTGGAGATAAAATCAGCTCTCCAAGGTTTTAACCATAAGGGTCTCCTCGCCGCCGTGGAAAGCGCCAAGGACTTTGACGCCAGCCTTAATTGATAAAGGGAGGCCTCAGCTAGGAATTCTGCCGCCAAAGAAGTCGAAGTTAAGAAGGAAAGTAACTCGTCTCTGGAGACACCAGAATCGATGTCCCTCTCAAGCTGGAGCAAATCAGCCCGTAGTCTGGCTGAAACTTCACATGACGCAACAGCGACCGAGGTCTGAGCAGAGGCCGCTGAGTAGGCCTTCTTGAGAGTACTCTCCATGCGTCTGTCCATAGGATCCTGCAGATTTGCTCCATCCTCAGATGGTACTAGAGTGCGGCGAGATAGCTTGGCTACCGCTATATCCACCTTAGGGGGAGGACCCCACTGATCCAGTTGAGACTCTGCGATGGGGAACAAGGTCTTAAACCTACCAGTAGTTATAAAGGGTTTCTCCGGAAATTTCCACTCTGAAGACATTAACTTTTTTAATGTCTCGTCCACTTGGAAGACCCTGGGCCCTCTATAGGTGGACGTGGAGGCTTCCCCATCAACATCACGGTCTTTAGACCGGATGGACTTCAGCAGCCTATTGACTTTCTCGAGTGGGAAGAGAGGTCTGCTGGTATCTTCAGCGGAGTCATCAGAAGACAAAGTTTCATCCACAACCTGAAAATCTTCGTCCGAGACCCGCAAGAGAGGATGTTTTTCAAGACGTGGTCTCTTGGCGATCTGGGAGATAGAATTCCGGATCTCCTTGAGAGAGTCCTCCATGTATTCTTTCACCCATGTCACAACCTCACATTTGGATGGCTCCTCAGAAGGGGGGCCACGACACTGGCGACAGCGGGTGAATTCGTAGCCGTCAGGCAAGGGAGTCTTACAATCTAAACAGGTTAAATGTTTACGCTTGGAGGATTTCTTCCTCCTAAAATCTCCATCACCAGAGCTGGAAGCAGAAAAAGATCACAAAAAGTCACAGACAATAACAATACCAATATTACAAACCACAACCAGAACCAGAAAAAGAGGGGTACCTTAAGGAGGTCGGTCGTCGCAAAAAATGTAGCAACAGCTCACGCAAGTCAAATAGGGTAATCTCTGAATCACAGAGGAGAATTTCTACTCCTTAGCAATAGGAGAGCCAGAAAATCACAGCCCAACCCAAATGGACTATGGGACATTTTAAAGGCAACCATAAGTGGAGGCGGAGCTAAACACAAAACTAATCCACAATGAAAAAATACATAGGAATTCATGAGAGCAAGGCCAGCGATATGAATCGACAATTCATATAATATATATGAACAAGAATGAATAAATATTACTTACCCTCCTGAGATTTATAGCACCAAAACGGGTCAAATGCCATAATGAAACATAGAGGAGCAAAAGCCTAAGTCAGAGGCTCAAACAACAAGCAGCAAAAATCAATTCTATATTTTGCCTTTAAATTTTAAATTTCCAAACTTACCGCACTTTTTCCGAGAACCGGAAGTAGGCGCGAAGGAGTCCGGCGAAAACCGCCCACACGGGAACCCGGACACAGAGAAGAGTTCCGGCCGTCGCAAAGTCCGACGTCACCTCCGGGTAGGCCGAAGAATTACCGACAGAAGCGCTGAGAAGAACGAACGCAGGCCGGCAACAGAAGGAACGACCACCTCAAGGTAAGAAAAAAACCCTTAACTCTAGAGAGGTCACAAGAGACCTCCTCCACCTGTCTCACATAGGACAGAAAAAAACACAGGTCAGGGAGGTCTCTCGTGCCCTCTTATAGGGCAGGTTAGTAAGCACGTTTTTGTGCTAATTAAAAGTTCCACCTGTCCTAGACAACACACAGGGGGAGAAATACCCCATATTGTGCTGCTGTAGGACGTAAGGGAATCTGAAGTGGCCTTCTATGAGCCCTGACCTAAATCCTATTGAACATCTATGGAAGGAGCTGAAACATGCTGTCTGGAAAAGGCACCCTTGAAACCCAAGACAACTGGAGCCGTATGCTCATGAGGAGTGGGCCAAAATACCTGTTGAGAGGTGCAGAAGTATCATTGACAGTTACAGGAAACGTTTGATTGCGGTGATTGCCTCAAAAGGTTGTGCAACAAATTTTTAAGTTAAGGATACTATCATTTCTGTCCAGGCCTGTTTCATGAGTTTTCTTATTTAAAAAATTCTGTTGAAGCATGGTTGAAAAGCAATGTCTGACTTTCATTTGTTCATTTTCATAGAATTTTTATATATTATTACTTTTGTCAGATTCAAGTTATTTCTGTGACCATTGTGGGTTTTTCTTTCATTAAACGAGGGGTAACAACAATTTCGTCCACATGTGTACAGTATATATATATATATATATATATATATATATATATAGATTAGATAGATAGATATTGTGGGGAAGGTAGCTCGGTAGCAGCCATGGTGCGGACCCAAAACTGTAGAAAAACAGGTTTATTTAAAAAAAAAAAAAACAGCAAAATGAATAAACCTTCACTTCAGGCACAAAAGAAGCAAAATAAAATACAGCCTTAACTTCAGGCAAAAGGCAAAACAAAATTCCTGCTCGTCCGAGCACTAACTAGCACAAAATGTGGCTAACTATACGTGTGGCTTACTTCCGGCCACACGGACAAACAAAACAGCAGAGTTAGGTCTCACTAGACTCAGTACAGCAGGACAGACCCAGACGCCTCCTCTCACTCCCAGGATCTGCCCTGAAGTGCAGACTCTGAGGCTTTTTAAGGCCCAGTAAAGAGCCTTAGGACCTACATCTGGGGCTGAGGCCTACTCAAGACCCGCCCTGGATCATACATATGTGAGAAACCTGGGGGAGATATACCGTGATTCCAGCACTCTTCCTGTCATCTTCTCACATACCCCCCCCCCCCTTTGTTTGGACCTGTAGGGGCGGACACTTTTTGCCATCATACAATGGGTCCTGGACAGGGCATTGACATTCCTCTGCAGCTTGCCTGCCCTGTATTCCACAGTAAATTTAAAATTTTGCATGGTCAGAAACCATCTGGTGACTGTGGCGTTTCTCTCTTTGGCGCGGCACATCCATGTAAGAGAGTGATCAGTGATCAGTTTAAAGTGTCGGCCCAGAAGGTAGTACCTTAGAGATTCTAGGGCCCACTTAATGGCTAAGCACTCCCTCTCCACAATGCTATAATTTCTCTCAGGTGGTGTAAGTTTCCTACTCAGGTAGGTGACTGGGTGTTCTTCACCACCCACCATTTGGGACAGCACTGCGCCTAACCCCACATCAGAGGTGTCAGTCTGAACCACAAATTCTTTCTTAAAGTCAGGTGTAACCAAAACCATCTGTTTACAGAGAATTAACTTCAACGCCTGAAATGCCACCTCAGCCTCTTCACTCCACTTGACCATTATGGAACTCGTTCCCTTAGTCAGGTCTGTCAGTGGGGCTGCAATAGTTGCAAAGTTTGGGATGAACCTGTGATAATACCCGACAACTCCCAGAAAAGCTCGCACTTGCTTTTTATTTAAGGGTCGGGGCCAATTTTGAATGGCCTCCACTTTGTTAATCTCGGGTTTTATCACCCCTCTTCCTATTATATACCCAAGGTACCTGGCCTCTACCAGCCCAATGCACATTTTTTTGGGTTAAAACGGCTGCCCGGAGAGAGTTCAGTACGGCTTGAACTTTGGGCAAGTGACTTTCCCAGTCTGTACTAAAGATGATAATGTCATCTAAGTAAGCTGAAGCGTACCTTTGATGGGGATTAAGGACTCTGTCCATCAACCTCTTAAAGGTCACTGGAGCCCCATGTAACCCAAACGGCATGGTAAAGTATTGGAATAGGTCATCTGGGGTGAGAAATGCAGTGAGCGGCACCTGCCAATACCCTTTCGTTAAGTCGAGGGTGGAGAAATACCTGGAATGTCCCAACCTCTTGATAAACTCATCGACTCCTGGCATCGGGTAGGCATCAAACTTTGAAACTTCATTCAGATTACGAAAATCATTACAGAACCTTATGGTACCATCTGGCTTAGGAATCAAAACAATGAGTTACACTTGGACTCCTTAATTACCCCAAGTGTCAACATGTTTTCACCTCCTCAGATATGAGCTTCAGGTATCCGGTACAGTTTTAGATTAATCCGTATCTGTGGCTCGGTGACAATGTCATGTTCTAACACATTGGTGCGTCCAGGCAACTTAGAAAATACATCATTATTTTTCTGTACAAATCCTTTTGTCTCTTGTTTCTGTGCTTTAGATAGGGACTCTGATATTTGAACCTCGGGTGAAGCCTTACCAGAAGTATTTCCCCCTTCAGTAGTAGCCTTGCTAGGGGTGCCTACTGGCATCAAGGTTTCCCTGTCTTTCCAGGGTTTTAGTAAATTTATATGGTATATTTGTTTGGGCTTACTCTTGCCCAACTGGTATACCTTATAATTCACTTCTCCCACTCTTTCAATAATTTCCTATGGCCCTTGCCATTTGGCCAGAAATTTACTTTCTACCGTGGGAACCAATACCAACACCCGATCACCTGGATTAAAGGTCCTAAGTTTAGCCGTTCTGTTATAGACACAGCTCTGAGCCATTTGGGCCTGCTGCATATGCTCCTTCACAATGGGCATTACTGCTGCAATTCTGTCCTGCATCAGGGTAATGTGTTCAATTACACTCCTGTAAGGAGTTTGCTCTTGTTCCCAGGTTTCCTTAGCTATGTCTAGGAGATCACGTGGGTGTCTACCATACACCAACTCAAATGGGGAAAAACCTGTGGAGGACTGGGGTACCTCCCGGATTGCAAACATTAAATAGGGTAGTAGGCAATCCCAATCTTTGCCATCCTTGCGAACCACCCTCTTTAACATGCCCTTAAGGGTTTTATTGAACCTCTCCACTAGGCCATCTGTCTGGGGGTCATACACAGAGGTTGGCAGGTGGTTACTTTTCAGGAGCTTACATATTTCTTTCATTACCTTGGACATAAAAGGATTTCCTTGGTCAGTCAGGATCTCCTTGGGTATACCTGCCGCAACCCATATGGAGGAGACCAGAGGATGGGAGGAGAAGTGGCGGATGCTGTGCCACCTAGCAGGCCGAGCATGCTCCCAAACAGCTCCAGTCCCACTCCTAGGCCGAACAAAGTCGAGGGGGGTCCTGCAGCACTACCGGATGGTGGTGGTAGTAGTTCTTTCCCCCGGGGCACTTCCAGTTGAAGAGGGAACCTCTCCTACCTGAGCCGGTGTGGTGTTGGTCAGAAGAGCCCTGATGGTAAAGCAGGCACGACTCAGGATTCAGCGATGCAGGTAAACCAAACAGCCGTTTATTAAGGCAACTGGAACAGAGGGTCAACAGCAGCTTCCAGATGGGGGTAGTAGTCCTACAGTGTCCAACCCCCAGCCTTAGTTCTAGGAGGGCGTCCAAAGATGGTATAGGCTCCACGGGATGGCTGTCTCTACTCCTCCTCTGTGCCTCTCCCAGCTAGGTACACTGGGGATGGAGTTACAGGGAGCCCAGACAGGGATCTGGTTACCTATAGACTAGGCCCGAATATGACTCTCCTGTCAGGGTCCTCTCCTGCTCCTCCTGCCACGGCACCGAATGAATCCAGCCACTTGGAAATCTTTACTCCCTTGCTCTGGGCTGTCTTCAGAAAATCCTGGGGCTGATGATATCCCTCCTGAGGCTGTACAAGTGGCGGTTGGCCTTCAGTCCAGAGGCTGGTGGCAGGTCAGCTCTGCACACTAAGTCTAGTCTGCTGCATGCACTGAACTGACTTACCAACCGTCGCCGGGGCGATAATATCTCCCTACAACCCCGCCCAGTGGCCTGTGATAGGCCAGGGCTGAACCAAATCTGGGTTTGAATACTGCAGGGGGGAAGAATGCCGAGGGGAAAGCTGTACAACAATGACACTTAACATGGAACAAAACTTACAAACATGAAACCCAGAGGCACAATGACAAACACACAAAAGCAGTAGCACTCTGAGATGCAGCATACCTGTCGGAGAGAACATATGAAAGAGCTCCTTGGCAATTAACTTAGCCAAAGTATGTCTCAAGGGTACGGCCAGGGGTGAACCTAGCCTCTTTGCTGCCTGAGGCGGACTATAGAAAGGCGCCCCTCTCAAAAAAAAAAAAAAAAAAAAGTTTACATTCTACTAGCTTCACACATTGCTATCGTCACACAATAAACATTCACAATACACAAAGTTATAAAACAGTTTTTAAGAATTCTTCTTACTGTATTACTTCAGTATCAGAGATCAACAACACGGCCAGTGGCGTAACTAGGAATGGCTCACCCCCAAGACGAACATTTGACATGGCCCCCTCCCCCCGCACAAACCGCATTCCTGCACACACTATTATGCCCCATAGTGGCCCCTACACACACTATTATGCCCCATAGTGGCCCCTGCACACACTATTATGCCCCATAGTGGCCCCTACACACACTATTATGCCCCATAGTGGCCCCTGCACACACTATTACGCCCCATAGTGGCCCCTGCACACACTTTTATGCACCATAGTGGCCCCTGCACACAGTAATGCCCCATAGTGGCCCCGGAACACAGTATTATGCCCCATTGTGGACCACCCATGAACAATTATTATACTCTGGGGTCTTTCTTACGGTCTTTGTTTTTACGGCGTTCACTCTGCAGCCAAAGAGACATGTCACCTGTATTCTATGTTTCGATACAATTCCGGGGATACCAAATTTATATAGTTTTATTTACATATTAATCCTTTAACAAAGATCTAAAACTTCGCAAAAAATAAAAATAATTCTTAAAGTCGCCATATTCTGACACTCGTAACTTTTTTATATTTCTGTGTACGGGGATGCATAGGGCATCTTTTTTAGCAGAGTCAGGTGTACTTCTTAGTTATATCATTTTGGGACACGTCTATTACTTTGATCACTTTTTATTCAAATTTTTATCAAAGGAAAAACAGCGAAAAAACGGCGGTTCGGCACTTTTGATTTTTTTTTTCCCCAGTACAGCGTTCACCATACGGGAAAAATATTTTTAAAAGTTTGTAGACTGGGCGTCTGCTGAGACTCCCACTGAGCCTGGGAATTAGGTCTTTTTTTCCCCCACTGGGAATTCAGCCTGCAGCCATGCTGAATATAGGCATGTCGCTTGGCGTATGGATGAACACACACTCCCATTCTCTTTAATAGGAGCGCCGCAGGTGGCCTAGATTCAGCCTGAATGCGGTCAGGCTGAATTGTAAGTGAGGAAAAAAAAAAACAATTCTCAAGCCCAGTGGGGGTCTCAGCAGACAGACCTCCACCCCCCCCCCCACCCCCTCCCTACCTACCTACCTACCTACCTAGATCATCAATCAGGTATTTATCCTCTATCCTATGGATAGGGGATAAATATTTTTAAGAGCAATATTTCATTAATATAAAAACACTTACTTCAGCTACTTCAGCCAGGGAGCACAGACAAAATCCGGATCCAGGAAGAAGCAGTAGCCAGGCCAGCAGTAGCGCTAAAATCCTTCCTGAGAGCAGGGACAAGGAGACCGCGCATCATAGGAGTGGTTTGATCACGTCAGGTCAATGTGAGTGACCTGACGTGATGCACGCAGCCCAGCGTGGGCGGAGAGTAGACTAATTGATAATCCAGGAGCAGGCCAAGTGGACGTCTGAGGGTGGACCGCTGGAACAGCGCTGCTACCAATAAGTGAGTGCTGATGCAGCGCTGTCTCCACACAGCCGCCCCAAGCTACCTCTCTCCTCCCCTGCCTACATATCTAAGCCAACCCAGGACAGGTCCCGCTCACCATGTTTTATAAAGCAGCCTGTCTTGGGCTGCTTTAGGTCAGTCAAAATGCCACCCCCCAAACTGACAAAGATAGCGCCATCTGAAGCGGCCGCCTCATTAGAGGTGCGTCCCTGGGTACAGCCTCAGGTTGTCGTGTAGCATAATCCAACACCACTAATATATACTGATGCCCCCTAGCAGACTTTACAAAAGGACCTACCAAGTCCATGGCCACTCTTTCAAAGTGTACCTCTATAATGGGTAGGGGTACCAAAGGACTCCTGAAGTGTGACACAGGAGCGGTTAGTTGACACTCTGGAGTTACAATATTCTTGAATATGCTTATCAATTCCTGGCCAATAGAAACGCTGTAGAATGCGCTCTTTGGTCTTTTCGTACCCCAGGTGTCCTCCTAACACATGCTTGTGTGCCAACTCTAAAACCACTCTTTGATAGGGCCGGGGCACCACCAATTGTTCAACAATTTCTCCCTGTATTTGATTTATCCTATACAGAAGGTCCTGGTTTCCGGACATATAGGGGAACTCCTTGTCAGCCCCTGGATACTGGGGTTCACCATTTACCACTTTTACATTTTCCCTGGCATGAGACACATTAGGATCTCTAATCTGAGCAGTTCCAAAATTGTCAAGGGGCACCTCGAGCTCAAGCATCTCGGGAACTCCCTCCAGACTTTCAGCATCACCAGCTAACAGAGACAGGGGAAAATTATTACCATCTTGGGTCACCCCTACAGCTGGTGTTTCCCTGTCAGGATCAAAGGGTTCAGGGTTAACCTTAGGCAAGACATTACCAACATTAGCATTTGTAGGACATGGTAGCCTCTGCTTTTTCCACATATCCCAAAACAGAGGAAAATCCCTCCCTATGATCACACTATGGAACAGGTACTTAACCACGCCCACTTTGTGAGAGTCTGTACCAGAGGTAGTTTTTATGGTGACCTCTGTAATAGGATATTCTCTAGTTTCACCATGTATGTGTAAGCCGTGTACCGGGGTGAACTCCCCAGGATACAGCGAAGTCACGAACAAAGGAAGCGACTCCAAATCAATTTAGTAAAAATATAAGATTTTACTTTGTGTAGTAACATCTATTTACCAGAAAAACACTCTCAACTATTTACATACACTCAGCCAGTAAGCTGAGACCCTGGTGTTGTACAGCGCGGTGCCCTCTCATGTGCAGCTCCAAAACACTCCAAGCTTTTACCTATCTGCAGGCTGCAACTAACCAGCCGCTTGTTACCTTTTTATCACCCTAGTCACAGGAACAATTCAGTGAGTGTGATAGAGGCACCAGCGGTATAACACAAGAGCTTACAAACTTATCAAAATACCTCTATTCCCCACAAACAAAGTATAACCGAGTAAATATCAAAGTAGGTCAGCTTGCAAGCCAAAGAAATATGATAATGTATAAAATGTCGCTTCTAGACTTCCTCAGAAGCTCCTCTCTGAGAGTTACAACTCAATAGAATTCTCTGAGTCTTAGTCCTTACTACCGAATAGGTAGATAATTCACCAGTAGTGTGGCCTGTGAAGATGAGGATGCCTATCTAGTCTAACTACAGGCCCTTACTCAGTCCCAAGCAATCTGCGCCAAAAATGTAATGTGGTGCGTGCAGGGCCGGTTTTAGACAAAGTGGGGCCCTGGGCAAAAATTAAAAGCGGGGCCCCAAATGCTGATATGCAAACAACACCATCGTCTTCCAGTGACAACCCCTATAATAACACCTCCTTTCTGCCAACAAAAAAGTAATAACAAGCCCTATTTTACCACATACAATTCAAATGAGCACCTTTGTACCACCTATTAGATTTTTGCACCCAGTCATGAGTTATTATAGCGCCTCCTTATAAATAATAGTCCCTGCTTATAAATAAAATTACACCTTTATTAATAATAGCTCCCTTATAAATGATAAATAGTGCCCTGTATCAGTAATATCCCCCCTTATCAGTAACAGTCACCCCGTAAAAATAATACTGCTCCCTTAAAAATAATAGCCCCCTCATAAATAATAGTTACCCTTATAAATAATAGTCCCCATTATCACTAATAGCCCCCTTTATAAATAAGCCCACTTAACAATTAAACCCCCCTTATAAATAGTTACCCTCTTATAAATAATAGCCCCCTCATACTTAAGTTTCCCAATTATATATAGTAACCAATTCTTATATATAATAGTTCTCCGTTATACAGTGTCGGACTGAAGGGCCTTAGGCCCACCAGAGGATCTTGTTCTGGGGCCCCACTCAACAGCTTCCTGCTAATAGCCTACACCACGGCTCCTTCATTGAAGTCTTACATATGTGCTGACTATCTGGTGTTACCGAGTATGTTCCCCGTATAGTCAGCCCCTATAGTACTGTGCAGGTCCCAATAACTCCATGGCCAGTTCATGCACAGTACTGTATGGGGAATGACATGGCCATGGAGCACTACACATATGTGCAAGATTATAGTGAGGGAGCTGTGATGCAGACATAGCACACAGGGCTGCCATCAGGAATTGTGAGCCCTCCCCCCCCACAGTATAATGCTCTACATGGTATATAATGCTCCACAGTATAAAATGCTCTCCTGAGCCCTCCAGTTTCCCCACATGGTATATAATGCTCCACAGTGACCCCACACAGTATAAAATGCTCCCCTGAGCCCCCCATTGTGGTCCCACATGGTTTGTAAGGCTCCATACAGTATAATACTCCACAGTGGCCCACACAGTATACAACCCATTAGTGGCCCCAGACAGTACAATATGCTCCCCAGCAGCCCCACACAATATAATATGCTCCATACAGTATAATATGCACCCCACAATGCCCCCCAGTATAATGCTCCACAGTGGCCTAACACAGTATAACATGCTCCATAATGACCTCCACACAGTATAATATACTTCCCAGAGGGGTTCCCCCAGTATAATGCTCCACAGTGGTCCCCCACAGTATAATATGTTCCCCACAGTCCCCCCCAGTATAATGCTCTACAATGGCCCCACAGAGTATAATATGCTCCCGAAAAGCCCCACACAATATAATACACTCCACAGTGGCCCCACACAGTATAACAGGCTCCCCACACTGTCCATTCCCCCAGTATAAAGCTCCACAGTGGCCCATAGTATAATATGCTCCCCAGAGGGCCCCCGCTAGTATAATGCTCCACAGTGCCCCCTCCAGTATTTTGCTCCACAGTGGCCCCACGCAATATATTATGCTCCCCAGAGGGTCCCCCCAGTATAATGTTCCACAGTAGGCCCCACACAGTATAATATGCTCCCCAGAGGGCCCCCTAGTATAATGCTCATTAGTCCCCCCCCAAATAATGCCCCACAGTGGCGCCAAGCAATATAATATGCTCTGCTGATGCCCCCCCCAGAATAATGCTCCACAGTGACCCCACTCAGTATAACATGCTCCAGAATGGTCTCCACACAGTATAATATACTGCCCAGAGAGGTTTCCGCAGTATAATACTCACAGTGGCCCAAAACAGTATAATATGCTCTCCAGAGCCCCCCCCCCCAGTATAATGCTCCACAGTGGCCCAAAACAGTATAACATGCTCTCCAGAGCCCCCCCCCCCAAGTATAATGCTCCACGGTGGCCCCGCACAGTATAATATACTGGGGGGCCCCTCTGGAGAGTATATTATACTGTGTGGGGCCACAGTGGAGCATTATACTGGGGGGAGGCTCTGGAGAGCATATTATACTGTGTGGGGCCACTGTGGAGCATTATACTGGGGAGGGTGCCCTCCGGAGAACATGTTATATTCTGCGGGGCCTCTATGGAGTATTATAAAGTGGGGGGGCTCTGGAGAGCATGTTATATTCTGTGGGGCCACTTTGGAGCATTATACTGGGGGGCCCCTCTGGAGAGCATAATGCTCCAAAGTGGCCCCACAGAATATAACATTATCTCCAGAGGGCCCCCCCCACACACATTATAATTTTTCACAGGGGCCCCTTCCCCAGTATAATGCTCCACAGTGGCCCCACACAGTATAATATGCTATCCAGAGGGTGCTCCCCAGTATAATATGCTATCCAGAGGGGGCCCCCCAGTATAATGCTCCACAGGGGCCCTACAGTGCTATTATTTATTATATTCTATAATAATTGAAGGCCCGGGGTAAGTAAGGTAAAATAACAAACAGTTATACTCACCTTGTCTTACCTCTCCTGGACCTCCTCGCGCTGCTCCGCTATGCCCGGCGGCGACCGCTTCTTCTTCTCTGCGGCTGATGTCACGCGTTGTGGACGTCACCTCTGAGGCCTGTGATTGGGCCTCAGCGATTACGTGAGGCACGCCCCACGTGACCGCTGAGGCCAGGCCTCAGCGCCTCAGCAGTGATGTCCGGAACGCCAGAAGATGACGTCAGACGCCAAGGACAGGTGAGTAAAAATGTTTGTTATTTTTACTCACCTCGGAAAGGGGCCCTGCACTCCCTTTCTTTTAGTGCTTTGGCCGGGCCTGACTCCGGGATCCGGAGTCATCAGGTTCCGGATCCCGGGGGCCCCTTTGGGGACGGGGCCCTGGGCAATTGCCCAGTTTGCCTCCCCCTAACGCCGGCCCTGGGTGCGTGCACGATTACTTCTCTTACTGATCCAGATTTGTTGCGTACCTTTAGCTTTTGTTTGGAACAGCTGAAAGCAGGGCTCATCCAGAAAACATGCAATCTCACTGACAGGGCCACTTCTCAGCCGGCTCCTTGATAGCAATCTTCAGCTTAGGATGCTGTCTGAGCAAACCCTGGAACAGTCTCTGCTTCAGCACCCCCTTGTTATATGTCTGATCCCTTAGGAATCCGGTTTCTCTCACTTCAGTCCTGCTTCTTCTAAAAACTCAAAAGCACACTCCTAAAATAGCTGCCACACACACTCTCTTACTCTCTTCCTTCTTGTTCCTCCTCTGCAGAACAGGGTCTCCACGTCACTACTCCAGGGAATTACAGAATTACAGTCTCTTCTATTTCTGAGGTAACAGTAGCCTCTTGTGGTCAAACAAACAAATGTCAGTTTATAAAAAAAAAATAAACTCATCTACAGAAACAGTTACATTCATAACATGAGGGCTGTTTCCCCATCTTACATATGCACAAAACCCCAATAGTTTGTCCACTGTACAGTGCAGAGTCAACCTGATCGTGGTGCACCAGGGTTACCAGGCTCCCAGAGTCCAAGACAGCCAGTACAGCATGCTCTGCTACAGTCACAATACACATCTGTGTTTCTATCACAGTTTCTGCCAAACAAGCGGGTTGAGCAAACATGGAAAACTGTCTAGAACTGCTGCACGCCATGGGCTCAGTCGTCAGGGGACAGTATGCGGAAACATGACCCAGTTCATGGCACCACCAACATCTGAGATGGTATGGGTCTCCATTTTGAGACCTGGGCTTAATGCTTTCAGTCCCAGCTGCCTGTTCCCCCTCTGAGCGTCCTTCCCTCACAATCTTCCTGACCCCACAGTAGTAGATGCAGTCTTACCCGCCTTGGGGTTAGTAGATCCAGGAGACGTCTGCAGTAGTTCCTCGGTGGCCCGGTATCGTTCCACCAAACACACCAGCTGGTCAGCCGTTGTATGTCCCACTTGTCCAACCCAGCACTGAATCTTAGGAGGAAGCGATCTGGTGTACTTATCAAGTACCACTCTCTCCACCAACTGTGCTGGAGTGGCCTCCCAAGGCTGAAGCCATTTCTTTACAAGATAGATCAGATCATGCATTTGGGATCGGGGTGGGAGACTCTCGGAGAAAGTCCAGTGGTGCACTCTCCCAGCATGTACATGCATGTTCACCCCGAGATGTGCCAAGATCTCACCTCTCGGTTTGGGGTAGTCCTTAGCCTCCTGTTCACACAGGTCAAAGTAGGCCTTCTGAGGTTTCCCCTTGAGAAAAGGTGCCACTACATCGGCCCAATGGTCCTTTGGCAATTTCTCACGCTCGGCTACTCGCTCGAACACTTGAAGGTATGCCTCCATGTCGTCTGTGAACGTCATCTTTTGTAGCGTACTCCGTACGGCAGCTCGGGCAGCAGTCTGTATATTCTGGGTCTCTCTGGCACCTGTACACTCGCCTGCCGTCCTCTGGTCGACCAAAGCCTGGCTGAGCAGCATCAGCTTCTCCATTAGCAGCAAGTTCATCTCCTGCTGCTGTGCTTGGGCTATATATATATATATATATATATATATATATATATATATATATATATATATATATATATATATAGTTGTATTTACTACCAGCAAAATGAATGAATTAAATGTAGCACTAAGTATATTGTTGAAACTTTAGCTCTAGGAGCCCTTGCAGCGCCGAGGGAAAAGGGCCAGGACTGCTGGGCATGGTGGCTGCCATGGCGCCTAAAGGTTTTGGTTGAAATTGTACTATGCCCCGTGGGTTTGGAAGGTAGGAGGTGTTAAGAGGAGTGGTCTATATATTATGGGGGCACGTAGGAGGAGGCACTCACCTTCTGTCATGGCTGACGAGAAGAACGCCCTCCCACCCTTGCCCTCACGGTTTTTTGTTACTTTTTTTGGTTGTGTTGGTGTTTTCTTTTCCTTTCTTTGCAGTTGTCACAGCAAGGCGGGATTGTTTTCCATGTCCCATTGATAGGAAGTTGATGGTCTACAGTACAGACCAAAAGTTTGGACACACCTTCTCATTCCAAGAGTTTTCTGTATTTTCATGACTATAAAAATTGTAGATTCACACTGAGTGTGCAAAGCAGTAATCAAAGCAAAAGGTGGCTACTTTGAAGAACCTAGAATATAAGACATATTTTCAGTTGTTTCACACTTTTTTGTTAAGTATATAATTCCACATGTGTTAATTCATAGTTTTGATGCCTTCAGTGTGAATCTACAATTTTTATAGTCATGAAAATACAGAAAACTCTTGGAATGAGAAGGTGTGTCCAAACTTTTGGTCTGTACTGTACATGCCCGCTGTCGGACAGCGGTTCGCATTCTAACAAAGTTAGGGTGGGTTCACACTCCGACCTAAATGTAGGAAATCTGGATAGGGACTGGATAGGGAAAGGTTTGCGACGCTTTGCTTAAAAACCCATTTACTTTTATGGGTTTTTAAAGCAATGCGCGGGTGTGCGCTTACACTCTGCGGCGCAAAGCCATTTTTTTCGTCGGAAACAAAGTCAGACATGCAGGACTTTGTGTCCGACGAAAAAAACTGGCATCACGATGCAGATGGTGTAAGCGCATACCCACGTATTTCTTTAAAAACCCATAGAAGTGAATGGGTTTTTAAGCAAAGCTTTACAAACCTTTTGCTATCCAGTCCCTATCCAGTTTTCTGACATTTAGGCTGGATTTGCGGCGGACGGAGTGCCGGCGCAAGTGTGAACCCACCCTTACAAGAAAATAAGATGTATGCAGGGATATGGACAAGCGTTGTTGTTTATATATCTGCTCAAAATATACTTTAAAGTTTATGTTTTACGGTTAAAATGTTAAAATAAATAAAGCTGTGGCCAATCCCACTAACCACAAAGAAAATGGTGTAAGTGTTTTTCTATGGGAAGGTGGGGGCGGAGAAATGTTAATATAGCCACAGGTGGGTCGCAGCAGTCCATCCAATCACATCCTCATATCCTTAGGAGGATTTTCTCTTTCACAAACACAAACTTTTCTCAAATCAAGCAATACACTGCCGCCCCCAAATCACTAAAGGGCCTAATTCTCCTGGCAATATATAGCTGTCCTGGAATAAAAGGGTCCTTGGTGGCATGATTTCTACTGTACCAGAATCTGGGTTTGTTTATCTTGAAGTTTATGTCAAAACTTTGGTGCAATTGGGGTGCATATTGTTAAATCCCAAACCATAGCATTTTTCATCTAAGTCATACCCCCTTGTCTAGCTGGTCAGAAAAATGTTCTAAAAGTAGATGCGCCCCAGAATTCAGATGCAGCCACTATAGTAAATTCCCTCAAATGTGTATGAGCAATATATAGAGTCAAGCTAATGTAATGTTGACGTGTAGGATAATCCTTATTATGAAAAAGTTCTTTTGACAAAAAGCCTATCACAAAGTTTTCCCTTGCAGGTACTGGATCGCCAGGGAGGCTGTCTGTAAGTTTACTGTTACAGGGTTGTAAAACATTCAGGAAATTGATAGCCTATTCTCAGAAGAGGTCATAAATTTCAGATCGGTGGAGTGTGACTCTTTGTACCTGCTGCAACCCAGATGGAGGAGACCGGAGAATGGGAGTTGTAGTGGCGTATGGTGTGGCACCTGCTAGGCCGAACACACTCACCAAGCACTCCAGCCCCACTCCTAGGCCGGATACGGTCGTGGGGGATGGTTTTGCAGCACTACTAGATGGTGGTGGTAGTACAGTCATGGCCAAAAGTTTTGAGAATGATACAAATATTAATTTTTACAAAGTCTACTGCTTCAGTTTTTCTAATGGCAATTTGCATATACTCCAGAATGTTATAAAGAGTGATCAGCTTAACAGCAATTACTTGCAAAGTCAATATTTGCCTAGAAAATGAACTTTATCCCCCAAAACACATTTCAACATCATTGCAGCCCTGCCTTAAAAGGACCACCTAACATCGTTTCAGTGATTGCTCCATTAACACAGGTGTGGGTGTTGATGAGGACAGGGCTGGAGATCAATCTGTCATGATTAAGTAAGAATGACACCACTGGACACTTTAAAAGGAGGCTGGTGCTTGCCATCATTGTTTCTCTTCTGTTAACCATGGTTATCTCTAAAGAAACACGTGCAGTCATCATTGCACTGCACAAAAATGGCCTAACTGGGAAGAGTATTGCAGCTAGAAAGATTGCACCTCAGTCAACAATCTATCGCATCATCAAGAACTTCAAGGAGAGAGGTTCCATTGGTGCCCAAAAGGCTCCAGGGCGCCCAAGAAAGACCAGCAAGCGGCAGGACCGTCTCTTAAAAGTGTTTCAGCTGCGGGATCGGGCTACCAGCAGTGCAGAGCTTGCTGAGGAATGGCAGCAGGCAGGTGTGAGTGCATCTGCACGCACTGTGAGGCGGAGACTCTTGGAGCAAGGCCTGGTCTCAAGGAGGGCAGCAAAGAAGCCACTTCTCTCCAGAAAAAACATCAGGGACAGACTGATATTCTGCAAAAGGTACAGGGAGTGGACTGCTGAGGACTGGGGTAAAGTCATTTTCTCTGATGAATCCCCTTTTCGATTGTTTGGAACATCTGGAAAACAGCTTATTCGGAGAAGAAGAGGTGAGCGCTACCACCAGTCTTGTCTCATGCCAACTGTAAAGCATCCTGAAACCATTCATGTGTGGGGTTGCTTCTCAGCCAAGGGAATCGGCTCTCTCACAGTCTTGCCTAAAAACACAGCCATGAATAAAGAATGGTACCAGAATGTCCTCCAAGAGCAACTTCTCCCAACCGTCCAAGAGCAGTTTGGCGCTCAACAATGCCTTTTCCAGCATGATGGAGTACCTTGCCATAAAGCAAAGGTGATAACTAAATGGCTCAGGGAACAAAACATAGAGATTTTGGGTCCATGGCCTGGAAACTCCCCAGATCTTAATCCCATTGAGAACTTGTGGTCAATCATCAAGAGACGGGTGGACAAACAAAAACCAACAAATTCAGACAAAATTAAAGCATTGATTCTGCAAGAATGGACTGCTATCAGTCAGGATTTGGTCCAGAAGTTGATTGAGAGCATGCCAGGGAGAATTGCAGAGGTCCTGAAGAAGAAGGGTCAACACTGCAAATATTGACTTGCTGCATTAACTCATTCTAACTGTCAATATAAGCTTCTGTTACTCAGAATATGAATGCAATTATATTTCTGTATGTGATAAAAACATCTGACAAACACACATAAAAACCAGAGGGCAGCAGATCATGTGAAAATATAATATTTGTGTCATTCTCAAAACTTTTGGCCATGACTGTAGTTTCCCCTGGGGGGCTCCTCTCTGAGCCGGTGTGGTGTTGGTCGGAAGGGCCCCGATGGTTAGACAGGCACGACTCAGGAGACCAGCAGTGCATTTGAACAGGAACAGTTTTTTATTTGCAACTGAACAGAGGTAAATGGCAGCTGTCCAACTGGGGTAGTAGTAGTTCAATGTCCAATCCCCCAGCCTTGGTTATAGGAGGGTGCCCAGGGATGTTACAGGCTCTTTGCAGGCTCCTCCAACTACCCCTCCACTTGTGCCTCACCCAGCTAAGGATGTTGAGGATGGAGTTACAGGGAGTTCTGACAGGGATCTGGTTACCTGAAGACTAGGCCCGCATGTGGTCCTCCTGTCAGGGTCCTCTCCTGCTGCTCCTGGCACGGCACAGAAATTGTCCAAAAGTCCAGACAGCAGCAACTCCCTTCTCAGGGCTGTCTTTAGTTGAGCCTGGGGCGATAAACAATCCTCCTTGAGGCTGTGTAGCTAGCCATTGGGCCTCAGTCCGGCTGCAGGATGCCGGGAAGTCTGCACCCTCTGGAACTGACACTAGTCTCCCACAACCCTGCCCAATGGCCTGTGATTGGCCAGGGCTGAACTAAGGCAAATTTTGCACAAATGGGGGGAAAACAATAAGGAAAGCTACATAACAGTGACATTTAACACAGAAGACGGGACATACCAACAGAACCCAAAGTCACAAAGACAAACAATTTAAAGGGATTCTATCATTGGGAAACCCTATTTTCACTAACAGCACATTGGAATAGCCTTTAGAAAGACTATTCGTCTCCTACTTTTATTTTTCTGCTCTGTGCCGTCGTTTTGGAGAATTTTCTTCTTTCTTCTTTATGCAAATTAGTCTTCAGAAAGCACAGGGGGCGTCCCCTGTGCTCACATCACACGCTCTTCTGAAAATCTTGAACTTGCACTGAGCCCTATGGCAGCCAGGGAACCCATCAGGCATATGGGATATAACGGGACTGTCCCAGGTTTTGGGTGCTGTCCTGCTGTCCTTGGTGGCATGATTTCTACTCTATCTGCATCTGAGTTTGCTTATCTTGAAGTTTATGTCCAAATTTGGGTGCAATTGGGGTGCATATTGTTAAATCCCAAACCATAGCATTTTTCATCTAAGTCATATCCCCTTGTCTAGCTTGTCAGAGAAATGTTCTAAAAGTAGATGCGCCCCAGAATTCAGATGCAGCCACTATAGTAAATTCCATCAAGTGCGTGTAGGACAATCCCTATTGCAAAAAGGTTCTCTTGACAAAAAGCCTATCACAAAGTTTTCCCTTGCAGGTACTGGATCACCAGGGATGAGCTTTCTGTAAGTTTACAGTTACAGGGCTGTAAAACATTCAGGAAATGGATGGCCTATTCTCAGAAGAGGTCATCAGTTTCAGATCGGTGCAGTCTGACTCTTTGTACCGCCGACCAGTGGCATAACTAGAAATGGCTGGGCCGGAAGGCGAACATTTGACATGGGTCCCCCCCCCTGAACCTCCGCCCCCAACCCCCCCCCCCTCAGAACGCCCCCTTCAACCCCGCCCTCACAAACCGCATTCCTGCACACACTATTATGCGCCAAAGTGAGCCCTACACACAATATTATGCCCCATAGTGGTCCCTGAACACAGTATTATGTCCCATAGTGGCCCCTGCACACAGTATTATGCCCCATAGTGGCCCCTGCACACAGTATTATGCCCCATAGTGGCCCCTGCACACAGTATTATGTCCCATAGTGGCCCCTGCACACAGTATTATGCCCCATAGTGGCCCCTGCACACAGTATTATGTCCCATAGTGGCCCCTGCACACAGTATTATGCATCATAGTGGCCCCTGCATACAGTATTATGCCCCATTGTGGACCACCCATGAACAATTATTATACAATTATTATATATCTTTTCAGACCCCAGAGTATAATGATCCAGGGGAGGATACAAACAAAAAAAAAATAAAAATGTTACCTACCTCTCCCTGGCTCCGGTGCACTCCCCGCTACTTCGGCCATCTTCAATGTTGGACCAGATCTCGTGTGAGCCGGGCCGGCGTCGCAACACATAATGACGCAGGCCCCACCCACGTGACGTCACCAAACAGGCCCGAAGCCTGTGGAGCGTAGGAGAGGTAAGTTGCAGTGTTTTTTTATGTTCCCTCACCTCCCCTGGCCCTCCGATCATTATACTCGGGGGTCTCAAAAGACCCAGAGTATAATGATAGCAGTGTTTGTGGTGTTTGCGGCCGCAGCCTCACTTACCTATCCTCGCTCCTGCTCACAGTCACCTCCGCCTCCGCAGAATGGGAAGCGCAGGCGGTCATGGGCAGGAGGGGGATTGTTAAGTAAGTCCCGAGCCCTGTGGCAGCCGCTACCGCTTCTACCCTGGTAGTTACGCTCCTGCCCCCGACTATCTGTTTGAATGGGTCATAGCATTTGTATGCGTATATGAGTGCTGGTGTCTCTGGTGCCTGCATGTTTGCTTTTTACATAGTAGAACCTGTGCAGTGACAACCCTTCGAACTGCTGACTGACAGGTATACAGGAGTCAGACCCCCACCAACTTGATATGGATTTTTGTCCTTTGTTTGATATGCGAAGACCTCCACTTCTGACTGTCTACACCATCTCAACACTGCCCCAGGGCCTTTGGGAGGTTCAGCAGTTAAAGACGCAGCCACTACTGTGACCAGGGTATGACAGAGCCAGAGGAAAAAGGCCACCATCTTGGACCTATCTCCTACACTGCAGCTGCCCTGCTTGAGCCTGGGCATTGTACACACATGTGTATCAAAATGGGAGAGGTGTACACATGATGGGGCATACTTATTATGCCTTGTACACCAATTTTTTGGTGTAGATGGCATAAAAAAAAAATCACATTTTTTCACCCACTTCGTCACTTCCACGAAAAGGGGAAATGGCGAGGGCGAGGCCATCGGCCCTACCAGACTTGTCAACATATATGCTAGACATCTGGCATACATGAAGTGTGAAATTTATGCCAGCTATGAGCTAGCATATATTTCCCCTCCCAGTGCACTGCCTGGCCGAGAGTGCATGTAATTTATGTGGAGGCATGCGTCTTCTCATAAATGAGGTGCACCCACCGACAGAGATGGAGTAATGAATACTGCCACCAGTCTTCATAAATTTGCCCCACTGTCCCCAGTCTGTGTTCTTAATGCTCAGCAAAATGTATAATGGCTGGAATGGAAATTTAGTGATGATGGAGATGACATGAAGGTTAATGAACTAACAGCTAAATATTCTGCATACAGAAATAAGAGAACATTCAGTATTAAAGGGGTTATGTGTTTTCTGATATTGATGGTCTTTCCTTAGGCTGCTCACTCGCTGAACAAAACTTTAGTGGCGAATGTAGATACTAGGGACATAATTATAATGGTCGCAGGGGGGATCCCCAACCTGGATCCCCGACCCTATATATCTCATTAATGGGAAGGGGCCTGGCATTATGTGATGTATGTATATGACGCTGGGCACCTTTCCAATACTAGGCTGCCCAGGGGAGGTGATTAAAAATAAAAAAATACTTATACTCACCCCTCCTGGAGCACATTATACTGTGTGGGGGCCATTGTTTGCCATATTATATTGTGTATGGGCTACTGTGGTGCAAATTATACTATGTGTGGACCATTGTAGCGCATTATACTGTGTAGGGTCACTGTGGGGCATATTATACTGTGTGAGGCCATTGTGGAACATATTATACTGTGTAGGGGCTATTGTGGAGCATATTATACTGTGTGTGGGCCATTGTGAAGCATATCATATTGTGTGGGGCCATTGTGGAGCATATTAAAATGTGTGTGGCCATTGTGGAGCATATCATACAGTGTGGGACCATTGCGAAGCATACTATACTGTGTGGGGGCCACTGTAAAGCATATTGTACTGTGTGGCAGCCATTGAGGAGCATATTATACTGGGTGGGGCCATTGTGGAACATATGATACTGTGTGGGGGCATTGTGCAGCATTATACTATGTGTGGGCTCTGGGGAACATATCATACTATATGCTGGCCACTATGGAATATTATAATGTGTCGTGGCCATTGTGGTGCATATTATACTATGTGTGGACCATTGTGGAGCATTATACTGTGCAGGGCCACTGTGGGGCATATTATACTATGTGTGGGCCATTGTGAAGCATATCATATTGTGTGGGGCCATTGTGGAGCATATTACACGCTCGCAAAAGCACCATGGTCCCTTCATACAGTTGATTAGCAGGGACCCCGGGTATTGGACACCCACTGATCTCTTAGATTGTTAGGACCCTGCAGAACAGCTTTTTCCCAGAACACGCAGCTCCCAGTATTGTTTACATGCTGGGTGCTGTGGTGCTCACCCACCATATTCTTGATAACTGCAGTTCTGGGTACTATAGTTGTATCCCTTTCAAGTATCAGAGATACAGCTGCATTACCCATAACTGTTGCTATAAAGAATACAGAGTGGGTAGAGGGCCCCAGTCACAGTTTGCACTGGGGACCACAAGACTTTAGTTACGCCACTGGTAGGTACTGCAGCGCTGTCCCACAGACTTTAATGGGACAGTGCTGAAGTACCTACATTCACTACTACAGCTTGTATGTCGCGTGAGCAACTCGGCTCACAGTATGTAAACATTACCATTACCTGTCCCGGGTATTGGCCATCAATATCAGAAACCGGATAACTATACTGACACTTTTAATTAAATGAATATGTTAAAAAGCAGGCAAAAAGGGCAACATTTAAATTACAACATAAATGACAGAATGGCTGTTGTTTCACATTCCACTCTCTAGAAAGAGTTAATAAAAGTTCATCAGTAAGTAATATGGACCTCATCCTGCAAGAAACAATCTTCATACAGCAATGTCTATGGAATTATAAAAAAAGGCCTTAATGCTAAAACAGTACTGGTATGTAAGGGGTTAAATCCTTAGCTGCCCAGATCACCATGGTAACTGCAGCCACCTGCAACCAATAGGATTGCTGGATCTAAGTTTTAAATGACAGTTGGTTGCCGTCAGTTACTTGTCAGTGGTTCTGAGAGGAGATGGACATCTGTGTGCTTGGATCTGCAGCAGTGATACCTTTAGTAAGTGACGGGATCTAATCTAAATACTGAAGATCTTAAGATGTGACTGATCATTAGACAGACATATTACAGATAATGGATGGGGGTTGGGGGGTGACTGTTAGTAAATGTCCAGTATTAGTCTCTGTACACATGAGCTTCTCTGTATATTATTCTGCTGCATCATTCAGATAACATATAACAATCCCTCCACTCATTTCTACAAGTTTTTTCCCTAACACTAAAGGCATCAGTTCGCTCCGCTCAGTAAGGTCTGGACTGTTGTGGGGGCAGGCAGGGTAGCGCAGTCAGCTCTGCTACTCTACATAGTTATAAAAGTGAGAAGCTGACGTTCTGATGTTATATTTATTCTATTATTAACAATGACATCTGCCTTCTATTTGCATCCATTAGAAACCAAAGTTATAGGCTTTGTTAAATTAGTATATGTTTGTCTATAGCCTCCTATGGGGTCAACAGATGTCAAAACATGGCTGCAATATACTTGAAGTCAAGATATATAGAGAGTACACTTATTTTCATTGTATAAGAAAGCACAGTCTGCATGATAGGCCATCAATATTAGATCTGTGGGGGTCCAACACTTGGGACTCCTGCAGATCAGCAGTACCAAGGAAGTGCGGATGAGCCATGCTGTTCACTCGCTGTACAAATTGTAGTGACGAGTGTAGGTACTGCAGCACTGCCCCATTGCAGTCTATGCAGTACTGCACTACAGTTTGTTCGGTGAGTGATTAATGTGGCTTTCCTGCGTTGCTTGGGTATCTCTAAAGCCAGATAAACCCTTTAATACCCTCCAAATCTAATACAAAAGCAGCAATGTTTATTGTTATTGGGCCGGTGCAGAATATATTCTATATGGCACAAATACTGACCATACCTGATACCTCTAACACCTGACCCTGATAGAAATGATTATTTTATTATACCTTATTACATTACTTTTTAAATGTTTCAATATGTGATAAAGTATAGAGTCACATTGGGATCCGTGAGCCCACTGGAGGAAATTATGGTCAATACATATCTACTATGACTTCTATCATAAGCCTTGTTATTATCTAACTTACATAGTTTTAATTTTGTATCTACACAGGATATCATGGAATGAAAGCATCAGAAGCATTGAGGTGCCATGTATGAAGTGTTCCTGTGTAATGTCTTTATATTTATGTAATGCACTGTATATACTTTATATATATTTATAGACACGTCTGTAATTAGTGACCACGTCTAAAGAACTTACTGAATGTGTACGGTATATACAGTATATATATATATATATATATATATATATATATATATTTCCATACTCCTACTTATATACATATAGATGAAGCAGGATTAACAATCACAGGTGGAACCATGCATGTGTGATAAGCCTGTGATGTTGTGTTGCACTACCAAGCAATTCATTTGAATTACTGGATGCATGTATTTGCATTGCAGGGCCCGCCCTGCAATTCATTTGAAATGCTTGCTAGCCTCTGTGAAGGAGGAGGAGGCAGATGCTGCTTGACAATTCATTAAAATTAATGGGCAGCCCCTGCTAAGACTTCTACCATGTAGTTAGTGTCACATATTGTGAAAGCTTCAAGTCAGTCTTGATCTTAATGACATATTGTATTTGTAATATATGTATATAATTTTTTTTTTTGTCAATTTTTTTTATATATATATATATATATATATATATATATATAATTGTTTAGACATGTGTGTTACAAGTATATATATATATATATATATACTGTGTGTGTATATATATATATATATATATATATATTGTGTGTGTGTGTGTGTGTGTGTGTGTGTGTGTGGGGGTCTTTTCTGGGTAAATATCTGTTGCTGTCCAATAAAGTGTGCTTATCTTTCTATATAGCTTGTAGTAGTGTGTGTGTGTTTTATATTGTAATTGCATCTCTATTTGAAATGTCAGTATTATCCTTAGAGGCCTTCCTGTCCTCAGAGATGTGTGGTTCTGCCCGGGCATTTGTTGATTCAGGCACTTTCAGTGTATATATGGGTGTGTGCTGCACATAGGGTGCGTGTATTTCTCTATTAGAGTGTGTGCATACATAGGGTAAGTGTCTTTTCTTCTTTTTTTTTTGTTATATATATATATATCCGTGTGTGCTGCACCTAGAGAGTGTACAGTATACAGTATATGATGCATGCAGCACATAACGTGTTTATATAGGATGTGTGCTGCCCATAGTGTATTCTTGATGTGTACAGGACATAGGGTAAATATATGTATGACTGTCTGCTGCACCTTGAGTAAGTGTGTAAATAAGTATGTGCAACTTATAGAGTAAGTGTAGATATGAATGTGTGCAGCTCATAAGGTAAGTGTATATATGGGTGTGTGCTGCACATAGCATAATTATATATTAGAGTGTATGCAGCACATAGGATAAATGAATATATGAGAATGTGCTGCACATAGCGTAAGTGTATATATTAGAGTGTGCAGCACATAGGGTAAGTGTATATTTGAGTGAGTGCAGTTCATATATTTAGGGTGGGTTTCACACTCCCCCCGCGGCCCGCCCCCCGCAAATCCGACTGAAAATCTCTGGAAACTGTGTAGGGACTTGATAGAGAAAGGTTAGCGACGTATTGCTTAGAAACCCATTCATTTGAATGGGTTTTTAAGTAATGCGTCACTAACCTTTCGTTATCCAGTCCCTATCCAGTTTCCTGAAATTTTCAGTCGGATTTTCAGCGGACGGACTCCGGCGCAAGTGTGAACCCACCCTAAGACTATGCATGTACATGCAGCATATATTGTAATTGAATATATAATTGTATGCCTCACGTAGGATAAGTGCATATATGAGAGTGGAGACCTCATAGGTTAAATCTATGTATAGGTATTTACAGGATATAAGGTAAGTGTATATATGAATATTGGCTGCACACAGGTTTATGTATGTGAGTGTGCAGCAGATAGGGTAAATGTATACATGAATGCTTGTCTCACATATGGTAAGTGTATACATGAGATTGTTCTGCATGTACGGTAAGTGTATATATGATAGTGTGAAGCTCATAGGGTAATTGAATATATGAGAGTATGCTACACATAGGCAAATGTATATAAAAATGTGTGCACCTCATAAGTCAAGTTTATGTATTAGTATTTGCAGGATATATGGTAAGTCAATATATATGTTTATTGCACTTAGTGTAAGTGTATATATGGGGGTATGCTGCACATATGGTAAGTGTATATATGAATGTTTTTAGCTCATAGTTTAAGTGTGTATACATGGGTATGTGTAGCACATAAGGTAAGTATATATATGTGGGCACCTCATAGGTCTAGTTTATGTATGTGTATGTCCAGGATATAAGGTAAGTGTATATATGTGTGTATTGTATCTAGGATAAGTGTATATATGGGTATGTGTAGCACATAAGGTAAGTATATATGAATGTATTCAGCACAAAGGGTAAGTATAGGTATAAGTGTGTGCTGAACTTAGGGTAAATATATATATGAGTGTGTGCTGCACATGGGGTAAATATATATATAATTCTATTATACACGTAGCATAAGTGTATATATGAGTATGTGCACCTCATAGGTTAAATGTATGTATAGGTATTTGCAGGATATATGGTAAGTGTATATATGTGTGTATTGCATCTAGGGTAAGTGTATATATGGGGGTGTGCTGCACGTATGTTAAGTATATATATGAGTGTTTGTAGCTTATAGTTTAAGTGTATATATGGGTATGTGTAGCACATAACGTAAGTATATATGAATGTATTCAGCACAAAGGGCAAGTATATGTATAAGTGTGTGCTGCAAATAGGGTAAATATGTGTATGTATAGGTATTTACAGGATATATGGTAAGTGTATATATGAATTTTGGGTGCACATATCTTTATGTATGAGAGTGTGCAGCACATAGGGTAAATGTATACATGAGTGCTTGTCTCACATATGGTAAGTGTATACATGAGATTGTTCTGCATGTACGATAAGTGTATTATGAGAGTGTGTAGTTCATAGGGTAATTGAATATATGAGTGTGTACTGCACATAGGCAAATGTATATAAGAATGTGTCACCTCATAGGTTAGGTTTATGTATGAGTACATCCAGGATATCTGGTAAGTGTATATATATGTGTGTATTGTACCTAGTGTAAGTGTATATATAGGGGTTGTGCTGTACATATGAGAAGTGTATATATGAGGTTTTTTAGATCATAGTTTAAGTGTGTATATATGGGTATGTCTAGCATATAAGGTAAGTATATATGTGTGTATTCAGCACAATGGTTAATTATATGTATAAGTGGGTGCTGCAAAAAGGGTAAATATATACAGTATATAATTGTATGCTACACGTAGCATAAATGCATATATGAAAGTGGAGACTTCATAGGCTAAGTGTATGTATAGGTATTTACTGGGTATATGGTAAATGTATATATGAATATTGGCTGCACATAGGTTTATGTATGAGAGTTTGCCGCAGATAGGGTAAGTGTATACATGGGGGTGTGCTGCACATTTGGTAAGTGTATATATAAGTGTTTGTAGCTCATAGTTAAATGTATATATGGGTATGTGTAGCACATAAGGAGAATATATATGAGTGTATTCAGCACAAAGGGTAAGTATATGTATAAGTGTGTACTTCACATAGCATAAATATATATATGAGTGTGTGCTGCACATAGGGTAACTATATATATAATTATATGCTACACGTAGCATATGTGCATATATGAGTGTGTGCACCTCCTAGGTTACATGTATGTATAGGTATTTGCAGAATATATGGTAAGTGTATATATGAATATTGACTGCACATATGTTTATGTATGAGAGTTTGCAGCAGATAGGGTAAATGTATATAAAAATATGTATACCTCATAGGTCAAGTTTATCTATGACTATGTCCAGGATATATGGTAAGTGTATATATGTGTGTATTGCACCTAGGGTAAGTGTATATATGGGGGTGTGCTGCACATATGGTAAGTGTATATATGAATATTGACTGTACATATGTTTATGTATGTGAGTGTGCAACAGATAAGGTAAGTGTATACATAAGTGCTTGTCTCACATACGGTATGTGTATACATGAGTTTGTTCTGCATGTAAGGTAAGTGTATATATGAGAGTGTCTAGCTCATAGGGTAATTGAATATATGAGTGGGTGCTGTACATAGGCAAATGTATATAAAATGTGTGCATGTCCAGGATATATGGTAAGTGTATATATGTGTGTATTGCACCTAGGGTAACTGTATATATGGGGTTGTGCTGCACGTATGGTAAGTGTATATATGAGTGTTTGTAGTTTATAGTTTAAGTGTTTATATATGGGAATGTGTAGGAATGTGCATCACATAAGGTAAGCATATATGAGTGTATTCAGCACAAAGAGTAAGTATATGTATAAGTGTGTGCTGCAAATAGGGTAAGTATATATATAATTGTATGCTACATGTAGCATAAGTTCATATATGAGTGTGGAGACCTCACAGGTTAAATGTATGTATAGGTATTTGCAGAATATATGGTAAGTGTATATATGTGTGTATTCCACCTAGGGTAAGTGTATATATGGGCGTTTGCTGCACATATGGTAAATGTATGTTTGATTGTTTTTATCTCATAGTTTAAGTGTGTATATATGGAAATGTGTAGCACATAAGTTAAGTATATATGAGTATATTCAACACAAAGGGTAAGTATATATGTAAGTGTGTGCTGCACATAGCGTAAATATATAAATGAGTATGTGCTGCATATAAGGTAAGTATATATATAATTGTATGCTATACCTAGTATAGGTGCATACTGTATATGAGTGCGTGCACCATATACGTAAAATGTATGTATAGGTATTTGCAGGATATATGGTAAGTGTATATATGGGGGTGTGCTGCACATATGGTAAGTGTATACTGTATATCAGTGTTTGTAGCTTATAGTTTAAGTGTATATATATGGGAATGTGTAGCACATAAGGTAAGTATATGAGTGTATTCAGCACAAAGGTTAAGTATATGTATAAGTGTGTGCTGCAAATAGGGTAAGTATATATATATAATTGTATTCTACACGTTGCATAAGTGCACTTCATAGGTTAAGTGTATGTATAGGTATTTACAGGATATATGGTAAGTGTATATATGAATATTGGCTGCACATATGTTTATGTATGAGAGTGTGTAGCAGATAGGGTAAATGTATACATGAGTGCTTGTCTCACATATGGTAATTGTATACCTGAGTTTATTCTGCATGTAAGGTAATTGAATATATGAGAGTGTGTTGCACATAAGCAAATGTATATAAAAATGTGTGCAACTCATAGGTCAAGTTTATGTATGAGTATGCCCAGGAAAAATGGTAAGTGCATATATGTGTGTATTGCACCTAGTGTGCTGCACATATGGTAAGTGCATATAAGTGTAAGTGTAAATGTATATATGAATTTTGGCTGCACAAATGTTTATGTATGAGAGTGTGCAGCACATAGGGTAAGTGTATACATGAGTGCTTGTCTCACTTATGGTAAGTGTATATATGAGTTAGTGCTGAATGTACGGTAAGTGTATATATGAGAGTGTGAAGCTCATAGGGTAATATGAGAGTGTGAAGCTCATAGGGTAATATGAGAGTGTGAAGCTCATAGGGTAATATGAGAGTGTGAAGCTCATAGGGTAATTGAATATAGGAGTGTGTGCTACACATAGGTAAATTTATATAAAAATGTGTGCACATCATAGGTCAAGTTTATGTATGAGTATGTGAAGGATATATGGTAAGTGTATATATGTGTTTATTGTACCTAGGGTAAGTGTATATATGGATAATATGGGGATGTGCTGCACATATGGTAAATGTATATATATGAGTGTTTTTTTTGCATAGTTTAAGTGTGTATAGATGGGAATGTGTAGCACATAAAGTAAGTATATATGAATGTATTCAGTACAAAGGGTAAGTACTGTATATGTATAAGTATGTGCTGCAAATAGGATAAATATATATATGAGTGTGTGCTGCACATAGGGTAAGTATATATATAATTGTATGCTACACGTAGCATAAGTGCATATGTGAGAGTGGAGACCTCATAGGTTAAGTATATGTATAGGTATTTACAGGATATATGGTAAGTGTATATATGTGTATTGCATCTAGGTTAAGTGTATATATGGGAGTGTGTTGCACATATGGCAAGTGTATATATGAGTGTTTTTAGCTCATAGTTTAAGTGTATGTATGGGTATGTATAGCACATAAGGTAAGTATATATGAGTGTATTCAGCACAATGGGTAAGTATATGTATATGTGTGTGCTGCAAATAGGGTAAATATATATGTGAGTGTGTGCTGCACATGGGGTAAGTATATGTGTAATTGTATGCTACACGTAGCATAAGTGCATAAATGAGTGTGTGCACCTCATAGGTTAAATGTATGTATAGGTATTTACAGGATATATTGTAAGTGTATATATGAATATTGGTTGCACATATGTTTATGTATGAGTTTGTACAGAAGATAGGGTAAAGGTATACTTGGGTGCTTGTCTCACATATGGTAAGTGTATACATGAGTTTGTGCTACATATATGGTAAGTATATATATGAGAGTGTGAAAGACATACGGAAATTGAATATATGAGTGTGTGCTGTACATAGGCAAATGTATATATGTGTGTATTGCACCTAGGGTAAGCGTATATATAGGGGTGTGCTGCACATATGGTAAATGTATATATGAGTGTTTGTAGCTCATAGTTTAAGTGTGTATATATGGGGATGTGTAGGACAGAAGTTAAGTATATATAAGTGTATTCAGCAAAATGGGTAAGTATATGTATGTGTGTGCTGTACATGGGGTAAATATATATATATATATATATATATATATATATATAAAGTTGTGTGCTGCACATAGTGTAAGTATATGTATAATTGTATGCTACACGTAGCATAAGTGCATATGTGAGAGTGGAGACCTCATAGGTTAAGTATATGTATAGGTATTTACAGGATATATGGTAAGTGTATATATGAATATTGGCTACATATATGTTTATGTATGAGAGTGTGCAGCAGATAAGGTTAATGTATTCATGAGTGCTTGTCTCACATATGGTAAGTTTATATATGAGTTAGTGCTGAATGTACGGTAAGTGTATATATGAGAGTGTGAAGCTCATAGGGTAATTGAATATATGAGTGTGCTACACATAGGCAAATGTATATAAAAATGTGTTCACCTCATAGGTCAACTTTATGTATGACTATGTGCAGGATATATGGTAAGTGTATATATGTGTGTATTGCACCTATGGTAAGTTTATATATGGGGGTGTGCTGTACAAATGGTAAGTGTATATATGAATATTGACTGTACATATGTTTATGTATGTGAGTGTGCTTCTCGGCCTCTTGGCTAAGATCAAGTGTAGTATCTATTCTTATCAGTAACAGCCAGTAGGTTGGTTCCGCCAGTGGGAGTGGTGACCCACTGTAGGGAGCCAACTGAAGACTGCGAACATGGGGCAGAGAACCACACCAGGGCTTGCTCTCACCCTGGGATCGAAGCCAAGGGGCTGGGAAAGCTTTCGAAGGTCTCATGGTGCAAGTGCCTCTGGGGACGGTGACTCCAGAGGTGCCTTACCTCACTGGGCGTGGGAAACCCACTGAGTTTGGCACATTGCACACATTAGTGTGTGCAGCACATATATTAAGTGTTTATATGAATATCTGCTACATTTAGAGTAAGTGTATTTATCATTATGTATGTGAGTATGTGCAACACATAAGTTAAGTGTTTTTAGGTGTTCAACATGTAGGGTAAGAGTATATATGAGTTTGTACTGAACATAGGGTAAATGTATATATGAGTATATGCATCTCCTAGATTAATGCGTATGTCTGAAATTTTGCAGCATGTAAGTTAAGTGTATATATGGATGTGTGCAGTTCATAATTGTGTATATATAATATAATTGTATACATGTGTGTTTACAGCAGATATGGTAAGTATATATATGAATGTGTGCTGCACATAGGGTAAATTTATATATGAGTATATATATGAGTATATACATTTATGTATATTCATATTTCTAGTCATGATTGTATTTATACTGTCTGCAGTTCAACTTATATAATTTCTATGTGTGATGTGTGTGTATTGTCAGTGTATATGTGTGTGTGTGTATATATATATATATATATATATATATATATATATATATATATATATAGTTATGTGTTAGTAATTGTGTTGCTATAGCACAACTTTTACATTTTTGAACCCATCAACCACTTATTGGTCTTATTTCGATGGGTCCCTTCACTAACACTTTATACATAGAGCAAGAGATAATGTTCTCACATATTCATTATTACAGTGCAGTCTGTACGATTTTGATGTCTGGGGTCTCTTCTATAGGGGGAGTACAACATTTCTTATATAAAGTCTTAGTGTAGGGACCCATCTGAATGAGGTCGCCGTGACGTGGCAGATGGGCTCGCACAATTCACAAAACTGTGCGCTAAGAACCTCACATTTGTAACCATAGTCAGTGATGCATGAAATTGTACTTGCAAAATTTTATCATTTGAAGTTCCTTACAAGAAGTATAAACTGACTTGTCAGATTTGGGTCTAGTCTCTGAATTGCTTTTCTAAAACTATTCTAGATGCATCAGTCCTCAGCAAATCTACCTGGTCTTTTACTTTCACCTCCATGAATTTACATCTTAGCTTAACTTGCTGGAATATTCCATCAAGAAATATTTATCAACAATCCACAGGGTAGATGGCATATATTAGATTGGTTGGGGTCCATGTAGGGCTGCCAGTACACAGGTTAATCTCCAGCCCAATAAATATTACTGCTTGGGGCCATTGCCAATCTTTAATTTCTACCAGCCATTTTAAGTATGAGTCAATTGTAGA
This sequence comes from Leptodactylus fallax, assembly GCA_947044405.1. Taxonomy (NCBI): domain Eukaryota; kingdom Metazoa; phylum Chordata; class Amphibia; order Anura; family Leptodactylidae; genus Leptodactylus; species Leptodactylus fallax. The sequence goes on along the minus strand of CAMRHE010000074.1, from coordinate 7,165,809 downwards.
AATATGTCTTTAAAAACCTGACATGATTTGTAGGAAGGGGGGCTTATTACGATGTGAATGGGTTTGCTGTGTGTGTGTGGAGGAGCCATTCAGCTTCACTTTGGAGTATAAAAATGTATCAGTGGCTAATGAGAAAATAAAAATATACATTTTGCATACCACAGTTCTCCATGGTCCCTCAATGAGTGGTTTACATCACTGAAGTAATGACAGAGCAATGACACTGATCGATACAGCCAATCACAAGATATGGTGATATAAGCATGTACCGCATGTGATCACTGCAGCAGTCATGTTAGTATTGCATGTCATACTGTGAAAGCTCCCACAGGAGTGTGATATGGAGACATGTGACTCTGACGCTCTAAAAACATTATAGTGCGATGGGGCTTCTTGATCAGTACATTTATGCACAGTACTGCAGCTAACAAATCAAACATCATTAAAAATATTACCGGCCTTAAGGACAATCTAGCTTCCAATTTATACTGTTTGGGACTATTAAGAGGGCATTATACTGTGTGGTGCCAGTAAGTAGGGAATCATACTATTCAAGGACAGCTGGGGGGCCATTCTACTGTGTGGAGCCACTAAGTGTGCATTATACTGTATGGGGCCAATACAAATACAAAAGCTCCAAGGTAGAGGCAATACAGTGACAGTAGATACAGATAAAAAGATAAAAGTAAAAAGTAGTAGAAGGGATATCACAACTTGAGATCTTTCAGTTCTCTATATGGAATGATCTCCGCTTAGGTCTGTGTTGGTTGCACAGCCTAACCGCAGCAGGGAGGAAAGAGTTTCGGTAGCGCTCCTTCTCACACTTAGGGAGGACTGTCGGTCACTGACAGTGCTGCCCAGTGCTATCATGGTCTCATGCATGGGATGGGAGTTATTCTCCAGCATGGAGCTCACCATGGACAGTATCCTTCTGTCACCCACCACCTGCACTGGGTCCAGGGGGCTCCCCAGGACAGAGCTGGCCTTTCTAATCAGCTTGTCGAGCCTATATCTTTCCCTGGTTGATATGCTACTCCCCCAGCAGGCCACTCCAAAGAAGATGTCTGATGCCACTACAGAGTTGAAGAAGTGCCTCCTGGACACCAAAGGCTCTCATCCTCCTAAGCAGGAAGAGCCTGCTGTGGCCCTTTCTTTACAGTGCATCCAGGTGATCTTCCAAGTCCAGCTTATTATTGAGGAGCACACCCAGGTACTTATAGATATTGACTATCACAATGCCTGTCCCCTGGATGTCCACTGGTTTTAGAGAATATCTGCGCTTGTGAAAGTCCACCACCATCTCCTTGGTCTTCCCAGCATTACTCCTAAACTGGTTCCGCTGGCACCAGTCCACAAAATCCCAGTTCAATTCTCTATACTCCCTGTCATCTTCATTTGTGATGAGGTCTACTATTGCAGAGTCATCCGAATACTTCTGTAAGTAGCATCTAGATGAGTTGCACCTAAAATCTGCATTGTGCAGTGTGAAGAGGAAAGGGACAAGAACTGTACTTTGAGCTTCCCACGTATTACATATAACGGTTTCTGACACACACTCCTGGGCTCTCACATACTGAGGTCGGTTTGTGAGGTAGTCTAGGATCCAGTTGGAGAGGTGGTGGTCCACTCCAACAAGGTGCAGCTTGTCTCTCAGTAGCCCTGGCTGTATGGTGTTAAAAGCACTGGAGAAATCAAAGAACATTATTCTCACAGTGTTCCCTGTTTTCTCCAGGTGAGAAAGAGCTCTATGTAGAAGGTGGATGATTGCATCACTCACTCCAATGCCCGACCGATAGGCAAACTGGAGAGGGTCCATAGCCGAGCTCACTAGAGGGCGAAGATGTGTGAGAACCAATCTCTCAAAGACCTTCATCAAGTGGGATGTCAATAATACCGGTCTGTAGTCGTTAAGGTCCATTGGATAAGTTGTCTTTGGAACTGGTACCACACAAGATGATTTCCACAGTTGTACCATTCCCAGCTTCAGGCTCATATTGAACATTTATGTAATAATACCACACAGCTGGTCTCCGCAAGTCTTCAATAGCCCGGCACTGATGCCATCTGGCCCTGAGGCCTTTCCAGTCTTGATTTTTCTCAGTTCCTTTCTCACCTGGGCACGTGTGCAGATCAGACTGTAGTCACATGACTGGTTACTAGATTAACAGATCTGGAGGTCAACAACAAGCAGCAGGTGGTGAGGTCAGTGTGGGAGAGGGGATTAAATGACATGCTGGGGTTGGAGGAGCTGGTGTGTGATCAAATCTATTGAAGAATAGATTTAGTTCGTTAAGCCACTTTGAATCTCCTTCTACCTGAGAGTCAGGCTGTCTGTGACCAGATATTGACTTAAGACTATGTCTCAGATGCACTAGGTTGTGATCCGATCTTCCCAGGGGCGGTAGGGCTGATAAGTTATATGCCTCCCTCGCATTGGCAAAGAACAAGTCCAGTGTTTTGTTGTCTCTTGTGTGGCAGGTTACATGCTGTGAGAAACTGGGCAGTGTGGATGATGAAGAGACATGGTTGAAATCTCCAGACACAAGAAGGAGGGCCTGGGGGTGTCGCGACTGCAAGTGGCTCACCGCAGCTTGTAGGACCTCGCAGGCAGCTTCAGCTTTCGCAGAAGGGGGCATATGCAGCTATCACGATGACATGCGATAGCTCCCTTGGTAAATAAAAAGGTCTCATGTTCACAGCTAATAGTTCACTGTCCTTACAGCAAGTTTGCTCCTTAACCACTTCCATACCAGGCACATTTTCAAGTTTTTTGTATGTGCGGATTTGGAGGGCTATAACATTTTTATCATTTGCGTTATTCAACTAATTTCTGCGTCTTTTTTCGGTGACACATAGGGCTTTATTTTTATGTTGTTTTTATTTTTGCATGTGTGTTAATTTTTTTTATATCCAGGAAAATATAAGCAAAAGAGGAGGGAAAAAGGGTCTGTTTTTCACTTTTCATTTTTTTTTTTTATTTAATAACACAAAGTGCTACTAAAAAACTTTATAAAATAGTTTTTCCTCTCTGTTACGGTAATTTTTATTTTTTATGGTGTCATCAGGGGTGGGGCTATAACCTGTAATAAGGGCGTTTTATTGGCGTATTATTTTATTTATTTTTTTAATTATTTTATTTACTTTTTTGTTTTTATTTATTTATTTTTTATATTGTGTCCCCATAAGGTCATAATAGACCTTTGGGGACATCTGATGACGTTTTTTTTTTTCGGGAGGCTGATTTCCCCTGTAACTGGGGCTGGTACATTTAGCCCCAGTTGCAGGATGAATACAGCCTCCTGAACGTTGCTTTCACATTACTATAGAGCTGATCTGGGTCCTGAAGGACCCAGAGCAGCTCTAACAGACGCTGATCCCGGCAGATCACATGTCCACCGGGTCAGAGGGGAGCGATGGTGGCGCCCATAGCGCTGTATACAGCACACATTGAGCGCTGTATACACGGCGATCGGGATGTCAGGGGAGGTAATAAATCTTGCCTGTCTTCTCTATGGGAGCTCCGGCTGAAGTTACAGCCGGCTCCCCGTGTCAGCAGCTGCACGATTTTGTGCAGTTGCTGAATTTTTCCTGGATGTATATAGTCTATGGGTGGTACGGAAGCGGTTAATCACAACGTGCCTAGAGTTACACCATCTATCATTCACAAATATCACCAGACCTCCTCCTTTTCTCTTACCGCTTTCTCTTGTCCTGTCCGCCCAAAGGAGTTTAACCCCTTAAGGATCCAGCCCAAAAGTGCGTTACAGACCAGGCCTCATTTTTTAAAACTAACATGTGTCACTTTATATGGCAATAACTTTGAGATGCTTTAATTTATACAAATGATTTTGAGAGTGTTTTTTGTGACATATTGTACTTCATGTTAGTGGTAAACACTACTTCATATTTTTGTATTTATTTATAAAAAAAAATAGGAAATTTGATGGAAATTTGGGGGAAAAAAAAAATCGCAATTTTCAAAATGTGAAGTGCTCTGCTTTTCAGACATACAACCCAAATACATTAATAAATATTATCTACCATATCTCTGCTATATATTGGGATCATCTTTTAATCGTCCTGTAATTTATTTTGGACTTTAGAAGGCTTACAAGTGTAACAGCGATTTTCCAGATTTACAAGAAAATTTCCCAAACTAATTTTTTAAGGGAACACTTCAGTTCTGTAAGGGATTATAAAGACCTATATATTAGAAACCACAATAAATCACCCCATTTTCAAAACTGCACCCCTCAAATAATTCAGAATAGCATTTGGGAAATTTGTTAACCCTTTAAGCATTTCACAAGAATTAAAACAATATGGAGGTGAAATTCATACATTTCATTTTTTTCCACTAATCCCTTAATTTAGCCCTAAAATTAGCACATTTACAAAGGGTTAAAGAAGAAAATACATCTCACAGTTTGTTATGCAATTTCTCCAGAGCACAGAAATACCCCACATGTAGGTGTAAACACGGCAGTGCACAGAAGGGAAGCAGATTTTGCTGGAATAGTTTTCAGGTGCCATGTCGCATTTGCAGAACCCCAAAGTACCAATACAGTGGAAACCCCCTAATAGTGACACCATTTTGGAAACTACACCCCCCACAGAACATATGAAGGGGTATAGTGAGCATTTTGACCTCACAGCCATTTCACAGATTTTACTAACATTGGGATGTATAAATGAAAAATTACTAAAACATCACTTTATCCCCATTGTTTTCATTTTCACAAGGGGTTAAAGGAGAAAAAGCTCCCCACAGTTTGTTAAACAATTGCTCCTGAACACGGCAATACCCCATATGTGGTAGTAATCTGCTATATGGGTACATGGCAGGGCTTGGAATGGAAAGAGCGCTATTGTGTTTTTGGAGGGCAGATTTTGCTGGAATAGTTTTCAGGTGCCATGTCGCATTTGCAAAGCCCCTAAAGTACCAGTACAATGGAAACCTCTCAAAAGTGACCCCATTTTAGAAACTACAGCCCTGGCCAAAAGTTTTGAGAATGATACAAATATTAATTTTTACAAGGCTACGTAGTTTTTGGCTATTATCAAATGTTTTAAAGAGCTGATATGTTATCCCAACAATTACTGTACAAAGTTGAAAATTAAAGTTTTTAAACAAATATCCGATATTGTCAGAATGACCCACTGGACACTTAAAAGGGGTGGTGTTGCCATATTGTCTCTTTGTGGCATCTAGAGACATGCACTGGGTCGCTAAAACTATTCCCTCTCTTCCTCTCAAGTAGGGGAGGTTATCCCAGGGACAAAAATAATTATATATGTTGGTGTAACGCACTGCTTCTTGGGCACAGGCAGCATGGCTCAGAAGGGAAGGAGCGAACTGCAAAGGTACTTTTTGGGAGTCATTTTCTCTGTGACCCCTTTCGGCGACACCGGGGAGGGGGCGCCCCCCCCGCCCAAGTATCCAAACCTTCATTGTGGGGTTCTTCTCAGCCAAGGGACGGCCCTCCATAGTTTTTGCAAAAAAGAGCCCTGAAAAGAGGTACCAGTACCCCCCCAAACACTCCCCCACCCCCCAAAACCATTTCCCCCTCAACAATCCTTTTCAGCATGATGGAGCACTTGCCAAAGGAAAGGTGATCCCATTTTGGTCAGGGGAAACCCCCCAGATCTTAGGGTCCCATTGAGACTTGTGGTCAATCATCAAGAGCGGGTGGACACAAAACCAACAAATTCGCTTAAGCATTGATTCTGCAAGATGGACTGCTATCAGTCAGGTTTGGTCCAGAAGTGGATTGAGAGCTCCAGGGACAATTGCAGAGGTCCTGAAGAGAGGGTCAACACTGCAAATATTGACTTGCTGCATTAACTCATTCTCACTGTCACATCTGAGCTTCTGTTACTCATAATTGAATGCAATTATATTTCTGTATGTGATAAAAACATCTGCCCCATAACCAGGGGCAGCAGATCTGTGAAATTGGGGGGGGGGGGGGGGTGTTTTTTGTTGTGGGGGGGGGGGGGGGGGGGGGGGGGGTTTTTGGGGTTGGGTTCTCCTCGCTCCTTCCTCTGCGCTTTTTTGTGTGACCAAATGGCAGTTTATGCCCAAATGTATGACACAGGTGTACTCAGGATAATGTACTTAATGCCATATGTGAGTATAAACTGCTGTTTGGGCACAGCCAGGCACAAAAGGGAAGGAGCGCTGGCCCATTTTGGTTTTGTGGAGCACAGTTTGGTTTTTGGACACCATGCCACTTTTGCAGAGCCCCTGAATTGCCAGTAAAGTGGAATCCGCAGACATGTCACCCCATTTTGGAAACTACACCCTTCAAGGGATTTATCAAGTGGGGTAACGAGCATTATTAACCCTTAAATGTTGCATTCTTTTAATTTCCAGAAATGAATGCGCAGCTGATAATGAAAAGTTAAAAATAAAATTTTTCCATAGATACGCCATTTCAGTGCCCGATATTTTGTGCCCAATTTATGACTGCAGAGACACACACTCCAAAAACTGTTAAGCGCGTATCCCGGGCACAACAGCTTTTGGAGCATTAGTCTCTGATACAAGCCGGGCACAACATAATACGCACTGAAATTATATATTCCTGGAAAAATTGCCATTTTCACCTTTCACCATCAGCTGCGTATTCATTTATGGATAATAAATTATAGCAATGCTTGGGGGTTAAAAATGCTCACTGTACCCTGGACAAATTCCTTCAGGGTGAAGTTTCCAAATGGGGTTACATGTCAGGGGGTTCCACTTTACTGGCGTTTCAGCTCTGCAAAAGTGCAATGGCGTCCAAAACCAACCGTCCAAGTCTGTGCTCCAAAAACCAAATAGCGCTACTTCCCTTCTGTGCCCAAACAGCAGTTTATACCCACATATGACATTAAGTACGTTACCCTAGGTACACCAGCATCATACATGTGGCCATAAACTGCAGTTTGGGCACACAGCAGGGCAGAGAAGGGAAGGAGCGTTATGTGGCTTTTGGAGCGCAGATTCAGATGTTTGGTATCCGTACGCCATGTCATGTTTGCAGAGCCTCTAAAGTACCAGTAAAGTGGAATCCCCTAGGGAATCAGCCCATTTTGAAAAGTGCACCCCTCAAAGAATTTATCAATGGGTGTAGTGAGCATTAGTACCCCAGACGTGAATGCACAGCGGATGAGGAAAAGTGAATATGTAAGCTGTGCGGAGTGCATTGGGTACACTAAATTCCCTACTATTTCCCCAGTAGTTCCTATTATTGTGGGGGTTACTTCTGGTTTACTATCCCTCGTAAGGTCTAAATCTGGTTTGTACCCTGAAATACGCTTGCAAAGCTTATACATTCCGTTCCTGCCGCAGCCAGTTATGTTCTAATGATTTGGCGATTTTTGTGGTTTTTGTCTTCATATTGTACAAGCTATATTTTCTTTATTTTTCTGGTGATGTCGCCATATGAGGGCTTGTTGTTTGCGGTATGAGATGTATTTTGCAACGACATCATTTTTGGGTGCCTATAACTTATTAAATACATTTTTTTAACTCTTTCTTGGTGGATTTAAAAACCCCCCATCAATTCTGGCATTGCATTTTACCTTTTAAATTTTTCGCCATGCAGCATACAGCGTAAGTAACATATTACTTTCTTCTGGGGGTTGGTACGATTACGGTGATACCTCATTTATATTGTTTTTATGCAATACTAATTTTGCAGAACAAAAACTCATTTGAGGACATAAATCAATTATTTTTGCATCGCATCTTCTGAGATACGTAACATTTTTATTTTACGGTTTACAGAGTTGGTTGAGGACTTATTTTTTGCAGGACAATCTGTGCTTTTTATTGGTACTATTTTGGGGTAGATATGACTTTTTGATCACTTTTTATGGCATACTTTGTAAGATGAGATGGCGAAAAATCATTTTTTCATATGTCCCTTTAGGATACCTGCACCAGCGATGCTTTGATCGCTGCTTCAGTACTATAGACTGCAAGACACTAGCATACACATGTCTTGCAGTCTATACAGGAAGCCAGCCCTTGCAGACGCAGAGGCTGACTTCCTGAGGTCCCGGCAGGATCAATCAGGTACTGGGGGCTCCAGGTTATAGATAACGGCACCCCTAAATCTCGCCGCAGAGGGTGCCGGGGGGGGGGGGGGTAAGGGGGCATCCATGGGGTTAAAGCCTCCGATCAGAACTCAGCTCCGACCGGAGTTTATGGAGCAGGGTGTTAGCTGTCAGTTACAGCTAACACCCGTTTCCAATACTGCCCGCCCAGATAGTGAGAGATAATGATGGAGGAGAAAACAGGTCTAAAGCATCTCCTCCGAGTCCTCTGAAGGGCTCTATTTCTGCAACCTCTTCTATTTTTCTTCCTTATTTCCTGGTGGATGTCTAGTCTAGTAGCATGCAGCCCTGCTGCGTCCCAAAGCTGCAGCATTTCCTCCATGGAGTAGACAATAGAATCCTGGCTGAATACAGGATCTTCAGACACAATAGTTCCCAGCAAAAACGCAATAAAAAGTACTGCAAAGGTCCAAGTCCTCATATGGTTATTCATAGTGCAATGCCCCTTACAGTGGCGGAACTAGGAATGCTGGGCCCAAAGGCAAACATTTAACATGGGGCCCGGCAGCCGAGCCACCTCCCACCTGGACCCCCCTTCCCGCACAAACCGAATACCTACACACACTATTATGCCCCATAGTGGCCCCTGCACATAGTATTATGCCCCATAGTGGCCCCTGCACACAGTATTATGCAGCATAGTGGGTCCTGTACACAGTATTATGCAGCATAGTGGCCCCTGTACACAGTATTGTGCCCAATAGTGGCCCCTGCACACAGGATTTTGCAGCATCGTGGTCCCTGCACACAGTATTATACCCCATATTGGCCCCTGCACACAGTATTATGCCTCATAGTGGCCCCTGCACACAGCATTATGCCCCATAGTGACCCCTGCACACAGTATTATGCAGCATAGTAGCCCTTGCACACAGTATTATGCCCCATAGTGGCCCCTGCACACAGTATTATGCCCTATAGTGAACCACCCATGAATGATTATTATACTCTGGGGTCTTTTCAGACCCCAGAGTATAATGATCGGAGACCACGGGGAGGATACAAATATAAAAAACAATGCTACTTACCTCTTCTTAGCTCCGCTGCACTCCAGCGCGCTACTTCGGCCATCTTCAATGTTGGCGCAGATCTCGCGTGATCCAGGCCGGCGTCGCAACGCATAGTGACGTTGACTGACGACTGGGACGTCACCAAACAGGCCCGAAGCCTGCGGAGCACTGGAGAGGTAAGTAACATTGTTTTTTATGTTCCCTCACCTCCCCTGTGCCCCCGATCGTTATACTTGGGGGTCTGAAAAGACCCCAGAGTATAATGATAGCAGTGTTTGTGGGGTTTGCGGTAGCAGGTGCCACTGGGCTCCGGGCCCCTTAATGTCCCAGCCCCTGTGGCAGCCGCTACTGCTGCTACCCCGGTATTTATGCTCCTGGCCCCTTAATTAGAGTAATAAGACAAAACAAAGAAAGGAAAAGAAGAGAAAATTCAAGGTGAGCAGGCCTGGCTGTAACAGGTTGCCACTCCAGTTGCGCCATGACAAAGACTTGAGGCTTCATGCTCTTTGAGGGGAACTGAGAGGGCATTATATTTTAGTGGCACAACTCCTTCAAATAACAGTGCCTATTTAGGTTTACTGATATATAACGACATAGGGAAGACTTAGTGCTCTTTTTGAGAATGGACACCTCATTTTCCTTGCTGTAATGTTTTGTTATAATACCTTTCAGAAAAGTGTCTCTAAATTTCTTTAAAAACTGTTGAGTGTAATCCATCTGTTCCCAGAGCCTTGTTCACATTTACTTTATTTCATTTAGCTTGGGGGGCGGGGGGGGCATATCTATTTTTATCCATTTAATTATATTAATTAACTGCACTGGCTGCATCAACTACTATCTTCTTTTGTATATATAGAGGAAAAATAACTTTTTACTAGCTGTTCTCTTGATCCACAATGACCAAGTCACCATTAACATTATTTAGGGGGGGTGTACAAATCTATAAATAAAAAGTGTATAAATACACTTGCAAGAAATTACAATATATATATATAGAGAGAGAGTGGGGAAAAAAAAGTATTTAGTCAGCCACCAATTGTGCAAATTCTCCCACTTAAAAAGATGAGAGAGGCCTGTAATTGACATCATAGATAGACCTCAACTATGAGAGACGAAATGAGAAAACAAATCCAGAAAATCACATTGTCTGATTTTTAAAGAATTTATTTGCAAATTATGGTGAAAAATAAGTATTTGGTCAATGACAAAAGTTCATCTCAATATTCTGTTAATATCCTTTGTTGGCAATGACAGAGGTCAAACGTTTTCTGTAAGTCTTCACAAGGTTGGCACACACTGTTGCTGGTATGTTGGCCCATTCCTCCGTGCAGATCTCCTCTAGAGCAGTGATGTTTTGGGGCTGTCGCTGGGCAACACGGACTTTCAACTCCCTCCAAAGGTTTTCTATGGGGTTGAGATCTGGAGACTGGCTAGGCCACTCCAGGACCTTGAAATCCTTCTTACGAAGCCACTCCTTCGTTGCCCTGGCATTGTGCTTGGGATCATTGTCATGCTGAAAGACCCAGCCACGTTTCATCTTCAATGCCCTTGCTGATGGGAAGGAGGTTTGCACTCAAAATCTCACAATACATGGCCCCATTCATTCTTTCATGTACACGGATCAGTCGTCCTGGTCCCTTTGCAGAGAAACAGCCCTAAAGCATGATGTTGCCACCCCCATGCTTCACAGTAGGTATGGTGTTCTTTGGATGCAACTCAGCATTCACTCTCCTCCAAACACGACGAGTTGTGTTTCTACTAAACAGTTCTAATTTGGTTTCATCTGACAATGACATTCTCCCAATACTCTTCTGTAACATCCAAATGTTCTGTAGCAAACTTCAGACAGGCCGGATATGTACTGGTTTAAGCATGGGGACACGTCTGGCACTGCAGGATCTGAGTCCCTGGCGGCGTAGTGTGTTACTAACGGTAGCCTTTGTTACGTTAGTCCCAGCTTTCTGCAGGTCATTCACTAGGTGGCCCGTGTGGTTCTGGGATTTTTGCTCACTGTTCTTGTGATCATTTTGACCCCACAGGGTGAGATCTTGCGTGAAGCCCCTGATCGAGGGAGATTATCAGTGGTCTTGTATGTCTTCCATTGCTCCCACAGTTGATTTCCTCAAACCAAGCTGCTTGCTATTGTAGATTCAGTCTTCCCAGCCTGGTGCAAGTCTACAATTTTGTTTCTGGTGTCCTTCCACAGCTCTTTGTTCTTCACCATAGTGGAGTTTGGTGTGACTTTTTGAGGTTGTGGACAGGTGTCTTTATTACTGATAACAATTTCAAACAGGTGCCATTACTACAGGTAATGAGTGGAGGACAGAGGATCCTCTTAAAGAAGAAGTTGCAGGTCTGTGAAAGGCAGAAGTCTTGCTTGTTTGTACAGTGCCTTGCGAAAGTATTCGGCCCCCTTGAACTTTTCAACCTTTTGCCACATTTCAGGCTTCAAACATAAGGATATAAAATTTTAATTTTTTGGTGAAGAATCAACAACAAGTGGGACACAATCATGAAGTGGAACGAAATTTATTGAATATTTTACACTTTTGTAAAAAATAAAAAACTGAAAAGTGGGGCGTGCCAAATTATTCAGCCCCCTTAAGTTAATACTTTGTAGCGCCACCTTTTGCTGCGATTACAGCTGCAAGTCGCTTGGGGTATGTCTCTACATTTTGCACATCGAGGTGAAATTCTTGCCTATTCTTACATCGAAAACAGCTCGAGCTCAGTGAGGTTGGATGGAGAGTGTTTGTGAACAGCAGTTTTCAGCTCTTTCCACAGATTCTCGATTGGATTCAGGTCTGGACTTTGACTTGGCCATTCTAACACCTGGATACGTTTATTTGTGAACCATTCCATTGTAGATTTTGCTTTATGTTTGGGATCATTGTCTTGTTGGAAGATAAATCTCCGACTCAGTCTCAGGTCTTTTGCAGACTCCAACAGGTTTTCTTCCAGAATGGTCCTGTATTTGGCTCCATCCATCTTCCCATCAATTTTAACCATCTTCCCTGTCCCTGCTGAAGAAAAGCAGGCCCAAACCATGATGCTGCCAAGACCATGTTTGATAGTGGGGATGGTGTGTTCAGGGTGATGAGCTGTGTTGCTTTTACGCCAAACATATCGTTTTGCATTGTGGCCAAAAAGTTCGATTTTGGTTTCATCTGACCAGAGCAACTTCTTCCACATGTTTGGTGTGTCTCCCAGGTGGCTTGTGGTAAACTTTAAACGAGACTTTTTGTGGATATCTTTCAGAAATGGCTTTCTTCTTGCTACTCTTCCATAAAGGCCAGATTTGTGCAGTGTACGACTGATTGTTGTCCTATGGACAGACTCTCCCACCTCAGCTGTAGATCTCTGCAGTTCATCCAGAGTGATCATGGGCCTCTTGGCTGCATCTCTGATCAGTCTTCTCCTTGTTTAAGATGAAAGTTTAGAGGGATGGCCGGGTCTTGGTAGATTTTCAGTGGTCTGATACTCCTTCCATTTCAATATGACCGCTTGCACAGTGCTCCTTGGGATGTTTAAAGTTTGTGAAATCTTTTTGTATCCAAATCCGGCTTTAAACTTCTCCACAACAGTATCACAGACCTGCCTGGTGTGTTCCTTGGTCTTCATGATTCTCTCTGCGCTTTAAACAGAACCCTGAGACTATCACAGAGCAGGTGCATTTATACGGAGACTTGATTACACACAGGTGGATTATATTTATCATCATCAGTCATTTAGGACAACATTGGATCATTCAGAGATCCTCACTGAACTTCTGGAGTGAGTTTGCTGCACTGAAAGTAAAGGGGCCGGATAATATTGCACGCCCCATTTTTCAGTTTTTTATTTTTTACAAAAGTTTAAAATAACCAATAAATTTCGTTCCACTTCACAATTGTGTCCCACTTGTTGTTGATTCTTCACCAAAAAATAAAAATTTTAAATCTTTATGTTTGAAGCCTGAAATGTGGCAAAAGGTTGAAAAGTTCAAGGGGGCCGAATACTTTCGCAAGGCACTGTATGTACCTTGCTGCACATAGGATATATATATGAGTGTGTGCTCCACATAGGGTAAGTATATATATATATATATATATAATTGTATGCTACACATAGCATAATTGCATATATAAGTGTGTGCTGCACATACAGTAAATGTATGTATCATGTGCTTCACGTAGTGTAAGCGCATCTATGAATATGTGAAACACATAAGTGTTTGTGCTGCACATATGTTAAATGCATGTGTGAGTGTGTGCTGCACATTGAGCAATTGTATATATAAGTGTGTGCAGCACATAGAATAAGTGTATACAGTCATATGAAAAAGTTTGGGCACCCCTATTAATCTTAATCATTTTTAGTTCTAAATATTTGGGTGTTTGCAACAGCCATTTCAATTTGATATATCTAATAACTGATGGACACAGTAATATTTCAGGATTGAAATGGGTTTATTGTACTAACAGAAAATGTGCAATATGCATTAAACCAAAATTTGACCGGTGCAAAAGTATGGGCACCTCAACAGAAAAGTGACTTTAATATTTAGTAGATCCGCCTTTGCAAAAATAACAGCCTCTAGTCGCTTCCTGTAGCTTTTAATCAGTTCCTGGATCCTGGATGAAGGTATTTTTGACCATTCCTCTTTACAAAACAATTCCAGTTCAGTTAAGTTTGATGGTCGCCGAGCATGGACAGCCCGCTTCAAATTATCCCACAGATGTTCAATGATATTCAGGTCTGGGGACTGGGATGGCCATTCCAGAACATTGTAATTGTTCCTCTGCATGAATGCCTGAGTAGATTTGGAGCTGTGTTTTGGATCATTGTCTTGCTGAAATATCCATCCCCGGCGTAACTTCAAATTCGTCACTGATTCTTGTACATTATTCTCAAGAATCTGCTGATACTGAGTTGAATCCATGCAACCCTCAACTTTAACAAGATTCCTGGTGCCGGCATTGGCCACATAGCCCCAAAGCATGATGGAACCTCCACCAAATTTTACAGTGGGTAGCAAGTGTTTTTCTTGGAATGCTGTGTTTTTTGACGCCATGCATAATGCCTTTTTGTATGACCAAACAACTCAATCTTTGTTTCATCAGCCCACAGGACCTTCTTCCAAAATGAAGCTGGCTTGTCCAAATGTGCTTTTGCGTACCTCAGGCGACTCTGTTTGTGGCGTGCTTTCAGAAACGGCTTCTTTCGCATCACTCTCCCATACAGCTTCTCCTTGTGCAAAGTGTGCTGTATTGTTGACCGATGCACAGTGACACCATCTGCAGCAAGATGATGCTGCAGCTCTTTGGAGGTGGTCTGTGGATTGTCCTTGACTGTTCTCACCATTCTTCTTCTCTGCCTTTCTGATATTTTTCTTGGCCTGCCACTTCTGGGCTTAACAAGAACTGTCCCTGTGGTCTTCCATTTCCTTACTATGTTCCTCACAGTGGAAACTGACAGGTTAAATCTCTGAGACAACTTTTTGTATCCTTCCCCTGAACAACTATGTTGAACAATCTTTCTTTTCAGATCATTTGAGAGTTGTTTTGAGGAGCCCATGATGCCACTCTTCAGAGGAGATTCAAATAGGAGAACAACTTGCAATTGGCCACCTTAAATACCTTTTCTCATGATTGGATACACCTGGCTATGAAGTTCAAAGCTCAGTGAGGTTACAAAACCAATTTTGTGCTTCAGTAAGTCAGTAAAAAGTAGTTAGGAGTATTCAAATCAATAAAATGATAAGGGTACCCAAATTTTTGCACCGGTCAAATTTTGGTTTAATGCATATTGCACATTTTCTGTTAGTACAATAAACCTCATTTCAATCCTGAAATATTACTGTCCATCAGTTATTAGATATATCAAATTGAAATGGCTGTTGCAAACACCCAAATATTTAGAACTAAAAATGATTAAGATTAATAGGGGTGCCCAAACTTTTTCATATGACTGTATATGAGTGTGTGCTGCACATTGAGTAAGTGTATATATGAGTGTGTGCAGTTCGTATATTAAGTCTATGCATGTACATGCAGCATATATTGTAATTGAATATAAAATTGTATATTACACGTACCATAAGTGCATATATGAGTGTGTATACCTCATAGGTTAATTGTATGTATAGGTAGTTGTACGATATAAGTGTATATATGAGTATTGGCTGCACAGATGTTTATGTATGAGTGTGTGCAGCAGATAGGGTAATTGAATATATGAGTGCTTGTCTCACATACAGTGATGGCCAAAAGTATTGGCACCCCTGCAATTCTGTCAGCTAATACTCAATTTCTTCCAGAAAATGATTGCAATCACAAATGCTTTGGTGATAATATCTTCATTTAATTTGTCTTCAATGGAAAACCACAAAAAGAATTGTCAAAAAGCCAAATTGGATATAATTCCACACCAAACATAAAAAAGGGGGTGGACAAAAGTATTGGCACCCTTTGAAAAATCATGTGATGCTTCTCTAATTTGTGTAATTAACAGCACCTGTTACTTACCTGTGGCACATAACAGGTGGTGGCAATAACTAAATCACACTTGCAGCCAGTTGAAATGGATTAAAGTTGACTCAACCTCTGTCCTGTGTCCTTGTGTGTACCACATTGAGCATGGAAAAAAGAAAGAAGACCAAAGAACTGTCTGAGGACTTGAGAAGCAAAATTGTGAGGAAGCATGAGCAATCTCAAGGCTACAAGTCCATCTCCAAAGTCCCGAATGTTCCTGTGTCTACCATGCACAGTGTCATCAAGAAGTTTAAAGCCCATGGCACTGTGGCTAACCTCCCTAGATGTGGACAGAAAAGAAAAATTGACGAGAGATTTCAACGAAAGATTGTGCGGATGGTGGCTAAAGAACCTCGACTAACATCCAAACAAGTTCTAGCTGCTCTGCAGTCCGAGGGTACAACAGTGTCAACCCGTACTATCCGTCGGCGTCTGAATGAAAAGGGACTCTATGGTAGGATACCCAGGAAGACCCCACTTCTGACCCAGAGACATAAAAAAGCCAGGCTGGAGTTTGCCAAAACTTACCTGAGAAAGCCAAAAACTTTTTGGAAGAATGTTCTCTGGTCAGATGAGACAAAAGTAGAGCTTTTTGGGAAAAGGCATCAACATAGAGTTTACAGGAAAAAAAAAGAGGACTTCAAAGAAAAGAACACGGTCCCTACAGTCAAACATGGCGGAGGTTCCCTGATGTTTTGGGGTTGCTTTGCTGCCTCTGGCACTGGACTGCTTGACCGTGTGCATGGCATTATGAAGTCTGAAGACTACCAGCAAATTTTGCAGCATAATGTAGGGCCCAGTGTGAGAAAGCTGGGTCTCCCTCAGAGGTCATGGGTCTTCCAGCAGGACAATGACCCAAAACACACTTCAAAAAGCACTAGAAAATGGTTTGAGAGAAAGCACTGGAGACTTCTAAAGTGGCCAGCAATGAGTCCAGACCTGAATCCCATAGAACACCTGTGGAGAGATCTCAAAATGGCACTTTGGAGAAGGCACCCTTCAAATCTCAGGGACCTGGAGAAATTTGCCAAAGAAGAATGGTCTAAAATTCCAGCACAGCATTGTAAGAAACTCATTGATGGTTACCAGAAGCAGTTGTTTGCAGTTATTTTGTCTAAAGGTTGTGCTACCAAGTATTAGGCTGAGGGTGCCAATACTTTTGTCCGGCCATTTTTGGAGTTTTGTGTAAAATGATCAATGATCAATGATTGACTTTTTTTTTTCATTCTCTTTTGTGTTTTTTCATTGCAAGTAAAATAAATGAAGATATTATTACCAAAGCATTTGTGATTGCAATCATTTTCTGGAAGAAATTGAGTATTATCTGACAGAATTGCAGGGGTGCCAATACTTTTGGCCAGCACTGTATGGTAAGTATATATATGAGTTTGTTCTGCATGTACAGTAAGTGTATATATGAGAATGTATGTCAATCTCATAGGGTAATTGAATATATGAGTATGTACTGTACATAGGCAAATGTATATAAAAATGTGTACACAGAGATGCACAGACACAAACACTTATTTTATGTATTGCACTTACTAAAAGAGACTCTTACACAATGTGAAGCAAACAATGATATATACACTTAGTCTATACGCAGCACAAACTCATAAATACACTTACCCTATGTGCTGAACACATCAAAACACTAATGTGCTGCACACACTCATAGCTACGCTTACACTATGTGAACCACACAATGATTTATACACTTATTCTAGCTAAAGCAGATACTCAAATATACAGTATGAGGGTGTGCTGCACATAGAGTAACTGTATATATGAACTTGTACAGCTCATAGGGTATTTCTATATTAAAGTTTGTGCAGCAGATAGGGCAATTGTATATATGAGTGTGTGTAGTACATAGGGTAAGTTTGTATGTGTATCTGCTGCACTTAGAGTAAGGATATGTATTATTGTCTGCTTTCTAAAGTGTAAGCTTGTCTATTAATGTGTGTATCACATAAGTTAAGTGCTTGTATGTTTTTAGCACATGGGGTAAGTTTATGTTTGATTGTGTGCAGTACATTAAGCAAGTGTATATATGAGTGTGTGCAGGTCATAGGGTAAGTGTATTTATGAGTATGTGCAGCACATTGGTTAAGTGTATATACCTTCTCATTCCAAGAGTTTTCTGTATTTTCATGACTATAAAAATTGTAGATTCACACTCAAGGCATCAAAACTATGAATTAACACATGTGGAATTATATACTTAACAAAAAAGTGTGAAACAACTGAAAATATGTCTTATATTCTAGGTTCTTCAAAGTAGCCACCTTTTGCTTTGATTACTTCTTTGCACACTCTTGGCATTCTCTTGATGAGCTTCAAGAGGTAGTCACCTGAAATGGTTTTCACTTCACAGGTGTGCCCTGTCAGGATTAATAAGTGGGATTTCTTGCCTTATAAATGGGGTTGGGACCATCAGTTGTGTTGTTCAGAAGTCAGGTGGATACACAGCTGATAGTCCTACTGAATGGAGTGTTAGAATTTGTATTATGGCAAGAAAAAAGCAGCTAAGTAAAGAAAAACGAGTGGCCGGTGTCGCGACACATAATGACGTCGGCTGACGTCTGGGACGTCACCAATCAGGCCCGAAGCCTATGGAGCATAGGAGAGGTGAGTTACAGTGTTTTTTATGTTCTCTCTCCTCCCCTGGGCCACCAATCGTTATATTCAGGGGTCTCAAAAGACCCCATAGTATAATGATAGCAGTGTTTGTGGGGTTCGTGGTAGCGGCTGCCACAGGGCTCCAGGTCCCGGGCCCCATAATGTTCTGGGCCCTGTGGCAGCCGCTACCACTACTACCCCGATATTTACACCCCTGGCATATGAGTTTGTACTGAACATAGGGTAAATGTATATATGAGTATATGCAGCTCCTAGATTAATGTGTATGTCTGAAATTTTGCAGCATGTAAGTTAAGTGTATATATGGATGTGTGCAGTTCATAATATATAGTATATATATAATATAATTGTATACATGTGTGTGTGCAGCAGATATGGTAAGTATATATGAATGTGTGCTGCACGTAGAGTAAATTTATATGAGTATGTATATGAGTATATATATTTATCTATATTCATATTTCTAGTCATGATTATATTAATACTGTCTGCAGTTCAACTTGTATAATTTCTATGTGTGATGTGTGTGTATTGTCTGTGTATATAGTGATGTGTTAGTAATAGTGTTGTTATAGTACAACTTTTACATTTTTGAGCACATCAACCACTTATTGGTCTTATTACGATGGGTCCCTTCACTAACACTTTATACATAGGGCAAGAGATAATGTTCTTGCATATTCATTGTTACAGTGCAGTCTGTACAATTTTGATCTCTGGGGTCTCTTCTATAGGGTGAGTACAACATTTCTTATCTAAATAAAGTCTTAGTGTAGGGACCCAACTGAATGAGGTCGCTGTGGCGTGGAAGATGGGCTCGCTCAATTCACAAAACTGTGCACTAAGCCATAGTCAGTGATGCATGAAATTGTATTTGCAAATTTTATCATTTGAAGTTCCTTACAAGAAGTATAAACTGACTTGTCAGATTTGGGTCTAGTCTCTGAATTGCTTTTGTAAAACTATTCTAGATGCATCAATCCTCATCAAATCTACCTTGTATTTTACTTTCCCCTCCACTAATTTACATCTTAGCTTAACTTGCAGGAATATTCCATCAAGAAATATTTATCAACAATCCACAGGGTAGATGGCATATATTAGATTGGTTGGGGTCCATGTTGGGTTGCCACTACACAGGTGTGATGAACCGACCCTCAGTTGTATATCTTTCTTAGAAATGTAGTTTTACTTGCTCATATCAGTCCTCCCCCTACTTGTAGGAATGTTGTGCTTAAGTTGGGTTTACACTGCTGGACGATACGCTTCAGTGGTTTTATGTGTATACCAGGGGAGATGGTCTACTCTAGCCAGCCAGTTTTATTATCCCTGGACAGATGGCTATGGGGGAGAGAAGGCCAGTGACCTTAAGTTCACCCACAGACACACATCTCTCCCAGCACCTAGGAAGGTACCCATCTCTCCGAGGGTTCTGCAAAGGAGGGAGAAGAGGGGCTGCCTGGGGGGAAGGTGTGGGTGGGGCACTAGCCATATGCTGAAGGGAGAACGAGATTCTTTGTCATTCAGCAAAGAGGCAGCAAGGAGTTCATATATTGGAGAAGAGGTGAGGGTATTTCATGCTGTGGAATGCAGCATGGGCCTAGCATTGAGGCCTGAAGCCTTTTCCTTTGTTCTGGACAGCATGTGGAAGACATGTTTCTGTAACTCACTGAAGAAAGCGCCCTAGGCCCCAGAAACTGCTGTGGCCGAGATAAACAGACTACAAGCCTGTGTCGGTATTTTTTCTATCTTTTATTTCCCTTTTTATTTTGTGTGCTGTATTTTACTTTATCCGTAATCTGCTTGGTAATTGATATATATTTCTGTATATGTTAATGCTTAATACCGACCCATTTGGGTTAATAAATATATAAAATTTAAAGAGCTCGTCTTGGTATTATCCTATCGGCCCGGAAAACTCACTGGAGGTGGGTGTGAGGTAATTGAAGCGATCTCAGGTGTGCTGAACGCGGGTTCGGCAGGATGAAATCCTTCACAGTGGTGGCAGTGGTGGGATGTAGGATAAACAGCATTTGGGTGTGTGGTATCACTCAGATGCTGGGGACTTGTGGCAAGTCGTATTAAACGAGCTCAGTACTAGAAAGCTTAAAAGATATGGTGAAAGTTGGTACGGAGCTGTCCCCTTCCCTTTCTCTTTGTTTTTCTATTCTGTCTTTTATTTGGCAACGGCTTCCAGTGGAGGGCTAGTGGGCTCAGAAGCAGAACCAGAGGTCTGCAGCCACTGGCTTCCAGTGAGCTCCAGGAGATAGCTGATATGGAAGGTGCCACAGCCATGCCGGAGGCAGGGCAAAGTCCTGATTTCTACAATACCACCATCACTTCAGCCCTTGACTCTGTGACCCCCTTCACTAACACCAGAGCCCGACCCATCAATAGGCAGCCCTGGCACACTGACCTGACTAAAAAACTGAGATGTGCCTCACGGGTTGCAGAACGCCTCTGGAAGAAAACCCACAACCAGGAGGACTTCCTTAGGTACAAAGAGGCAGTTCTCACATTCAAGAATGCACTCACCTTTGCAAAGCCGGTCTACTTCTCCACACTAATATCTACCCTATCCCGCAACCCCAAACAGCTATTCACAACCTTCAACTCCCTTCTCTATCCTCCTGCACCCCCTCCGACATCACTTATCACAGCTGATGACTTTGCCTCTTATTTCAAAAGCAAAATTGACACCATCAGAGTCTCACCCCACACCCCCAACAACCATTCTACCCCTCCTGTTCTCCATCCACACCCTCGGGCTTGGCCAACGCATAGAATCTCATCGTTTCCATTACCATTGCTATGCTGATGACACCAAAATATATCTCTCTGGACCAGACATTACCTCTCTGTTGTCCAGAGTCCCAGAATGTCTTGCAGCCGTAGCTTCCTTTCTCTCCTCCCGCTTTCTCAAACTCAACATGGAGAAAATGGAGTTCATAATCTTCACCCCTCCTTGCACGGCCCTCCTACCTGACCCATCTATCAAAGTTAATGGAATCATACTCACCCGAATCCTACAGGTCCGCTGCCTTGGGATAACCTTAGACTCTGACCTATCCTTCAAGCTGCATATTCAAACCCTCAACACCTCCTGCCACCTCCAACTCAAGAACATCCATCCAATCTGCTCCTTCCTCACCCCTGAAACTACAAAGATGCTAATCCACACCCTCATAATCTCCCGCCTAGACTACTGTAACACCCTTCTCTATGGCCTCCCAGCAAACACTCTTGCCCCTCCTCCAGTCCACCTTAAACTGTGCTGCTCGTTTAATGCACCTCTCCCCAGTTCTTCATCGGCCACTCCCCTCTGCCAATCCCTTCACTGGCTACCCATTGCCCAGCGAATAGAGTTCAAATTACTAACGCTAACATACAAAAGCCCTCCACAACCTGTCCCCTCCATATATCTCAAACCTAATCTCTCGCTACCTGCCCACACGTAACCTTTGATCCTCCAAAGACCTCCTACTCCGCTCTGCTCTTATCCGCTCTTCACACAACTGTCTCAAAGACTTCTCCCGTGCATCCCCCATACTCTGGAACTCATTACCAAGACACATAAGACTGTCCCCCACAGTCACAAGCTTCAAGAAGACCCTGAAGACTCACCTATTCAGGAAGGCCTACAACCTCCAATAACACTACTGTCACCACACCACCACCTGAACAGCCTCTAGCGCCACCTTCTGTCTCTATCCCTTTTCCCTGATAGATTGTAAGCTCTTGCAGGCAGGGCCCTCTATCCCACTGTGCCAGTTGGTCACTGTTAGTATTATATTTGTTTTGTATATTTTGTGTACCGTATGTAAACCCTCAAATGTAAAGCACCATGGAATTAATGGTGCTATATAAATAAACAATAATAAAAATAAGAATATCCATTTTTCATACCACAGTACTCCATGGTCCCTCACCAATTGGTTTACATCACTGAAGTAATGACAGAGCCACTGATTGATACAGCCAATCACAAGATATGGTGATATAAGCATGTACCTCATGTGATCACTGCAGAAGTCATGTTAGTATTGCATGTCATACTGTGAAAGCTCCCACAGGAGTGTGATATGGAGACATGTGACTCTGAGGCTCTAAAAACATTATAGTGGGATGGGGCTTCTTGGTCCGTACATTTATGTACAGTACTGCAGCTAACAAATCAAGCATCATTAAAAATAACACCAGCCTTAGAGACAATCCAGCTTCTGATTTATACTGTTTGGGGCCATTAAGAGGGCATTATACTGTGTGGCGCCAGTAAGGAGGGAATCATATTCGAGGGCAACTGGGGGGCCATTATACTGTGTGACACCACTAAATGGGCATTATACTGTATGGGACCACCAATGAGGCATCATGCTGTTTCAGGGGAACTGAGAGGGCATTATACTTTAGTGGCACAACTCCTTCAAATAACAGTGCCTATTTAGGTTTACTGATATATAACTACATAGGTAAGAACACTTTTTGAGAATGGACATCACATTTGCCTTGCCTTAATCTCTTGCTATTACCTTTAAGATGTTGCTCTGTTATTGTACTGTGCTCCACAGCGTTAGCTTGGATCTTACCCCAAGCTTCTTGTTTACAGGCGAGGCCTGCGTGCCTTCGCGCCATTTGTTTGCTCGCACTATTTTTGTTTTGTTTTTTTTTCCACTGTGCTTAAAAAAATCTTTAATAAACTTTGATTAAACTTAATTATATTAATTAACTGCACTGGCTGCATCAACTACTATCTTCTTTTGTATATATAGAGAAAAATAACTTTTTTGGTAGCTGTTTTCTTGATCCCCAATGACCAAGTCACCATTAACATTATTTAGGGGGGTCTGCAAATCTGTTTCATAAGGAGTATAAATACATTTGCAAGAAATTATATATATATATATATATATATATAGAGAGAAAGAGAGTTGTATTTGGTACCAGCAAAATTAATGAATTACAAGTAGTACTAAGTATATTATTGAACCTTTAGCACCATCCAATCACGTCCTCATAGCCTTAGGAGGATTTTCTCTTTCCTTTAGAATAAAAGCTATTTCCTTTAAACACAAACTGTTCTCGAATCAAGCAATACACTGCCGCCCCCAAATCTCTAAAGGGCCTAATTCTCCTGGCAATATAAAGCTGTCCTAGAATAAAAGGGTCATAAGTAAAAGTTATACATTGAGTATATCTGATGCTTTGTCTCATTTTCATGGCATTTTATGATGTGACAGACCAAAGCCCCATCCTGTGTAGATAGGCTGTAAAGGGCTCTCTTACTAATGTCTTCTGTGGATATCTGCGGGATACAATGTTTCCACTACATCACAAAGGACACAATTCAATATACACAAATGTCTCTGCTTAAAGAACCATGAAAGTTTATTCCATCCGTAGTAAAATCTCTTTTTACTTCCATGTGGCCTCTCGTGATTTGTGCTGGTGTTTTAGTTGATCTTACCTGACTTGATTCTATGATTTCTGTTGCTTTTTTTGTTTGGTTTTATATGTGACAAGAAAATTGCAGCTTGCCCTTGACAGTCAGACACAAATTGACTGAAGAAAACAAAATAAAACAGTGGAGTAATTCTAAAGTAAATGTAATCAAACTGAAATCCCACAAGGTCTTGTACTTCAGCAGACAAAGGCTTTATTCAATAATAGTTTCTCGCTTCTCCTTCTCAGCAGAGTACCTACTAAAACAAATTGAATTCATTGCTGTATACATCCTCTCCTCTCTGTTTTGTTACTTTCCACATATGGTATGTTAAATACTGCATGTCAACATTTAAGAGGGAATCAAGATTGTCACCAAATGTTTGCTGAGCGCACCCGTGGAGCAGTTTCCATAGGTAGTTGTGCACACAGTGATTAATATCTGTTTGTAGCAGTAGGTTTATTATGTTCATATGCCATCAGACCTTGCTGATTATTTAGAAAATGAGCAATATGCTTCTTATTGTTGTGAAACGTATCAAACTTCTGCCGTACTGGCCTTTTCTATGTAAGCACTTCACTAGGGTCTACATCTTACTGGTCAATCCTTGATCATTTTGAATAGGCTATTTTTGTATATGTATGCAATTAAAGGGTTGTTCATGATGCAATTAAAGAAATGTTCAAATTCTTTTTTTATACTCATGCAGCTGGGAGTCTCTGTACAGATCCCCAATGTTCCTAACCTTTGGCCTGCACATGGGTGATCTAGCCAATCAGTGACATAGTGATCCATTGAAACAGAGTATCACTACTCAACCACTGATTGGCTGATGTCTTAATATGTGGGCAGAATATCAACAAAGACACAGTTAGAACCATACAGTTAGATCCATAAATATTTGGACAGAGACAACTTTTTTCTAATTTTGGTTCTGTACATTACCACAATGAATTTTGAACAAAACAATTCAGATGCAGTTGAAGTTCAGACTTTCAGCTGTAATTCAGTGGGTTGAATAAAATGATTGCATAAAAATGTGAGGAACTAAAGCATTTGTTAAACACAATCCCTTCATTTGAGGGGCTCAAAAGTAATTGGACAAATTAAATAATTGTAAATAAAATGTTAATTTCTAATATTTGGTTGAAAACCCTTTGTTGTCAATGACTGCCTGAAGTCTTGAACTCATGGACATCACCAGATGCTGCTGTGTTTCCTCCTTTTTAATGCTCTGCCAGGCCTTTACTGCAGTGGTTTTCAGTTGCTGTTTGTTTGTGGCCTTTCTGTCTGAAGTTTAGCCTTTAACAACTGAAATGCTGCTCAATTGGGTTGAGATCAGGTGACTGACTTAGCCATTCAAGAATATTCCATTTCTTTACTTTAAAGAGGACCTTTCATATCCTCATACATTTGTGGTTTTATATACTGCTAGAAAGCCGACAGTGCGCTGAATTCCCATTATGTGCCCCGGGGCTGGAGATATCAGTGCCGTTACCGATCTCAGCCCACTGTCAGAAGGGCATTCCTGACAGTCTAGCTGGGCTGTGAGGAACACCCTCCCTGACAGTATTCGTCCATAGCCCTGTACTGTCAGAGCAGGCGTTCCTTACAGCCCAGTGATGACGCTGAGCTGTGGGGAACGCCCCCCCCCCCAGTACAAGTCTATGGACGAGTACAGTAAGGGAGAGTGTTCCTCACAGCCCAGCTAGACTGTCAGGAACGCCCTTCTGACAGTGGACAGTGAATCTAAGACCACTCCAGCCACGGGCACATAACTGGAAAGCTGAATTCAGCGCACTGTTGGCTTTCTAGCGGTATGTAAAACCGCATATACATGAGGACATGAAATAAACTCCTGGGTTGCTTTGGTTTTATGTTTTGGGTCATTGTCAATCTGTATTATGAAACGCCGACCAATCAGTTTGGCTGCATTTGGCTGGAATTGAGCACACAGTATGTCTCTGAATACCTCAGAATTCATCCAGCTACTTCTGTCCGGTGTTACATCATCAATAAACACTAGTGACTTAGTTCCACTGGCAGCCATGCATGCCATCACACTGCCTCTGCCATGTTTTACAGATGATGTGGAATGCTTTGGATCATGAGCTGTACCACTTTTTTCTTTCCATCATTCTGGTAGAGGTTGCTCTTGATTTCATCTGTCCAAACAATGTTCTTCCAGAACTGTGATGGCTTTTTTAGATGTTTTTCTTAGCAAAGTCCATGTTAGGATTCAGATGCAAGGTAAGGAATGTAGTAGTCTATTGGAGAGCAGCAGCAGAAAAGGGCTGACAACTGCGAGCAGTAGAAAATGCTGCTTAAAGGCAAAACACTACAGCGAGCCAAGACCGGCCTCAGACGCCTTCACCAGAGCTCCTCGCAAGAAGAGGTGGCCTTTTGCTGAATCTGAAGACCGGAATTGTCACCAAAAAGAAAGTGTTTCACAAATAAATGCACTACAGCAGGAGCCTACACCAAATCCGCACACTACTCACAGGGACAGAGAAAACAGAATGGTCAGCAATCACGGGTCAGCAACTGAGGAGGGTAACACAAATCAAAATCACGAGACAAAGACAAATCCTGGAAACAAAGCCAAATTGTCAGAACCAATCAGGAATGCCAGAACAAAATCGCAAGACAAGAGGAATCCAAGAACACAGCCACAGGTCAGGTATAGGAGAAGTCAAATCACAGTCAGGTGCTTAGCAGGAGTTTAGGAAACTGATTATTCAGCAAAGCTGAGTGATGAAGGAGTGGTTTATATAGGTCTGCTCAGGAAGCTTACCTATGTTGTCATGGCAACCTTAAAGCAGCAACCACCAATCCTTTATGTAGACCTGGCAACTTTAAAGCAGCAACAACAGATGTAACATCCCTGATAGTCCAATCTAGTCTTTTTATTCTTGAGGCTTATGAGTGGCTTGCACCGTGCAGTGATCCCTCTGTATTTACTTTCATGCAGTCTTCTGTGGGCATCCAGGTCTGTTTGCATTAATGAGTTCACCAGTGCTTTCTTTCTTTCTCAGGATGTACCAAACTGTAGATTTTGCCTCTCCTAATATTGTTTCAATTTCTCGGATGAGTTTTTTCTGTTTTCGCAGCTTAAGGATGGCTTGTTTCACCTGCATGGAGAGCTCCTTTGACCGCATGTATTCTTCACAGCAAAATCTTCCAAATGCAAGCACCACACCTCAAATCAACACCAGGCTTTTTATCTGCTTAATTGAGAATGACATAACGAAGGAATTTCCCACACCTGCCCATGAAACAGCCTTTGATTCAATTGTCCAATTACTTTTGGTCCCTTTAAAAACAGGGTGGGTGAAACTCCTAAACCCTTCATTCAATTTTAATGTGGATACCCTCAAATGAAAGCTGAAAGTCTGGACTTTATGTCCATTATATAACTATAACTTGAATATGTTTCAGTAAACAGGTAAAAAAACTAAATTTGTGTCAGTGCCCAAATATATATGGACCTAACTGTATGTGAGAGAGTATGTAGAGATTGTTATTTAAAGAGGGCCTTTCACCACTGCCATCAAATCCAACTCATTGCACCCTTCAATAGACTGATTCTGGTGCTGTTGCACTGCCTACCATTTTCTAGTTATAATTTCCATTAGTTTCAGTACAATTATGCTCTCTGCCCACCTGACAGCAGAGAGTATAATTGTTTTAAAACTAACAGAGATGACTGCTTGGAAATAGTGAGGGTTAGAGGAAAAATTCCAACTGCACCAGTGGAACTGTACCTATTGAAGGATGCAATGAAAGGGAGTTGGTGGCAGTAGTGAAAGGTCCTCTTTAATCTTTTGCAGGTCTTAAAAAAGTAATTCAAATATCCCCATTAACAGGCATAAAGTGAATAGTTCACTAGCCATGCACCTATGGTCAGGTTTGCTGTCTGTGAAGGTAAACAATTAATGTTTCAATACACTGAAAGCTAATAGAAATCACAAAATAATAAGGATTGTTACACAAAGTATATTGGAAAGTTGCAGAACTTTTTTATAAATGAAGGTAAGCGATATTTACATAAAGCCCATTGATGCGCTGTGTCTAATTCATCAGAGTTCTCATTCATTTGAATATAATATTACATTCAGAGATAATGATGAATGATGAGCCATAGAACACAACACTGCCAGCCTTTTCACATTCTGTTTTGAGACTCTGCACCTGAAATAAATTTAGAAGGAACCAGAAATCCAGAGATATTAAAGACTGTGTTAGTTTATTTCTTCTTATTAGGAAACTTGGGTAGAAGAACAGAGCAGATCAGTCTCTGAAGCCATGAATACAGAGAGACAGTACTACTAGTCGGCATAGTTAGACTGATGATGTTAGCAATGAAAATAATTGCATGTAATAAGTTATTCAGGAAGGAATTAATTTTACTTGTGTTTTTGCACTGTAGGCAATCCTAAAATACTTACATTAACTGTAATGAACACTATAAATTAGCTATAATTATGATACCTCTGATATATTATGATGCAGGTTTCATTGTGGTGACATCACAACCCTGGTATTTATGTAAATGCTTTTAGAAGTGAAACACATTAAGGCCGGGGCCCCATGTGGTGTAAACAGTCACTGTGTAGTGGATGGGATTCTAGTGAATCCCATCCCCAAAGTTCGGGAAAAATACGCGCTGCGGACACGCTGCGATATCCAAAACCTCTGCAGTTTTGGAAATCGCAGCATGTCAGTTATACCTACAGAAAAACTGGCGGTTTCCCTATAGGTATAATTGAAGCAGAAAGGTTTCCTCTGTGGACTTTCTGTAAAAAGCACTGCGGGAAAATCCGCAATGCGTTGTCACCACGGTTTTTCCTGCTGAGCTTTTTTGCTACAGGACACTAAGTGGGACTTTAGCCTAAAGGGTATTCTAATCTCACTAATCATATTCAGACTTGTAGCTTAAAGGAGTTGTCCGGGATAAAATAAAATTTAACCCCTAAACTAAACCCCCTCCCCCTACCTAACTTCTAATTTACTTAGCTCGCCAGGGTGGTCATGTGACCACCCAGTCGCACACTTTCTGATAATCTGGTGACGTTCTATTTTCTTGTTTTTGGAAATGGAACGTCACCAATACTCTCCACCCCCCCTCCACCCCACCATACTTACGTTTCTTCCTCTCTGGGACGGCTCCTCCTCTGCCAGTTCGTGTGCAGGCCGGAGGTGCCTCCGACACATGCACAGTAGAGATGGCACTCCATCTCTATTGCACAGGCGTCAGAGGCACCTCTGGCCTGTGCAAGCGCCGAAAGAGGTGCCATTTCTACTGCGCAGGCATCGGAGGCACCTCTGGGCCCACACACGAGCCAGAAGAGTCAAAAAAAAGGAGGAGCCATTCCAGAAGGGAAGTCTAGAGAGGAAGACACAAGTATGATGGGGTGGAGGGGTGGGCTGAGTTAGTTAGTTGGGAAGGGCTAGTAGTGGGCGGGATAGCTAGGGAGACAGGGAGGGGGTATGAGCATTTTAATTTTAGCTGCAGAATTGCAAGAGTTTTCACTATAGATTAAATAGGGGAAGGAAAAATGCAGATAAAAACACAGCAAAGACAGCAGAAAAACGCCGCAAAAAAAAAAAAAACGCAATGCTTTTTTACTGCATTTTTTCGGTTGCATTTTTTTTAGCTGTGGTTCACTTCGTGGGACCTTAGCCTTAAAGATAATTTTTTACCTGCAAAAATACATAAAAAATTTCACCAATGTTTGACCATTTCTTACACTACTTCCAGGTGTGCTGGATGAAAGGAGGTTTAGGTGGTGGAGGACTGGAGGTTTAAACATCTGTATATGAAAATGGTTCTTTACATTTAAGCTACATTCACACAGTGATTAATGGCCATGTGACGTACCTTTTTGTAACAGACGTCACACGGCAGCATAAAATTCAATGGGGGCTATTCAAATGACCGTTATAATAATAATATAGGTCATGTCTTATGTTTGTCTGTTTTCACGGGTCCCTCCATACACTCAAACTCTTCTTCTTCAACACTGTAAGGTTATAGGTTAAACTTGAGGGATGTGTATACTATGTAATTATGTAGAGGTATCCTGTGTATGGATTTGGTGATAAAATAATGTTACATAAAGGGCAAAGCTGTACCTTATTGGTGTTAAAGAGGACCTTTCATATCCTCTAACATTTGCCATGTTATATACCGCTGGTGACAGTATGCTGAACTCAATGCACTGTCAGTTTTGCTGGTATCTGCCTTGGTTGCAAAGATATTGGTGCTGTTAGTTTCGGTACGGATATCAATGCACTGTCAAAGGGGCTGGCCTCACATCTCAACATCATCGCTGAGCAGTGAGGAATGACCGCCTGACAGTACAAGACCACAGAAGTGTACCATCAGGGAGGTGATCCTGAGCTGTGAGGCCAGGACAGATACCAGGCGCAAGTGTAAACCTAGCCTAAGACATTTTTTTCAACTGGCTTACATGGTTGAAATTGATGTGACTTCAGAATACTGTATATTTCATTATTGCTTGTGTCTGTAGAATGTAGAAAATAGTGCCTGCAGTAATAACAGAACACCAAAGGAACAAATCCTTTTTTATTCAAGTCAGTGGGCGAAGTACTCTATTTTTATGCATTGTTTGTGTCTTTCCATTAAATTTTGACAGATCTGTTAAAACAGATATGATATGAATGTAGCTTAATGCAGCAAAGTTTGGCCAGAATGGAGACTAAGAGTGGATCCCGTCTTCTTGGCTCCCTCATTTAGCATAGGACTCTCATTTTCCTATTTAAATAATAATAATAATAATAATAGTCCTTTAATAGTCCCACAATGGGGAAATTCAGTGTGTTACAGCAGCAAAGATAAGCAGATACAAATACAAATACAACATGTACAGGAATATTCCAAGGTGAGAGGCATTACATTGATAGCAGACAGACAGATAGGGCGTAGCAGGGGGGGGGGGATTTAACAGGCAGAGAGATATTTCAGTTCTCTGTGTGTAATGATCTCCGCTTAGGTCGGTGTTGGTTGTACAGCCTAACCGCGGTGGGGAGGAAAGACTTCCGATAGCGCTCCTTCTCACACCTAGGGTGGAGCAGTCGGTCACTGACAGTACTGCTCAGCGCGATCACAGTCTCATGCATGGGATGGGACTTCTTCTTCTGCATGGAGCTCACCACGGACAGTATCCTTCTGTCACCCACCACCTGCACTGGGTCCAGTGGGCTCCCCAGGACAGAGCTGGCCCTTCTAATCAGCTTGTCAAGTTTATTTCTGTCCCTGGTTGATATACTGCTCCCCCAGCAGGCCACTCCAAAGAAGATGGCTGATGCCACTACCGAGTTGAAGAAAGTTCTAAGAAGTGCCCCCCGGATTCCAAAGGCTCTCAGCTTCCTAAGCAGGTAGAGCCTGCTGTGGCCCTTCCTGTACAGGGCCTCCATATGATCTGCCCAGTCCAGCTTATTATTAAGGAGCAAACCCAGGTACTTATAGGTGTTCACAATCTCGATGCCCGTCCCCAGGATGTCCACTGGTTTAGGAGGGCTTCTGCCTTTGCGGAAGTCCACCACCATCTCCTTGGTCTTCCCCGCGTTAATCTTCAGGTGGTTCCGGTGGCACCAGTCCACAAAATCCCGGTTCAGTTCTCTGTACTCCCTGTCATCATTATCTGTGATGAGACCCACTATTGCAGAGTCGTCAGAATACTTCTGTAGGTAGCAGCTGGATGAGTTGCACCTAAAATCTGCAGTGTACAGTGTGAAGAGGAAAGGGGCGAGAACCGTACCCTGAGGTGCCCCCCGTATTACAGATCACTGTACCTGACACACAGTCTCGGGCTCTCACGTATTGAGGTCGATTTGTGAGGTAGTCTAGGATCCAGTTGGAGAGGTGGTGGTCCACTCCAGCAAGGCCCAGCTTGTCCCTCAATAACCTGGGCTGTATGGTGTTAAAAGCACTGGAGAAGTCAAAGAACATTATTCTCACTGTGTTCCCTGGTTTCTCCAGGTGAGACAGAGCCCTGTGCAGAAGATGGATGATGGCATCATCTACCCCAATGCCCGGCCGATAAGCAAACTGGAGTGGGTCCATAGCGGGGCTCACTAGAGGGCGGAGATGTGTGAGAACCAATCTCTCCAAGATCTTCATCAGGTGGGATGTCAGTGCTACGGGTCTGTAGTCGTTGAGGTCCATAGGGTGGGGTTTCTTTGGAACTGGTACCACACAAGAAGATTTCCATAATTCAGGGACTATTTCCTGCCTCAGGCTCATATTATACATATATGTAATTATACCACACAGCTGGTCCCCACAAGTCTTAATTAGCCTTGCACTGATGTCATCTGGCCCTCCGGCTTCCTCGCCTTGATCTTTTTCATCTCCTTCCTCACCTGGGCCCGTGTGAAGGTCAGACTGTGGCCAGATAAAGATGGATTTCTGGATTTACTGGTCTGTTGGGAGTGGCCGCATGGGGAGAAGTCATTGTGGTGGGGGAGCTGAAGGACATACTGGGGTGGGAGGAGCTGGTGTGTGATCAAATCTGTTGAAGAATAGGTTTAGTTCATTAAGCCAGTTAACATCTGCCTCAATCTGGCAGACAGACTGTTTATGACCCGAAATTGACTTAAGCCCCTCCCAGACCCCCCTTATGTCTTTTCTTTCCATTTGCTTTTCCATTTTTTCTTTATAACTGGATTTTCCCTGCCTGATTTGATGCCTCAGCTCCTTTTGTACTTCCCTCAACCCCTCCTTATCTCTTGTCCTGAATGCCATCTTTTTCTCCTTAAGTAGTGTTTTTATATCAGAGTTAATCCATGGTTTGTTATTGGAGAAGCACCTCACCACTTTTGTGGGTACTGTGTTGTCCACACAAAAATTAATGTAGTCCGTTATGCAGTGTGTGAGAGGACCTTTCACCACCTCCACCAATTCAAGTTCCTAACACCTTTTATTAGGCACTGCTCTACTGGTTCCAGCACTGTTGGCATTTTTTTTCTTTAGCCCCCAAAGTTTCCTGAGCAACAAGTGCAGTTAGTTTTGGAGTCTGAGGAGCTATTTAAGCTCTGTAATGTCAGAATGGCAGTGTCAGGCAGGGGGGTGGGATTCAGAGCTCCAATCAGAGGCAGACAGTGTCAGAGCTCAGAATCACACCCCTTGTCTGCTCCTGCCTGACACCGCCATCCTGACAGTGCAGAGTCTAAATAGCAGGCACCAAAACTAACAGCATTGATTGCTTGGGAATGGTGGGGGCTAGTGAAAACTTAAACTGTGCCAGAATCAGTAGAAAGAGCATATTAATTGATATCTACCTATATATAAGACAATGTGACAAATTAAAAAAACTGATATAAATTGATTGTATTCTAAAATATACAGCTGGAGTCTGGGGATGTTTTAGGTTTGCAGTCTGAGAATTTTGCAATGCCTATTGGTACTAATTTGACAGTATCAAATGCAGGACAATAAGGAGGAAACAAATCAATGCAAAAGATAACATTATTAGTAAAGGATGGCATTATTATTGGCCAACCAAACTACTGTTGAAGCTCCTTTCCTATGTTAGACTGCATGCTGTGAGAGGAGAGGTGGAGCAACCCTCAACACCCAGTCTCGCATCACACAAGGAAGAGCCCACCTACTCAGCAGTGATGGAGAGAGAACATGAACATTTATAGAGCTCAGCAAATAGAATTAAAAAAGCCCATAGTATTTAGTTTAGCTAATGTTCAAATGCTGAGCTTGTACGTGTTTTTAGCATCTGGTGCCCTCAGTACTACTAATATTAGAGTAGGGACCCGCTTAAAAATGGTCGCCTTGAATGTGTACTACAATCCTCGTATTCAGATCCTATTATTTTCTCTTTTGCAATATATTCATCTCAGTATTAATGGTTCTAGTCTTGTCACTTTTAGATGTCAGTGTCTTATATCTATAAATTGGTAATATACAATTCATCTAGGCTTGAAATGCAATCAATCATTTTACTAGTTTACTCTATTGTCGGTATGCAGTCTAAAGAGATAGAATAACATTCGGAAATTTATACAAGTGAAAAGCAAATGAAATTGATTCAAGTGAGTTCATAATCAAATACAAATGTCAAACTTTTCCAATCAACCTCCGCCTCCCAATTGATTGCGTATCAAGCAGACGAAATGAAATCGCATCACTTACCATTCTTATCCTGCAAGACGCTTTGAAAATCTGTACCTGTCTCCTCCGCTATGTTCCACATTTGTTAAGAATTGAAAGGATATCTGATGACATCCCAAACCATCTGTTGTTCATTTCAGATGTTACTTCAGCACATTTCCAGAATATTTTGTACTCACATTAAGATGCATCAAAACTTCACAAATCATGAGTGTGAGGGTTGATCTTGTGGGATTGATGGTAGTTTCATGTGTGAGATGATTTTGATTACCTCCATCAAGTTCTGAGCAAGTTGAAATGTGTCTTATTACACAAGATGTCATGCAACTGGAGAAAATGTATTTACTCTGGTTAATATAGTGGGTGGCCTATAATGTATTAATGCATAGTATTCCAAAATACACAGTGCCCAGCAGGACCTAAAGATGAAGAATAGTCTTAGAGGTATCCATCAAGAAAATGCCACCTAGGTGGTATTACATTCACCAAGTGAAATATATTCTTTGACTTTGAATTACTGTATCTGTACAAGTTATTCTTGGAATATCATAGAATATATGAAACTCTAAGGAGTTAAGGAGGATGAAAAAGAGTGCTGAGATCTTTCAGGAATTGTGGACATATGGAAATGGGTATAAGAAAGCTGGGAAATGAGATTAAAGTGGTAAGCAATTTCTGGAATAGTTTTAAATGAGAAGATAATGACCTTTTGTCTCTTATTTACGAACACTTTGGAAGCTTGTTCAAAGATTTGCACAGATGGTGGAAGGAAGAACTAGATTACTGAAAAGCCTTCATCATATATTACTAGTAATTCATCCAGATAGGGCTACAGTAAGGAAAGGAAATTGGCAGAATTGTTGTAGCAATCCAAAGAAAAAAATGCTGAAAAATTCAATTAAAAATTGCACGTAGCCACTGCCCACAAAGTAAACAATAACAGAATATGTTTTTCAAATGGTCAATATGTATACATTGTGTTTCAGCTAAATCTAAGGCAATACAAGACCTACTTTTTAAAAAGGACTCAAAAGCATGAGGTTCTACAAGTATTGTATGACGCTTTGAGTCCAAGATAAAAAAAAATAAAAAAATGCTACAAAAAATATATCTGAAACAAGTATTTATGATTTTGAACATTTTACTGTGTTGGGAAACAGTATTTATTATCTATCTATCTACAAAAAAAATTCACCAGCCGCTCATAATGGGTGCACGCCTCCAGGTCTAGACCACCAGCCTGTATATCCAACAATTCAAAAAGACAGTATTAGACATAAATTCTGAGAAAGGCTCTGGTATAAAGTTGAAATGTTGTACATATAGATCAATAAAGTACCTCAACCTTTCCTCACTGGCGTTTTTCGATTTTCGCTTTAGATTATTTTGGGTTTTTTTCCATTCACAGAGCCATATGAGGGCTTAATGTTTGCAGGGCAAATTGTATTTTGTAATGGTACCATTTATTATTTCATATGATGTACAGGTAAGCTGGAAAAAAATTCAGAATTGGGTGGAATTGGAGAAAAACTCCATTTGCGCAACTTTCTTATGGGCTTTGTTTTTACAGCTTTCACTGTGCAGCCAAAATGAAATGTTACTTGTTTTCTGTGGTTTGGCACATTTTAACCAATTAAAAAAAAAAATCCAAAACTTTGGAAAAAAAAATTTCTTGGAGTCACCATATTCTGACACCCGAAACTTTTATATATTTCTGTGTATGGAGATGCATAAGGAGTCCTTTTAAGCAGGGCCAGATTTACTTTTTAGTAATACTATTTTTGGGAATGTCTGATGTTTTGATCACTTTTTAGTAAAATTTTTGTGGGAAGCAAAATGGCAAAAAATGGCAATTTGTCGCTTTTGATTTTTTAAATTCCGCTACGCATTCTACACTATGCTATCCGGGACCTTACTGTGGTAAAGTGACTCCTATGCACACAGCTGAGTTCAGTCTGGATCCTACTCCCCACATATGGACCGTTTTCCACAGACAGGACTCGGCCATGAGCAAGGGCCCTTAGTCAAACAAAAAAAAAAAATGTTATAACTTTCAAAACAACATGTACCAAAATAACCTGAAAATGTGTCTGGTCATGAACTAAGTAAAAAGGCCCAGTCATGCAGTGGTTAGCGAAGGTGAAAAACAGTTAATTCTAGACATGTCCATGTGTCTAGATCTAAAAAAGACCCACATGAACCATCAGTAAGACAGACTGCCAATGAATTATTGAAGGCCATCAGAAAGCAATCATTTTCATCCTTGCTATGACTTGCTTTTGGCTGGAGCATATTTATGATGTTCTGCCCCTCTTATCAATAAACAATTATATATATTCTACAAGGTCCATTGAGGTATTATTGAATTACATGAGTTACAAATCTGAACCAGACAGATGATAATCTTTTTTTCAATTCTACTAGCTTAAAATGATTTTGTACAGTATATGTAAGATGAGCATTTGCATATAACCTGACATGATCCCGCTTGAACCCTCCGGCAAAAGACATAATTATTACAAGACAGATGTGCTCAGTAAGAAGGACAAATAATATTGGCCTAAATGTTTCCAATTATGCAGATATTAGCATTTAAGACCGCCTTGCCAGTTTTCTCAGCCGAACCAAGTTGACGATTATACGTGTAGAAAGGTTGAACACTTGCAAGTTTTTCAAATCAAATATTGTAAAGCTTGGTGCATATTTTAAGATCAGAAATAATTAAACACCTACCCAAGTAACCTGACATCTTATGTAACCCACTGGGATCAAGTATCACAGACGGGTTAGTTAAAAAAAGATCTACTGATTATAAGAACCATGTGCTGTTATGCATAATTTATAGAACATTCCAAATCGACTTGTAAATGAATGTGGTCTCTTACCAAAAAAAACCTAGAACCTCCTTCACTGTTTGTGTGATCTGCAAAATGACAGAAACCACCCTCAAGAAACGAGAAAATGCATTTTTCATTCTTCCAAAGAATATCTTTAAGAGACATGGTATAACATGAGACTAAAACCCACAAGTATGGGAATATAAATACAGAATGCCTTTTATAAACCTCTGTATTGTAGCTGAGACCGGCAAACTAGTAAATGTGAATTCAATGACTATTCTGGAGGTTTAGTCATTTCTAAATGTAGACTTGGGTATCCATGCAGCTAAAGGTAAAGGTATGGGGTTGAAGTGATCTTGACATGATAATGCACTGAGACATATGTTTGTGTGTATTAATTTCTACCAGTAACAGTTGCAACACTGTAGGCAAACTCCAGCCCTACAGGTAAGGTGATGACACATAGTTAAATGGTTGCTAACTTTGCAACAAACATTGAATAAATCATTAGCAGGAAATTTGTTTAGAGAAGAAAAGCTTCTTTCTCCACTTATCAGATTTATTTCCTTCTTTCTCTTCTTCCCTCTTAAATTTTAACTCTGAAATATCCCCTGAATCTGTTTTGTGACCCATTCCGTGGTCATCAGCAATTTCAAATGTATCGGTATCTGCAGTTGAAATGCACTGTAGAGGAGGAAGCCGCTGACTTCCTGCATTACCATTCTTAACTTGTAGGCTGAAAGACTGTTCCAGACCTGAAGTCTACAAGGTTTTATGACCACAACACACTACATCTGGGTGCAGACGTCACTGCACTATGATGCAGACATGCTGTGGTTGTGGTACCTTGTAGGCTGCAAGCCTGAGTGGCTTAGAGTAAAAAGAGGGTACGGTTGATGGCTCCAGCTCAGTCCATCAAGGGATCGGAGGGAGGTGAGTATAATTTTTATAATTTTTTTTTCCACACTTTGTGGGATGTTATTAAAATTCTGTGAGGGTAATATTGACTTAAGGGGCCCTTTTAATACGTATAAGGGGGTCAACAGTGGACACTAACAATTTAAATAGGTATCTTGTATGTAGGGGGCATTAGGAGGCATTAGAGTATTTTAGGGTATGTTCACACAGCAGAATTTGCCTCTGATTTTGGGACAGAGACTGCCCCAAAATCAGTGGAAGATTCCACCCTGATTATGCCTCTCATTCAGAGGCGTAGCTAGAGGTTCAGCACAGGGGGGGCGAACACGTCTAAATGGGCCCCAACTCAGGTATACTGATATTATCATTATACGATGACCATATAGTAGTGTATCCCGAGTCTACACAGGTCTGTGAAGACCATTTAGGTAAATACTTTCCAGTAAACTTTATTATTTCCTGGAAAACCCTTTTAATGCTGCCCCAATGCCCCTTTATATTCATACTGCCCCCACTGACATTCTTTATAAATTATACCCCCTTTTATTAAGGCACCCTAATACCCAAAGATCCTTTCTTAAATATAAAGCCCACCAATTCCACTCTTATATGTATTACTCCACCCTCTGTATAAATGCCCCAAGTGTGTAAAATCAAACAAATAAACATGATACTCACCTCCCCCGCTGCCTCTGCTCACTGGAGAGCACCAGGACCTGTGCATGTCATCGCGATGACGATGATTTCTCAGGAATGGTAGGGGCTAAAGAAAAAATCTAACTGCTGGAATCAGTGAACTCAAGATTTTTGAAAAATTTGTAGCCAACCGTGCTTGTTCGTTCCTCTCTAATTTAGCTTTTTTATTTTCAAACACAATGCTGAAACAGTTTTAAGGCAGGGTTCACACTACCGTTGGATTCCGTTATGAAGGTGTCCGTTAAAAAAAAAACAGACACCTATCATAACAGACATTAACGGACACTGATGTTAATGTGTCTGTTTTGTTAACTGATTCATTTAATGACACATTAGCATCAGTCAGTGTCCTTTTTTTTTACACTGTCCTTCTTTGGTTTTTTTGTTTCTGCTTTCTGAGCATGCGCAGAAACAAAACAGACACAAAATAACGGACAGTAACTGATGGCAATCAGTTACTGTCCGTTATATGTCGGTTACCCATAGACTTCAATGTTAAAAAATAACGGACACATGCTGTGCGTCAAGAATCCGTTTTTTCCAAAAGGACAAAAAAAGTCCTGCATGTAGGATTTTTTTGTCCGCGGGAACAAACGGACTTCTGATGGATATGGTGTAAACGGACACTAACGGACACGACACAATATAAACCCCCATTGAAATGAATGGAAATTTTAACAGATTTCTGACGGTTCAGCTAGTGTCCATTGCGAAACTCTTGTAACGGACAATAGCTACAGACACTACTGACGGTCACCAACGGTAGTGTGAACGCCCCCTAAGAGAGTCTTTCAGGGTCTTTTTTTTGTTCACTATGTGGTTGTTTTCAGCGTAATATCTTATCACTTAAGACAACAAAAGTCAATGAAAAGCTATTGGCGAAACATTTTTCAATGACTTTTTATTAGTTTTAATTGTGCTCTGTGATAAGATATCATGCTTCAGCAATTTAAGCAATTTCAGAACTCTGCTACATCTGTAGGTGTCTCTACTTTATTTAATGTTCTTTTTTAGTTTAGTGATGTACGTTCTGCTAAATATCTTTGTGCGAAAGTGAATTTGCCCTACTCTTTAATATATTGTTTTGACCTGAATGGCTTTAATGGTGGTGATTTTTTAACAAACCCACTTTTTAACTTTTAGATGACAGAGGATTTCTATCAAATGTGTTTATATGATGTGTGTAACTTTACTTCATTTCATATGACCTGTAGAGCTGCTTCTGTAGTTTGCTTGACCTAGGTGTGAAATATATACCTTAGACAGAAAACATGTGCCTTCTCATGCCGCTCTGTATACATTTGTTGAAAGATTTACTAGGAAAACATTAAAGGGGAAGAAAGCCCTAATAAAAATGGCTCTAAATTGTCAAATATTGCTAAGTTATATTTTTATAGTAAAGAATCATGTACTTTGTCTGACATCACCCAGACTGCTAAAACGTTATGAGACCAGAGTGTTTTGCCACACAATTTGGCAACATATGTGCTTGTTTTACCTTTGAGTAAAGTGGCAAAAGATAAAAACTAGCAGAACCATACAGATCGCAAATTTGAAGCAACTTAATGCAACAGCATTATTTATGTTCTTACTGCACCAGATACGGCATTATTTAAGCAACTACTTCATCTGAAACCAAGCTCTTTCTATTACTTATGTTGAGTCTCACAGATTCTAAATGGGTTGGGAACATTCATCTGTATATAAGGCTTTCCCAGTAGACCAAGTGTCACAACTACATCTCCCAATCCGAGACAAAACCACACCATAGGTGTATACCACTACTGTATAGTGGTATACACCTATCACCTACTGTGAATGCCCCCTCCATGTCACTAAAACAACACAGACCAATCAATGCATGAACTCCACAAGACCTTTGAAGGTGTTGTATGGTATTGAGCACTACAACATTAGTAGCAGATCCTTTACATTCTGTAAGTTGTGAGGTAGGACCTCCATGGATAGTACTTATTTTTTGTGTACGTCCTACAGATGCATGATCAGACTGAGAATTCAGGCATTTGGAGGCCAAGTCAACACTTTAAACATTTTGTCAGGATCCTCAAGCCATTCCTGAACAAATTTTGCACTGGGCAGAGCAAATGTTCCCTCTGAAAGAGGGCTTTGCCATTACACAATACCATTGCCATGAAGAAGTGTATTTAGTCTTCAAATGTTTAGGTAGGTGGAAAGTATCAAAGTAACGTCCACACCAGAGGCGTAGATAGCGGGGGGGGAAGAGGGGGCAGCTGCGCCGGGCCCACTGACATTGTAGGGCCCACCCTGGTGCCGCCATTAATACATCTTTTACTTTTAACTAGATCGGTGTCTGCAGACTCCGATCTAGGTAAAACGCTTCCTGCAACTTGGTTGTCTTGTAAAGCCACTTCAAGCCTGTGGTTTACATGACAACGAGAACACAGTCATCAGCACAGGTGGCGCGATGACGTCACAACATCGTGCCTTCTACGCTGAGACGCTGACTTCCTGTGCATGGACCCTGCGCACAGAGCACGGGTCAAGAAGAGAAAGCGGTGGCTCCATTCGTCACGATCGCAGGTAGGTGAGTATAACTTATATATGTTTTGTTTTAGCTTAGTTGTGGGTATTTTAATAGTATAAGGGGTTCTTAGGAGAGGGAATTATAACTACTGTATAAGGGAGGGGACATTATGAACATAAGGGGGGGTCATTTATATAAGGGTTATTACGGGGTATTATGAATACAAAGGGGAGGTTATTTATATAAGGGGCCATTAGGAGGCATAATTTATATTAGGAGGCATTATGAACATAAGGTTGGTGGCCATTGATATAAGGGGTCATTACAGGTGCAGTATTTATGTCAGGGGGAATCAGGGGCATAATATGAGGGGGGCAATTCATTTAATTAAGGTGACACTTGGGCTTTATTAAGACTAAATCCCCACGTAACGGGCCGCAGCAAAAAAGCGCTGCAGGAAAAACTGCAGTAGTGTGGTTTTTCCTGCAGCGCTTTTCACAGAAGGTCCACAGAGGTTTCTTCTGCGGACTTTTTGCTTCCATTATACCTATACGGAAACCGCCGGTGTTTCCGTAGGTATAATAGATATGCTGCGATTTTCAAAACCGCAACGGTTTTGGAAATCGCAGAGTGTCTGCTGCACACATTTTTCCACAATGTGTGGATGGGATTTGCTAGAATCCCATCCACTTTGCAGGAACTGTAAAATGCTGCATTTTTTTTTCCCGTGGCGTTTTTGCCACGTGGGGCTCCATCCCATCCCCACTTTGCGGTAAAATATATGCAGCGGACACACTGCGACTTCCAAAACAGTCGTGGTTTTGGAAATCGCAGCATTCCTATGGAAACGCTCCCGGTTTCCCTATAGATATAATTGAAGCAGAAAGTCCGCAGAGGAAACCTCTGCGAACTTCCTGTGCAAAGCGCAGCAGGAAGAACAACGCTTTTTTGCTGTGGGACGCTACATGGGGCCTCAGTCTTAAGGAGTTTTCTAGCTCATTTTTAATTGATGATCTATCCTCAGAATAGATCATCAATAAGAGATAAGTGAATCCCCACTGATCAGCTGTATGAAGGGGCTATGGTGCCTGTTTATATCACACGCTGTCTGCTTATAGTGACTGTGTGATGTAATTCCATTCTTGCCACATAGACGTGTATAGCATGAGACTGTAGTTACATTACATGGCCGCTATGAAATGAATGACACTATGTAAACAGAGAAGGGGTCATGGCGCTTACACAGGTACCATGGTTCATTCAAACAGCTGATCCTGGGGGTCCCGATTATTGAAACCCCACTAATTATTTTTACCGTTTGTTTACTTTTTAATTAGGAAACACCTGGGGCATTATTAATAATGGGCACTATTTGCTGGGGGTACACAGGGAAGTTATTAATAATGGGCACTATTTACAGGGGATACACAGGGTAGTTATGACTTTAAAGATGCACTTGTGGGTATTATTCATTATGGGGGGGTTATATTATGTATTTTATAATTGGGGTAACAGCAGGATGGGTGTGCAGGTGAGGACAATGTGGGTCGGATGCCTGGAAAAGTACAGTGTGTATGGAAAATTTTAAGATCCCTTTAAATTTTTCACTCTTTGTTTCATTGCAGCCATTTGCTAAAAGAAAAAAAGTTCATTTTATTTCTCATTAATCTACACGCAGCACCCCATCTTGACAGAAAAAAAACAGAAATGTAGATATTTTTGCAAATTTATTAAAAAAGAAAAACTGAAATATCACATGGTCATAAGTATTCAGACCCTTTGCTCAGTATTGAGTAGAAGCACCCTTTTCAGCTAGTACAGCCATGAGTCTTCTTGGGAATGATACAACAAGTTTTTCACATCTGGATTTGGGGATCCTCTGCCATTCTTCCTTGCAGATCCTCTCCAGTTCCGTCAAGTTGGATGGTGAACGTTGGTGGACAGCCATTTTCAGGTCTCTCCAGAGATGCTCAATTGGGTTGAGGTCAGGGCTCTGGCTGGGCCAGTCAAGAATGGTCACAGAGTTGTTCCGAAGCCACTCCTTTGTTATTTTAGCTGTGTGCTTAGGGTCATTGTCTTGTTGGAAGGTGAACCTTCGGCCCAGTCTGAGGTCCAGAGCACTCTGGAAGAGGTTTTCTTCCAGGATATCTCTTTACTTGGCCGCAATCATCTTTCCTTCAAGTGCAACCAGTCGTCCTGTCCCTGCAGCTGAAAAACACCCCCATAGCATGATGCTGCCACTACCATGTTTCACTGTTGGGATTGTATTGGGCAGGTGATGAGCAGTGCCTGGTTTTCTCCACACATACCGTTTAGAATTAACGCCAAAAAGTTCAATCTTCGTCTCATCAGACCAGAAATCTTATTTCTCATAGTCTGGTAGTCCTTCATGTGTTTTTTTGGCAAACTCTATGCGGGCTTTCATATTTCTTGCACTGAGGAGAGGTCTCCTTTGGGCCACTCTGCTATAAAGCCCCGACTGGTGGAGGGCTGCAGTGATAGTTGACTTTGTGGAACTTTCCCCTTCTCCCTACTGATTCTCTGGAGCTTAGCCACAGTGATCTTTGGGTTCTTCTTTACCTCTCTCACCAAGGCTCTTCTCCCACGATTGCTCAATTTGGCTGGGCGGCCAGGTCTAGGAAGAGTTCTGGTCGTCCCAAAATTTTTCCATTTAAGGATTATGGAGGCCACTGTGCTCTTAGGAACCTTGAGTGCTGCAGAAATTGTTTTGTAATCTTTGCCAGATCTGTGCCTTGCCACAATTCTGTCTCTGAGCTCCTTGGGCAGTTCCTTTAACCTCATGATTCTCATTTGCTCTGACATGCACTGTGAGCTGTGAGGTCTTATATAGACAGGTGTATGCCTTTCCTAATCAAGTCCAATCAGTTTAATTAAACACAGCTGGACTCCAATGAAGGAGTAGAACCATCTCAAGGAGGATCAGAAGGAAATGGACAGCATGTGAGTTAAATATGAGTGTCACAGCAAAGGGTCTGAATACTTATGACCATGTGATATTTCAGTTTTTATTTTTTAATAAATTTGCAAAAATATCTACATTTCTGTTTCTTTTCTGTCAAGATGGGGTGCTGAGTGTACATTAATGAGAAATAAAATGAACTTTTTTGCTTTTAGCAAATGGCTGCAATGAAACAAAGGGTGAAAAATTTAAAGGGGTCTGAATACTTTCCGTACCCATTGTAAGGAGCCTAAGATGTCTGTACTGCAAACTTTACAGAGACTGGAAGAAGTGGTCATGGCGATCCAGATGAAAGATACGGGGAATGTGAACGATTAGGCAGAGACATCACCGGTAAGTCACTAAATGTTACTGCCCTGTATTCGCCTAAATCGTCCACAGAGCCCTGTGTAGATCCGATATATACCACTATATGGTCACCGTGTACTGATAATATCGGTATACCTAAGTTGGGGGCCTACTTGGACATGTTCGCCCCCCTGTTCTGATCCCCTAGCTACGCCTCTGGTCCACACGTATGCCAGAATTCAAGCTTTCTCAGCAGAACATTGCCTGGAGCATCACAACGTCTGGTTTGCCTTCTTCTCATAGTGCATC
This sequence comes from Leptodactylus fallax, assembly GCA_947044405.1. Classification (NCBI taxonomy): domain Eukaryota; kingdom Metazoa; phylum Chordata; class Amphibia; order Anura; family Leptodactylidae; genus Leptodactylus; species Leptodactylus fallax. The sequence goes on along the minus strand of CAMRHE010000074.1, from coordinate 7,121,411 downwards.
ATGGCATCATCTCTTCCCCAAATAAGTGATGCATACACTTAGCCATTCACATGATGAGAAAAAAACATGATTCATCAGGTCATGCTCCATGGTCCATTGCACCATGGTCCAGTTCTGATGCTCACATGGCCATTGTAGGTGTTTTTGGTGGTGGACATGGGTCAGCATGGGCACTCTGACCAGTCTGCAGCTACACAGCCCTATCTTCAGCAAGCTGTGATGCATTGTGTATTCTGACACCTTCCTATAATAGCCAACATTAACTTATTCAGTAATTCAGCCTTTGCTTTCCATGCTTATCAATGAATCTTGGGTGCCCGTAATCTTGTCATGTGTCACTAATTTTCCTTCCTGGGGCTGCTTTTTGTAGATAGTAACCATTGCACTCTGGGAATATGCCACACGACACAATGGAGGGATTCATCATTGTGGTTATACCAGAATAGTGGCGTAAAATAGTCACAAATCAGTGATTTGCATCTATGACAGCTATGGGGCTGATGTAGATTTGCATCTAGGCATAAGGATGCCCATATAATGCACATAATTTATGATGAGGTATAGGATAATCATGAATTAAATTCTCTCTAAGTATGCACAGGGGACATCAAGACAGGCATAAAATATTCTGATCTTGATCAATTCCCCAACCACACACACAGTTTTGGGAATAATCAGACCCACTGATTTACCTATTACAGTCTGGCTCCTACCAAACTTGCTGAAATCCTTACACATGCCCAATATTCCTGCATCTAAGACATCACTCCAACACTCCATCACTTTACATCAGTGGTTTTAATGTAGTGACTGTTGTATTGATATGTCTTTAGTTCTCTTTCTTCCTACCTAAATGTGTCCAATATGTGTGCCAGCTTCTCGAAACAATCTTGGATTTTTCTATATTCTGTCCAAATATATGTATCCTGTCATTCTAGGGAAGCTTCATTGGCCATGAATGCTTAGTAGAATACAGTATTACTCCATCCTGAATGATTATTGTTATTGTGTCTCTTATAAGGACACTAGAAAGACATAATCGAACTAGAAAGAGTGCAAAGAAGGGCGACCAAAATTATTAGGGGAATGGGTGGATTGGAATACAACGATAGATTAACAAACTTGAGGTTATTCAGTTTAGAGAAAAGACGTCTACAGGGAGATCTGATAACAATGTACAAATTCATGAAGGAACAGCACAAAGAACTTTCTAATGATCTTTTTATTCCTAGGCCAGTGACAGTGACAAGGGGACATCCTCTACGACTGGAGGAGAGAAAGTTTCACCAGCAACATAGAAGAGGATTCTTTATAGTAAGAACAACAAGGCTATGGAACTCTCTGCCCCAGGAAGTGGTGATGGTGGATTCATTGAACAAGTTCAAAGAGGGCCTGGATGCCTTTCTCGAAAAGAACAATATTACGGGTTATAGGTTCTAGATTTTAAGGGCTCATTGATCCAGGGTTTTATACTGATTTGCCAGATTGGAGTCGGGAAGGTATTTTTTTCCCCTGAAATGAGGCAATTGGCATAAGTCTCATGGGGTTTTTTGCCTTCCTCTGGATCAACACTGTAGGGTACTGTAGGGTTATAGGTTGGACTTGATGGACTGATGTCTTCATCCAACCTCATCTACTATGTAACTATGTAGAAGAATGAAGAGATGCTTATGTGATTGCTATCCACTTCACTGCTGGAGTCTGCATTATGACGTCTACCTTTTACTGTTATAAATGTGGCTGCTCATACTGAGTTATCTCTCTGAGATGCCAAAAGTAAGCCTATGCCATCCTACATCCTATCCCTATATCCCTGCTTCTTTCAGTGAGGATGCAGCAGAAACTACTGTATGCATGTATGGCTAACAGCCTCACTAAAGATACACAGACCTATACATTATGAACACCAGCTGGTAAACAATAATTGCAACAATAATTATAAACATGCTCTAAAATATATATTCAGGTTTTATTTTTATTGCCATTTCTGTAGTTAATACAACACCTTTATCTGGACTCTCAATGGCTTTTGTTTTGTTCTGTGATAAAATAGAACAAATAGATAGACAGAATGTATTAATATATATATACAGTACAGACCAAAAGTTTGGACACACCTTCTCAGTCCAAGAGTTTTCTGTATTTTCATGACTATAAAAATAGTAGATTCACACTGAAGGCATCACAACTATGAATTAACACATGTGGAATTATATACTTAACAAAAAAGTGTGAAACAACTGAAAATATGTCTTATATTCTAGGTTCTTCAAAGTAGCCACCTTTTGCTTTGATTACTGCTTTGCACACTCTTGGCATTCTCTTGATGAGCTTCAAGAGGTAGTCACCTGAAATGGTTTTCACTTCACAGGTGTGCCCCGTCAGGTTTAATAAGTGGGATTTCTTGCCTTATAAATGGTGTTGGGACCATCAGTTGTGTTGTTCAGAAGTCAGGTGGATACACAGCTGATAGTCCTACTGAATGGAGTGTTAGAATTTGTATTATGGCAAGAAAAAAGCAGCTAAGTAAAGAAAAACGAGTGGCCATCATTACTTTAAGAAATGAAGGTCAGTCAGTCCGAAAAATTGGGAAAACTTTGAAAGTGTCCCCAAGTGCAGTGGCCAAAACCATCAAGCGTTACAAAGAAACTGGCTCACATGAGGACCGCCCCAGGAAAGGAAGACCAAGAGTCACCTCTGCTGCGGAGGATAAGTTCATCCGAGTCACCATCCTCAGAAATCGCAGGTTAACAGCAGCTCAGATTAGAGACCAGGTCAATGCCACACAGAGTTCTAGCAGCAGACACATCTCTACAACAACTGTTAAGAGGAGACTGTGTGCAGCAGGCCTTCATGGTAAAATAGCTGCTAGGAAACCACTGCTAAAGACAGGCAACAAGCAGAAGATACTTGTTTGGGCTAAAGAACACAAGGAATGGACATTAGACCTGTGGAGATCTGGTCTTTGGTCTGATGAGTCCAAATTTGAGATCTTTGGTTCCAACCACCATGTCTTTGTGCGACGCAGAAAAGGTGAACGAATGGACTCTACATGCCTGGTTCCCACTGCGAAGCATGGAGGAGGAGGTGTGATGGTGTGGGGGTGCTTTGCTGGTGACACTGTTGGGGATTTATTCAAAATTGAAGGAATACTGAACCAGCATGGTTACCACAGCATCTTGCAGCGGCATGCTGTTCCATCCAGTTTGCGTTTAGTTGGACCATCATTTATTTTTCAACAGGACAATGACCCCAAACACACCTCCAGACTGTGTAAGGGCTATTTGACCAAGAAGGAGAGTGATGGGGTGCTACGCCAGATGACCTGGCCTCCACAGTCACCAGACCTGAACCCAATCGAGATGGTTTGGGGTGAGCTTGACTGCAGAGTGAAGGCAAAAGGGCCAACAAGTGCTAAGCATCTCTGGGAACTCCTTCAAGACTGTTGGAAGACCATTTCAGGTGACTACCTCTTGAAGCTCATCAAGAGAATGCCAAGAGTGTGCAAAGCAGTAATCAAAGCAAAAGGTGGCTACTTTGAAGAACCTAGAATATAAGACATATTTTCAGTTGTTTCACACTTTTTTGTTAAGTATATAATTCCACATGTGTTAATTCATAGTTTTGATGCCTTCAGTGTGAATCTACAATTTTTAGAGACATGAAAATACAGAAAACTCTTGGAATGAGAAGGTGTGTCCAAACTTTTGGTCTGTACTGTATATATATATATATATATATATATATATATATATATATATACACACACACACACTAATTTCCTCTCCTAGTTATTTTAATTTTTATTAAGACATTTCTAATTAGAATAAAGGACAGAGAAGTCTATCGTGAATCAAGGACACAATTTGTAATATTGCTTGTCAATGACAGATGATAAACTCAACAGGAGCAAAAAATCTAAACATCTTTGATTAGTAAGAAAGGGCCACTTGTCATAAACTCTTCAGAGATACATGCGACACACAGCTTACCAATGTACCCTTCAAAACTAGCAAAGATTTTTAACACCATTAAATATTGTAGACAAGAGGGCTTTCTGTTTCCCAGATAGAGAATGAAAGGGTCCTTTGTAGTCTATGAAGCTATTAATCTGGAACAGATTGTCATCATAACTTTGTACATAAATAATGTAGGCAAGAGAATAGGATGGGTTTTCCTTGTATATGTGAAATCAACAAGATTTTTAGCTTCTGACATTTGTATTCTTTTTTTTTATTTAGTAATATAGCATAGTTTTTATTACTTTATATTACATTAAAGAATAAAATAAAATAAAAATAGGAAAAAATAAAAGTATTCCCTTTTAGACTATGGTTAATTTCTCTGTATTTTTTTGTATTTCTTTTTATGTGTGTGAATTTTTATGTCACTTTTCATTGCCCTACCTATGTTGTGAATTTTCTCTTAACATTGACATCAAGGAATTTGTTACTTCTGACTTCCTAATATTTATCATAGGTTAATGACCAAACTATATTATGCAACAGTTAGGCTCGGTTCACATGATGGTGATGGCTGGCTTACATAACAATCATAACAGATCAGTTTGGATCCCATTTGGACTAACATTGGATCCCATCAAATGTATAGAACATGGTTTATGTGGGTGCCTTCACATGCATTAGATTTTGTTGCAGGCATTTCTATGACATGTCATCTAAACTAAACTGCTTGCCATTAAAAAAACATTCAAATGAATGGAACAGATTTTAAGAAAGCCTGCGGTGTGTGAAGGCATCCTAAGGTTTTTGTTTCTGTTTTTGTATGGCAAGACTAGTGCAACACATTGAAACCCTTTCAAAGAAGTAAACAACTCCATGATTTCCCACTTTTTGCATTGTTCAATAGACACCACTCCACTGATTCTGGCATTCTTGGAATTTTCTCTAGCTCCCACTGTTCCTGAGCAATTGGTGCAGTTAGTTTCAGCACCCAATATAAGGCTCTGTACTGTCAGGTAGGTGGTCCTGGGCTGTCTATTCAAGCCTAGGACACCCACATGACAGTACAAAGTTTTATTAGCATATTGGGTGCTGAAACTAACTGCAGAAATGGCTGAGGCAAGAAAAAAAAAAGTGAAGCAGTACCTACTGAGGGATGCAAAGAGTTGGTGATGGTGGAGGTGCTGAAATGCACCAAAATTTTGGAATATAATTCTGGCTCAAATAAGCCAACTAAAAGGTGGAATAAATAGACTAGATAGTCTAATGCTACTCCAGATTTATCATCCAGCATCAGCCATTGTGATAAATCTTACATTATTTTGAAAACGCCTGACTAAGCCTAGATGCACACAACCAAGTTTCTCTTGTGAAACTCAGTCTGTGTGTGTGCCGATTTTACTGGCCTGAACATCATGCTGTGAGACGGACTGCTAGAAGTCATACTATATTCACTAAGTCACAGTGTGTCACTGGGAGGCAGGGATTGCCAGCAGCATAGATAACTTTTACACCAGGAGTCCCTCTCCCGAGATGATCCGTCGAACACACAGAATGAGTTTCATGGTGAAACAAGGTCGTGTGAATCTAAGGTAAGTTTACCCGGTCTAACTATTAGTAAATCTGTGCTTTTGTTTCAGTAGTCACAATTTTCAAAATACTAATTTGCTGTCAGAGAATGATAGTGATAACCAGTTTACACCAAATCATGCTCTGAGATGGGAAATAGAGAAAATAGTAACCAGTCTAGGCAATGCTGTTAGAGCTAAATCCATCAGCAGCAGGTGCATGAATCTGACTGTAGTGTGGCATCCAATTGGCGCAAGGCCCTTTCTTGAAACCTCCGCCTCTTGCATGAGTTATAATGGAAATCTACGCCAGTTCCTAACTGGTAAAGATCTCCATTCTGGTGCACGGGCGTACAACTGATTAATGAAGAGTCCAGAGGATGTCGGGGCCTTTATTAAGACTGGCTTAGGAAGCACCAATCTTAATAAATCTGCCCTAATCTATCAGTCTGGAATTTAGACTGTTCAGCTTACAGGGCAAAGGCAATTCAAAACTCTACACACCTTCACTGGTGCTCTCCCCAAGGAGAGAGATTCGCTTCCCTAGGGCATTGTCTAGACTGTATACGATTGTCTCAAATCATAGCAGGGCTAGCTATGTAATGGTTTGCTTCCTTTGAATTTAAGTAAGAATATTCTCATTTACCGACAGCAGACTAATATCTACAAAATAGTGTGAAACTGTAACATGAAGTGTATTAAAAAGTTGTGTAACTTATCATTAATAGAATGTTGAATCGGTATCTACACGAATTTGTAAAACCTGTTTGCGGCATTTTACAGTCCCAGCAAAGTGAATGGGATTTCATGTAATGTCATCCATACGCTGCGGAAAAAAAATACGGCAGGAAAGCAACATTTTCAAAAACACTGCATTTTAATTTTGCTTGCAGCAATGCTGTGTTTTCCTCATAGACTAATACTGGGAGGAGTAGCAAAAATTTAAATCAGTGAAAATACAAGCATTTTTGCTGCACTTTTTTTACTGTTGCATTTCCATTGCATTTTTCTGCCGTGTTTTATTTTGGAAGTGAATAGAGCTGAAAACGTGATAAACCCTGTATCAATATAAATAAATATTTTAACAACTTATTTTCCATAGGATAAACTGTTATATATTATAAATAGCAACTCATATTATACATGTAAAACAAGCATATTGTCATATTTAGATCCTAGTAATGGGTGGGGTTGTGGCAACATTTCCTTGCATTTAAAAAAAAAAAAAAAAATTAACATTACTGCTTTTTAATACCCGTTCCAAATGAAAATGCACAAGTAAACCAATGTAATAAAGTTGGGGTGATTAGGTTATAAAATATATATTAGACAGCATGAATTTATTGCTCCTTTAGCACTATTTAGGTCTATATTTAACAAAAAGGCCTCTATTACTTAATACAATTATTTGTTTTGTCTGCAGCAATTTCTGAATCTAATCTCACATTGCCACTTCCTGTCTTGAATGCCACAAGCGGTAGTTTATCAACTTGGAGAGTCTCTCAGAGAGATCTAGTCTCTGCAGGTTCTGCCATTGTCACTTGTATTAACACTTGCTGTTCTTCTTTGGAGAAGAATGCAGACTTGTTATTACAAGTTGACTTAATGTTAGTGTTCTTGTTTGCACATAAAAAGTGAATTTGCTGTAAACTAAATGTGAAATGTTTTGCAAGACATATCTTTTTACATTTTATAACATAATAAAAACCTACTAAAAAGTAATATTATTTTATATTATGCATATATCTGAACATATATAGCATTTTATATTTTGTTTTAAATCTTTCCTATATAACTACTATACATAGTACACAAGTACACAAATGTCATATCATATGAAGCAACACAGCCACGGTATAGTGTGAACAATAAATATAGGTGATGACAAAAAAATAAACAAACTGGCTATGTTTGTATATATATATATATATATATATATATATATATATATATATATTCCATCATAGGAACAGAAAAATGGAATGTTAATTATGGATTAATGTGTTACATGGCAGACATTAACAGAACCTGACAGATCCCATTGACTATATACTATTGGCCATCTAGTTTCCATTATGGTGTCCATCATTTTACCGGACAGAAAAAGTACAGCATGCAGCACTTTGTTGTCCATATTTTTCAGCAGAAACTGCAATAGTTGCTCCTGATAGAACTTCTGATACAGATCTAAACCTAGCCTAGCGTAGAATAATAGAACAATAACAGTAACATATCTATGACTTTAAATGTAATCTTTGCATATTATATGCCAACATTATGCTTTACATTCAGTACATTGGATTTCTCAGACTTGTCACTGAATCCCTGATTTCCCTGGTATATGCATTGTACACTTTTACAATGCATACACTTGCATACACTTTTATGCAAGTCAGATAGATCCACTATGGTGGTAGATAAAAATGTACAATGTTGTTACATTATATTACACAGGAACCCAAGAAATAGGCATACTTTCACATAAATTGGGGAAGGATCAAAAGAAGTAATATTAGAAAGTATTATTGTGCTGAAAGAGTAATGGGTAAAACAGACCTCTAGAGCTGACATAGTGGAAAAATCAACAGTAAGGGAACTCAAACTTGCCAAGGATAGACTTGTGTTCATACTAAGACTAAGATGCTGATTTATCACTGCAAAGATGCTGAAAACATAATAAAAACATAGAGGAAAATGAACAATATGCTGCCCATGAGAGGAGAATGACTAGTTGGTTTTACCCTAGAACAATAGCAACTATGCAGCATCCTAGACCATGATGCAAAATCTGTACAAGTCAACCCCAGCCCCCCCCCCCCCCCACACACACACACACACACACACACACACATGCATACAAACACAGTTGTCATGTGTTATTTACTGCTGTTCTCTTATATATAAGAGTCTTTGGAGGCCCTGGTGTTAGTGCATTGTCTGCCAGGAATGTAGCTATAGATGGTACAGAGGAAGCAATTGCTACCTGGCCATGTAGTTGAACTGGGCCAGAAGACACCAGGAATATAGATAGCACTTGGAAAATAGGGGCCCCATTACAGATTTTGGGGCCCAGGAGGTTCAAGTTATTCAAGTTACACCTCTGGCTTCTGTACCGCTATAGTTACACGACTGGTTCCATATAAATAAATTAAAAAAAATATATATATATATATGTATATATAACTATATACCGAACATTATTGAATTATACTTGGAAAAGGAAAACATAATAAACAAGACACCACAGTCATAGAATAAAGTATTGAGATAAAAAGTTTAGAAATTAAATTTTTTTTACAAACTTTACAGATTGCAACATTTTAATATTATCACTTTGTCTTAATAATGATGTGAACTAACAGATCCTTTCAGAATGACACAGACAAAGTACTTGCGGTATTTGCTTTTTACTTGTAAATATCATAGAGCAATCCGTTGCAGACATTTTCCAATGTATGCATGCAATCTGTGTAGTTTTACAGTAAACTTTCACACACTGTAATTCTAAATATACCAGCATAAAATGTCCTAAAATCTGTGCAGTATTTTGTGTACTAAAATGTATACATTACAGTGTACTGTCTGGTCGTTGCACTAGTTTACATAATCTCTATCAGGATAAGTGGTAGCATTAAGACATGTATGTTTCAGATGTGTTACGTGATATATAAAACATTGTTAAAAGCACAAGAAATTCTACTGTTTCCAAATAAACCATAAGGTGGCACTCCAGGCATCGAAATGTAATACAGGAACACTTCATCTATGGAATTTCAATCACACATAGAGTAAGAAAAATACAACAGATATAGATAACAAGAAAAAAATACATTTACCAGTATTTAAAAATATACACAATTGATTATGATTGAGTATTAATAATGATAATGATAATAGCAGTAGTGATATATGTAGATTGTAAATTTCTTTGAAGGTAGGAAGGGAAGGATTAATGTGTACAGCATGCACAATGCTAAGGAATGGATTGGTGATTTCTAAATAATGTATAACGAATATACTGTATATGTTACATTAACCACTTCAGTACCGGGCCAATTTCTGGTCCAGGACCAGACACATTTTCGGGTTTTTTTTGTATGTGCGGTTTTGAGGGCTTAACATTTTTATCATATGCATTATTCAACTAATTTCTGCGTCTTTTTTCGGTGACACATAAGGCTTTATTTTTATGTTGTTTTTATTTTTGCATATGTTTTAATTTTTTTTATATCCGGGAAAATATAAACAAAAGAGGAGGGAAAACGTGTCCGTTTTTCACTTTTCGTTTTTTTTTTATCTAATAACACAAAGTGCTACTAAAAAACTTTATAAAATAGTTTTTCCTCTCCATTACGGTAATTTTTATTTTGTATGGTGTCCTCGGGGGTGGGGCTATAACCTTTAATAACGGCGTTTTATTGGCGTATGATTTTATTTATTTTTTTAACTTTTCTATTAATTTTTTTTTTTTTTTTTTTTACCTTGTGTCCACATAAGGTCATAATAGACCTTTGGGGACATCTGATCACTTTTTTTTTTTTTTTTGTTGGGGAGGCTGATTTCCTCTGTAACTGGGGCTGGTACATTTAGCCTCAGTTGCAGGAGGAATACAGCCTCCTGGATGTTACTATAGAGCTGATCTGGGTCCTGTAGGACCCAGTAGCTCTTACAGACGCTGATCTCGGCGGATCACGTGACCGCCAGGTCAGAGGGGAGCCGCAACATGGCGGTGACCATAGCGCTGTATACAGCGCTCAATGAGCGCTGTATACACATTGATCAGGAAGGCAGGGAAGGTAATAAACCTTCCCTACCTTCTCTCTGGGAGCTCCGGCTGAAGTTACAGCCGGCTCCCCATATCAGCAGCTGCACGATTTTGTACGTACCGGTACATCCTTGCAGAACCAAACAACCACCTTCCGGACATCTATAGTCTATGGGCGGTTCGGAAGTGGTTAAGGAAGTACAATGTATATATAAAAAGATAAAAAATAAAAGGCAGAAAACTAAGCAGCGAATACCATTTAAAACTTTTGTAGATGTGACAGCATGGAGATATATATATAGATATACAGTATATATACTGTATGTTCATAGGATAAATGATAGAAGACATCTGTGTTTGATAGCACAGATCAGTTAAACAATGTTTAATATTTCATGTCAAGGCAAGAAGAGTGACAGAACATTTCTGAACAACTGTGTAGGGCGAGTTTATAAAATTTCTGTATATCGTCTGGTCTATGTCATTCACACCAATAACAAATGTGCTATACTAAATGACCATAATGGGGCCCATGGTGATTTGCATAGTAATCCTACACTCTTGTTTCATTAGTTACATAGCTCTAGAACATTGGCATCTCAGCAACATTTTTCACATATTTTATTTAAGGTGGCAAATTGCCACACAAAGTTATACCATGTCGACATGTAGTAAAAGCAATGGATTGAGTCAGATGTTAGGCCTATTGGAGGATAATAAGTAATTTTCAGTAGTAAGCTAGGAAGTGCACTTTGATGAAAAATGTATCAGTGAAATATAAAAAATGGAACAGAGACTAGACAGTTGTCTAAGGCTGCATATTGTAGAAAGAACCATAGGAGATCATTTTACATGAAAGTACATTTTTATAGCATGACATTCATTTATAACTATCTTTCCAAGTAGATGTAAGACAAAGACATAATATATTGCATGAATTTCTTAGTTAACATAGGAGCATAGGTTTACATATATATTGTACAACTAGCTGGCTCTTATGTAAATGTAGTGTCAGGTTTATTCATCACCACAAAGCAGTGTCATGTTAAATATAGTATCTGGAAAGCAATGTTACAAGCTATGTCCAAAACTAATAGGTCAAATGTCTTCTTGTGCCTCAAATACAATTATGCTTTTCATAAATATGCAATAAATACATGCATACATATCTGTTTGTAGAAAACTCAAACTACAAGGGCTGAAAAAAGATATGTGCATCTAGATCAGTCTTGCCCCAACCAAACAGTTTTATCCATAGGAAGGCAAGGACCACCACCTGAGGCCATTTACCCATCATTCTCCCATGTTATTAGTCATGACTTCCATTCTTAATGCCATTAAATAACCATCTAGCCTTTTATTAAATGCTGTCATAATATGTGCTATTACTACCTCTTCCCTAGTTTGACTACTTTAAATGTAAGGCTAGGTTAACACGGCGGAAAAAGAAGAGAAATTCCTCTTCATTTTACCGCCACTGTATTCGATTCGGCCGCGGGATTGCCACGACAGAATGCAGATGCCCCTCTGCTTTCCTCTGCTGATTAGTCCTGGATGAATGGGCCTAATAGGCAGGGACTCCCAAGCCATGGAATTCCCGGCAAGATCGAGCAAGACGCTGATTTTTTTCTGCGTCCTACTGCAATCTGTGCCTCCCATTGAAAACAAATCCGTGGCAGATTCCTCCATGTGATCATACCCTAAAAATTCCATTCATATGTTGACAATGCATTTCCTTTATCTAGAAAGATGTTTATTGGTCCTCGGTACAGTTTTAGGAATAAATTATTAATTTACAATATTTTTGTAGTGATTTTCCTTATATTCAGGCATATCAATAAAATTACTTTAAGGTTAAGGCCCCATACTACGGAAACGCTGCTTTTTTTGTTGCATATTTTGCTGTGGTTTTTTGAGTAAGGAATGGATTGAGCAGAAGGGAGAAGTATAATTACTTCCTATATATTTCCCATTCCTTTTGAAGCTACTCTTGGCATTGGCTCAAAAAATACACAAAAAAAAGCTGCTTTTCCACAATGTGCGGCTTCAGCCTTAAAGAGTTTGTGCCATTATGGACACTTATACCCAATCCACAGGACAGGGAAGAAGAGTCCATTCGCTGGGGGCCCGATCATCGGGTCCCTCAGTGATTCGTAGGATGGGGTAATGAAAGAGCGCCAGTGCGCTTGTGTGTCCGGCACTTCTATGGGACTTTAATCTCCGGCAGTACCCACAGCCCCATAGAGGTGAATGGAGTGCCAGTTACGCCAGCGCACTGGGACTTTCAATCCCTGTCTTCTGGATCACTGGGAACCCCTTTAAGGCATCTTTTCTTCAAGCAACTCCCATTCCATTTATTAACCAATTGGTTCATCTTTGAACCTTCTCAGGCTTTAGTAAGTTCTGTGTCATAATTACACATTTAGATAGATAGATAGAGGAGTGGTCATTTTAAGTTTAATGAAATGTAAATAAAATCCTTTATCCTGGGCAAAGATCAATTTCTCTACTCTAGTCTTATATCTTAAATACTTAGATCCTGGCCACATCAGTATTCATCAGTAAAATATTTTTAAAAAGTGTTTTTTGTTTGTTTGTTTTTGTTTTTTTTAAGACAGTAAACCGTAACCACATCTCATGAAAAAAACTGCACTGGGTGAATGTAATGAAATTGCCTGTTGAGCAATTCCCAGTAATGGAATTGCTGTTTAAAGAGGACCTTTCCCCACCTCCAACAAGTCCTGCTCTTACATTAATAGCCGCTATTCCACTGACACTGGCACGGTTGGAATTTTTTGTCTAGCCCCCACTGTTTGTGAGCAATTAGTGCTATTAGTTTTGGTACTTCATATGCTATTTAGGCTCTGTACCCTCAGGAGGAACAGGCAAGGGGTGTGACTCTGAGCTCTGACACTGGCAGCCTCTGATTGGAGCTCTGAATCACGCCCCTCTGCTTGACACTACACTACTGACATTACAGAGCTTAAATAGCACATCACGCATCAAAACTAACTGCGCTTGTTGCTCAGGAATGGTGGGGTCTAGAGAGAAAACTCCAATTGTGCTGAAATCAGTGGAGCAGCAACTATTAACAGATGCTAAGAACTTGAATTGGTGGAGGTGGAGAAAGGTCCTCTTTAAGGAATTTCCAGATACAGTGCAGGAACTGGCAGATCAACTAGCAGGCAAAATAAGCAACCTAAAATTCCACACTGCTGCAGCTGATAGAGACTAAGGCACCCCTTACAGTTTCTCTAGAGCCCACCGCAAAGCAGGTTGGACTTTAACAGAATAAGGTTACAACACCATAGCTTGTAAAAGAAAATAGGTGCACCTGCAGACAAACCTACAGCAGAGTGAAATATACAAGCTGGGTCAAACCAGGAGAACACAAGAGTATCCACATCGGTAGCAGAAGAATAAATGTGTCCAAGCCGAGGTTTGAGCTGACAGTCAAAACCTAATGAGTAAGAAATTGGATAACCAGGAAAACTAGCCAGTCAGCCACCAGGAATACTGCAGATAAACAGATACATTCTGAGAACAGAAACCTATCTACAATCAATAGCAGCAATGTGAGAAGGCTCAAGCAAGGTTTAAATATCCTGCCACTATCATTGGCAGGATTGGACAATGAAGCGCCACTCTGGTTGGCTCAGCTTTTCAGTGCTCTGACTGGCTGCAGGCCCAGCCAAAACTTCACTCGTAGGTATAGCAGCCTTAAAGCAAAGGCCATGAGCAGTGCTATACAGAAAGGTATGATGGCTGCAAGTAGGACTGTGACTGTGCACTATGCACTTATTTTATTTATATATACTACATATATACAGTGGGTATGGAAAGTGTTCCAACCTCTTTAAATTTTTCACTCTTTGTTTCATTGCAGCCATTTGCTAAAAGAAAAAAAAGTTCATTTTATTTCTCATTAATGTACACTCAGCACCCCATCTTGACAGAAAAAAAACAGAAATGTAGATATTTTTGCAAATTTATTAAAAAAGAAAAACTGAAATATCACATGGTCATAAGTATACAGATCCTTTGCTCAGTATTGAGTAGAAGAACCCCTTTGAGCTAGTACAGCCATGAATCTTCTTGGGAATGATGCAACAAGTTTTTCACATCTGGATTTGGGGATCCTCTGCCATTCTTTCTTGCAGATCCTCTCCAGTTCCGTCAGTTTGGATGGTGAAAGTTGGTGGACAGCCATTTTCAGGTCTCTCCAGAAATGGGTTGAGGTCAGGGCTCTGGCTGGGCCAGTCAAGAATGGTCACAGAGTTGCTCCGAAGCCAATCCTTTGTTATTTTAGCTGTGTGCTTAGGGTCATTGTCTTGTTGGAAGGTGAACCTTCAGCCCAGTCTGAGGTCCAGAGCATTCTGGAAGAGGTTTTCTTCCAGGATATCTCTGTACTTGGCTGCATTCATCTTTCCTTCAATTGTAACCAGTCATCCTGTCCCTGAAGCTGAAAAACACCCCCATAGTATGATGCTGCCACCACCATGATGAGCAGTGCCTGGTTTTCTCCACACATACCGCTTAGAATTAACGCCAAAAAGTTCAATCTTCATCTCATCAGATCAGAGAATCTTATTTCTCATAGTCTGGGAGTCCTTCATGTGTTTTTTGGCAAACTCTATGCGGGCTTTCATATGTCTCGCACTGAGGAGAGGCTTCCTTCGGGCCACTCTGCCATAAAGCCCCGACTGGTGGAGGGCTGCAGTGATAGTTGACTTTGTGGAACTTTCTCCCATCTCCCTACTGCATCTCTGGAGCTCAGCCACAGTGATCTTTGGGTTCTTCTTTACCTCTCTCACCAAGGCTCTTCTCCAACGATAGCTTAGTTTGGCTGGACAGCCAGATCTAGGAAGAGTTCTGGTCGTCCCAAACTTCTTCCATTTAAGGATTATGGAGGCCACTGTGCTCTTAGGAACCTTGAGTGCTGCAGAAATTCTTTTGTAACCTTGGCCAGATCTGTGCCTTGCCATAATTCTGTCTCTGAGCTCCTTGGGCAGTTCCTTTGACCTCATGATTCTCATTTGCTCTGACATGCATTGTGAGCTGTGAGGTCTTATATAGACAGGTGTGTGCCTTTCCTAATCAAGTCCAATCAGTTTAGTTAAACACAGCTGGACTCCAATGAAGGAGTAGAACTATCTCAAGGAGGATCAGAAGGAAATGGACAAGATGTCAAGATGGGGTGCTGAGTGTACGTTAATGAGAAATAAAATTAACTGTTTTGTTTTTAGCAAATGGCTGCAGTGAAACAAAGAGTGAAAAATTTAAAGGGGTCTGAATACTTTCCGTACCCACTGTATACTGTACTGTACTTAGTTCCGGCCTCCTCTCTGCTTATAATGCGACTAGATGTACATCTGCAGTACCATCTCTGCCTGCTGGAAGTACACTGCAATTATCTTTTCCTTCTATATTCTACTAAATAATCCCAAAGACCATAGGTATACAATGCAGGAGACTGATCTGTGATAATAATAATAATAATAATACATTTTATTTATATAGCGCCAACATATTCTGCAGCACTGTACAAATTGTAGGGTTCAAGTACAGACAAAAAGATAAATTACA
The DNA here is from genome assembly GCA_947044405.1 of Leptodactylus fallax. NCBI lineage: Eukaryota > Metazoa > Chordata > Amphibia > Anura > Leptodactylidae > Leptodactylus > Leptodactylus fallax. The sequence goes on along the minus strand of CAMRHE010000074.1, from coordinate 7,105,530 downwards.
AAGAAATAGTCAATTGACACAATGGGACTGAGGGCCCTGCTCGCAAGAGCTTACAATCTATGAGGTAGCTGTGATCTTTTTCATTATAACTGTGTGACAGGGGCCTGTCTAATCATTTGCAATAACTATGATAGGAATTTCTGTTCTCCCTGTGGAAAACTTGTGTGGTACAGGCCATGCAATTTCATAAAACAAGAACTGCTGTTATGAGTGATAAATACAATAAAATTCCATAGACCCAAGTAGAAAAGCATGTCACCTGATTCAGACTGTTCCTAAGCAAGTGCGCCAGTCTGATATGCAGCGATAGAAGCAATGAGAAAAGGAAGATGTGAAAGCCATATGGAGTACCATAATAGAGCACATTGGAAACATTAGTTTTGGGTGGAGTTCCCCTTTAATAATTCAAAAATGATTCCAACTACACCCTCATGCTTACATGTTCCAAACTAACAGATCCTTACTCATAACAACTGATGTAGCTATGGATGAAGAGATAGCAGTTATAATTTTCTCCCACATTTTGCGTGCCTATAGTCAACCAAACTAATATGAGGAGCTGGCAACTTGGCCACAAAAGTTTCTTGTAAAAGCACAATAATGTAATCTAGCCAGACAGAGCTATCTCACTATGCAAAATAATATATTTATAATGTCTGTTTAACACTATAATTTCCATGTTGCTTATATAAGAGTAAACAATCATTAAATCCGTATTGTTTCTTCTGTTTATAATATTTTGGGGCTTTTTTAATTTCTTTCTTCTAGATATGAACACATGAACTTTTGCTGCTGCCGGGTTGTGGTAGTGAAATACATTAACGGGTACTGTAGAAAAAGCAGAAGCCCATGAAATCCATAGTAGCAAAGTCATAGTTGAAACTGCACAATAAATGAAATATGATTCCTACAGTTTCCTTGATCCTTGTGTGGGGCCTTTGGATGTGCCAGGTACAGCCTGTATGATGTCAGCTATACAGATCTGGTCTCAGTACAAACTAATAAACAATAAGGGGGACAAGTTTAGAAAGTTAGTCACAATCAACCAATGTGGTCATACATATACATTAAGTGTATGGAAGACAAGTCTATGTCAGTGCAACTATACATCTGGCCAAGCTTCCAGGGCATGGAATAAACTGTACATTCTCACAGCTATTGGATAATATAGCTATATTTCTGAATAAAACTAGCAATAGGGACAGTGCACTACTGTGCTATATAGATATATCAGAGAAAAATATTCATACAGTGGTAAAATATAGTGTGGTTGTGCCTAGTATGGCAGGGGTTTGCAGCTGATTTTCTTCTTTGGATTGCAATATAAAGTATGAAATCAGCAGCAAAATTGGTGGCAATTTCTGCATGTAACATTTGCTGATTTGGGCAGATTAGTTGTGGATTAACCACACCTTTGTAGAAAAGTCCATGTTGGGAAAAATTGCAGAATGTATTGCAATTTTTTCACAGCTTTTTTTTATTAAGTTTTTGTTACATTTTTCTCTGTTTTTTCCCCTTTAAATCTATAGGGAAAATGCTTGTGATTCCACAGCTAAAATTAACATATGCTGTCTGTGAAGAGCATGGACCTTACAAGTCCTTGGATGCAGATGTGCGAATGAAACCTTAATAATGGTGTCTAGGATGTATACTATACAGTCCTACACTGCATCAGTTTGATATATCTGGTGTATTGTTAGACTGTCTAACTTAACATTACACTATACACCTTTAACGCACGGTGTTGTAACTTAGGTCAGGCCCATTTCTGTACAGTCATGTCCTTTTTCCATCAGTTCACACATCTATATTACAATAATATGTTGCAATATAACGTTTATTGAATTAATTTTGTAAAACAAGAATAGGTCTAAATATTAAGAGCCCAGGAATATTGCTGGCACATCTACCCCCCTCACTAGTGGGCGAGAGGGGAGACGAATAAATCTCAGCTTATAAATAATACTCCTAATTCTTAGTATTACTGGTATTCCTTATTGTATTTTCAGTAATTGGCAAATTATATGGTCCACTACAACTCCACTACTTTTTTAAAGCTTAGCTAAACATTTGAACAATTTCTTTATGCTTTCCCTTGTTTCTCTATTGGGAGCTGAGAGTATACTGCTTTGTATAGGTGTACAGGTTCTTGTTTAATGCAGGGTAGCTGAGACGGGGACACTTCCAACTGTTATATCTCTGCCATTTTAAAACGTAAAACTGTGTTTCTGATGTGATATGAAAAATGAAATTCTCAGCTTTCATATGACACTCGTTGAAAATACAGTTGGGATCAACAAATGCAGCTGTTCCCAATCTGGGCTATGTTTTTAACTGGTGATATCTCTGAAAATAATACATTTCATATGACACCAAAAGCACTGTTCTAGGTTTAAAAAGGCTGCGATATAACTGTTTGAAATTACTTTAAAAAGTTATTGCATTTGAAAGGCTGGGAATTAAAAAAGCGAAAATTAAAAAATTAAAAATGGCTTTTGTGGGTACAAGTTAAATTCCAAAATAGGAAATAAGTCACTTTTTTGCTTCCTGGGTAAGTTACATGTTAACACTGTGCTTGTGCAATAAAACTATCACTATCATTTTCCATTTGTATCTTAACAGGGAAAGTTTGGGTGTCAACACAGGCAATCCTGGGTATTGGAAAGCTGCTCCCACAGATGTGCTACATTAGTGAGTTATAATAAAAGGTGGTGAAAAGTTAACACTAAGCTCTACAGAAAGAGCAAATCTAATGCTTTGTGAGAGCAACATATAAAAATAGGAAAGATGGGCTAAGGAGTCTCAGCTATGTCTGCAGGATGAATCATGAACGATCACAGCTCATTATTATGACCTTCAAGTTATCTTGCCACGGTAACAAATTCTTTCTCTATCCACAGAGGACTCACAAGCTAAAGAAAGACTAATGTTTTTAATGGCATTAGCAAATCTTCCAAACCTTTCAAAAATAGAATATCCATAAACCGTGAAGCCTATTTACAGATCATGGTGTAGTTGTACCTCAAAACAGCCTGGGGATATACAGCACAGCTGCTAAGTTCTCTCATACCAGTGTTCTGTCTGCAGTAACTAGGGCTTCCTTTCACACTATTTGTTAGAGAGAATACTTCTCTACATATGTTGTGTATAGACATTATTGGCAGCTTAGACATTAGTAACAAAACATGTTAAAAAGGAGTGGAAAAGTGGAAATGTTAACCAGAACAGATCAGTTCAAGAACAGAACTTTGGGGCACGTTATTATAAACCTTCTGGTGGTGTTGAGGTCAGAGGAGGGGGCAATGTGTCCTAAACTTTCAATCAGTGCTCTGCATGGGGTAGCCTGAAGCCATCTTGAAAGAAATGGGAGCCCAGGAAAAGAGGCAACATGGGAAGAACAGAGGCAACATGGCAGGAAGCGAGGGCTCCAGGTATGTTGATTATACATAGGCAATGTATAGTTAAATGTGTAGTTTTGCCTGGACAGTCATCTTAAATAGTCAATGTTGTTTCAACAAATTGTGCATAAATCAATAGTACAAGTAGAGAGTAATATATTTTATGATAGAAATATGCCTTTATATCCACTCATTAGCCACTTCCGCTCTTACCCCCACTCTCAATCCACTGGTAGGAAGAGGAAGAAGGATTATCAGTTTCACTAAGAGATTAGGTTATGGCCACTGCCCATAGAAGTCAACAGAGAGGGGAGGAAAAGGAGGAGCTGGAATAAGAGGGAGAAATGCATATAAAAAGAGATGCTGCTGCTTCTAGTAAGTGTTCTGCTGTGTCACCCAGTATTGGATTTAGTAATGTCCTCCATGGTACTCCTGCTTCTGTGTAAGTAAAAGACATAAAAGACAGATATGGGAAAAGAATCTCTGTTCTCTGCATGCAGTGTATTGGAGACATATTAGCAGCTAGTCTTTGCCCATTAGCTCAGAGAAAACTGACATAGATATGGAGCCTGCAGATGGGTAATAAATGCAGTATATAAGTCATATAACATTCACAACTTACACAAAGGGTTTATTATGAAATTTCACCTGAAATGACAGACAATCATCCAAAATAAACAGCCCCACAGACTTAGAATAGTTTAGCTTTTCACTGTTTTTAATCCAGGTAGCAAATTAAGGCTGAGGCCCCACATAGAGGTAAAGCAGCTTTTTTGTTGCAGATTTTGCTGCGTTTTTTTTTTTTTGAGTCAAAGCCAAGAGTGGCTATAAAAGGAATGGAAAATATTTAGGAAGTTCTTATACTTCTCCCTTCTGCTCAATCCACTCATGGCTTTGGCTCAAAAAACCGCAGCAATACATGCAACTAAAAAAGCTGCATTTCCACAATCTGGGGCCTCAGCCTAAAAGTTGCAGCATTTCAGATATCTAGATCCTTCACCTGCCTTGCGCGAGCAGCACTAGTTCAGCATGTTACACAATGAGGAGGCTTCAGAAGTTCTTTAGGAATAGGTTTCCAGCCTTCAGGAGTAATGTATATGGAAATATGTTTATCTAATTTACTTAAATATAAATACAAATATCAATAAGTAAACTGAATGTACATTTTAGAGCAACTTTGTAAAGTATTGTTACAAAAAAATAGCAGAAATATCACAATTATCTTCTTATACTAGAACCCACTGATGTTAAAAATGTATAGGTCTATGCATTGCAGTATAGTGAAATCCTGTAAATTATGCACGCCCAGTAGTATACAGTACAGCTTCTGCTGCAAAGAAGTAGGTTGGGCATAAGTTTACTTTCTGCTTGTCAAAAAAAATGCCCAGCATAGGCAGCAGCATTTACAATAATAAAAGCTAGAGACCCAATACAGACTCCAAGCTGTGAAGGTAAGAGCTATTAGATAAGCACTCCCTGCTTTTCTGGTCCTTATCAGAGACAGAGATAAGACATAGCAGTACAGAGTGCTGAGGTGAAAGAAGTCTGCATTAGGATGTCTAATTTACTGTTATAAAAGCTGATGAGATGCTGGGCTTTTTCTCTGAGAAACAGGTGTAGTCTATGTCCAACCTAAATTATATCCCTTCTTCTGCCAAGGATGCAGCAGAAGCTGTACTGTATTTTACTGGCCATGCATGACTAAGAGAGCCTTACTAGAATGACATGCACAAATCTATGCATTTTAAACACCAGGGGTGCTATTACCAACTAATAATTATATTCCTGCAAGGAAACTTTTTTTCAATAACAATACTTTACAAAGTTACTCCACTATGTGTATTCAGTTTACTTATTGCCATTTGTACTGATGGCACAAGCTGATTTATGCTAGATTCACACTAGCGTTTGGGTCTCACTGCCCGCAGACACCATAGACTGTAATGTCCTTGCAGGACTTTTCTCTCCGCCGAAGTGGAATCTGTGCCTAAGTCTTGTATGGAGACTCCAAAGCGGATTCGAACTTAGCCTTAAAGAGTTGATGACTCAGCACATGTACATGGTTTTGGAACCCCTTGAGGATGCTAATGAAGTTGCCCATTCAATTTAGATAGCTGATAAGCGAATGCTCCTTTATCCAACTACCAATTTATCCTGCATGCCATAATTCTTTTTTCAAGTAGTTACAAAAATAGACTTTTACAATGTTTTGGGCTTATTTCTGCAAAACTTTAGCAAAATTTTATGTTATTTTCACCGCTCTAATAAAAAAAAAAAAAAAAAAAAAGAGAGATGGGAAAGTGAGCATGGTCAACTTGGCAAGCTGATGTAAAACAGGTTTATCAAATGGGACTTTACATATACGCAAAATTTATCAAACATCATGTAATGTTTCATGAATTTGGTGCAAATAACAGCAACTCAGAGAGCAGCAAAGCTAGCTTTAAAAATGTGCTTCATAATGAAACTTCTCAAGTGACATATATTTGCTGTTTTCTTATTCATGTTGGAGGAGGGTGCTATTAATTTTTTGCATGTAATACCTCTGCTTGCGTAGATTAATAATTTCCAATTTTATGACTATGCAGGAACACAGTTTACCCATAATTGAGCCAAAGCTGACTAATGTATGCCCAGTATTGTCATGTGATACTCTTGTTAATCGGTTAAAGAAGTTGTGGTGGTGGCGGGGGGAGGGGGTCGACAGCCGGCCCCCAGACAGATCAGCTGTACTTCTGATGCCTGTACTATACACAGCATGGAGCCAGAAGCAAAAAGAAAAATTCTTGCTAACCCCTATAACAGCATATAACAGACTGAAATATTCTAAACTCATATCACTATATCAAACTTCTTTACTCAGCTATGAATTGTGTTCTACCTGCAAGTACACAATAGAATGGTGTGAGGTGACTATGGGAACTTAAGGGTTAGCACTTTTCCCTGCCATCTGACTACACAAGATGTTTTCTCGCACTTCGGCAATGGTGAATTTAAATGAAGGGTGTAACTTGTAAGAAACTCTGCAATGTCAATAGCAGATGTTCAAAGACAAGTGGGATTTTAAATGGTTAGAAATCAATGCCTGCTCTACTTACCCATGAAATTACAATGCCAGAAAAGCAATTAATATGTTTTTCCCACACACGCTTTTTAGACTTCTCTCATTTAAACTTCTAGTCAATATTCTGATAAATTGTGAATTCATAGATGGCCACTTGGTGGCAGCATTTTCATCAAATCTGCATAAACAAAATTAAATGCAATGCAATAGGCAATACTTTATTGTTTATATACTGTGGTTATTATACACAGAAGTTACTATATATAACAAAGAACCTGGCATAATCATTCTAAGCAGTGTATCATACCATCCATTTTACTATCCATTTCACTATTCATAATACTATTGGAAACATGTTCCATAAGCTTAATATCTACATACGTCTGCATGCATAAAGGGGTTCTCAGGAAATAGGCCAAAATATAAAAATTAATTATAAAAGCTAGGGTATCTGCCCTGATACCCACCTGCATCCTCTTAGTAAGATGCAGGATCTTCTAAGGGATGTTCACTTGGCAAAAGATTTCCTAGCAGATGGTGCATGATGCTTATTTCTTCTCCCATTGAAATACACACATGGACAAAATTGTTGGTACCCCTCGTTTAATGAAAGAAAAACCCACAATGGTCACAGAAATAACTTGAATCTGACAAAAGTAATAATATATAAAAATTCTATGAAAATGAACAAATGAAAGTCAGACATTGCTTTTCAACCATGCTTCAACAGAATTTTTAAAAAAGAGAAAACTCATGAAACAGGCCTGGATAGAAATGATGGTTCCCTTTACTTAATATTTTGTTGCACAACCTTTTGAGGCAATCCCTGCAATCACACGATTCCTGTAACTGTCAATGAGAATTCTGCACCTCTCAACAGGTATTTTGGCCCACTCCTCATGAGCAAACTGCTCCAGTTGTCTCGAGTTTAAAGGGTGCCTTTTCCAGACGGCATGTTTCAGCTCCTTCCAAAGATGCTCAATAGGATTTAGGTCAGGACTACTAGAAGGCCACTTCAGAATAGTCCAATGTTTTCCTCTTAGCCATTCTTGGGTGTTTTTAGCTGTTTGTTGTAAGATCCATGACCTGCGACTGAGACCAAGCTTTCTGACTCTGGGCAACATATTTCTCTCTAGAATCCCTTGATAGTCTTGAGTTTTCATTGTACCCTGCACAGATTCAAGACTCCCTGTGCCAGATGCAGCAAAGCAGCCCCAGAACATAACAGAGCCTCCTCCATGTTTCACAGTAGGGACAGTGTTCTTTTCAAGATATGCTTCATTTTTCCATCTGTGAACATAGAGCTGAATGTGCCTTGCCAAAAATTTTGATTTTTGTCTCATCTGTCCATAGGACATTCTCCCAGAAGCTTTGTGGCTTGTCAACATGTAGTTTGGCAAATTACTTTTGTCAGATTCAAATTATTTCTTTGACTATTGTGGGATTTTCTTTCATTAAACGAGGGGTACCAACAATTTTGTCCACATGTGTAAATGGAGGCTGATTTTAGGGGGAATTTGGAGTTGATTTTGAGGCAAACACACCCTTATGCATGCTTAAAGGGGTTCTCCGGGAATACCTTGATACCTACCTGCATCCTATCAGGAACATGCAGGAACTTGTTTTGCATCTAGGGGCATGATTGTAGAAATGAAAATAGCTGCCACTGCTCCTCCCTATGTAAATCCTGTCCTCTGGGTAGATTCCCTGTGTGGGTAGAGGGAAGGGACAGAGATGGGAGAGGCTGGGTTTAGTCAGAGGTTGGGCTTACTGGTGTGGTTTCTGTTCAGGCTGTTTATCAGTTTGGGGTTGTGACTATGGCTACTCTAATACCAGAAGTAGTACAACCTCTCTTCTCATGTTCTCCACCATCTTCTGGTAATAATACAGCCATGGTCACTGCCCCAAAAATCAAACTGATACACAGCCTGCAAAAACTACAGTGTTAAGCCCTACCCCAGACTCCATCTCCCCTTTCCCCGGAATCTGTCCCCCTCCAGCAGGACAGGAGCAGGGAACCTGGATGGATTTTAAATAGAGAAGACCAGTGGCGGCCATTTTTTTCACAATTATATCCTTGGAGGCAAAACAAGCTCCAGCAACTTACTAAGAGAATGCAGATAGGTATCAAAGCAGGATCACTGACATTTTACTATAGTTTTTATTTTTTGGCCTATTCCTGGCCTGACCTATTCCTATTCCTATTCCTTTTAGACTAAGGCCCCACATAGCATCCTGCAGCAAAGAAGTGCTGCAGAATAAAACGCAGCGACAACGCATTGCGGTTTTTCCCACAGTGCTTTTCACAGAAAGTTCACAGAGGAAACCTCTTTCTGCTTCCATTGTACATATAGGAAAACTACCGGCATTTCCGTAGGTATAATTGACATGCTGCAATTTCCCAAACTGCGATGGTTTTTGAAATCGCAGTGTTATCCACTGTGCATATTTTTCCGCATTGTGGGAATGGGATTCACTTTGCTATGGCTGTACTGTACTGTTTACGCCACATGGTGCCCTGGCCTTAATGTAACTCACTGTAACATTCTGACCATCACAATCTATGAATTCAGAAACACCAAAGTGTGAATATCTATTCCCCGTCATGTGTCAGTTACTATGACAACACACATAATAAAAAACAATGGGGGAGATTTATGTAACTATCTCAAAGATAAACTGTCTATGTTGCCGATAGCAACCAATGATGGCACAGCTCTCATAGTGCTTTCTGCGGGCAATTTTTCTTTTAGACACTTTTATAAATCTGTAGCAATAATTTTACATTAAGAACAATTTTGACATTCCTTAGACCAGCTCATCTAATTCCACACAATTTTCAGTTGCAGTGTGCAAGTATATTAAGGCTAAGGCTCCACATAGCAAAACACAGCAAAAAAACGCTGCAAAAAAAAAACCCGCAATGAAATGCATTGCAGTGACAACGCATTGCGGCTTTTTTCCCCACATCGTTTTTCATTGCGTTTTCGCAGAGTTTTCCTCTGCTGACTTTCTGCCCTTATTATACCTATACGGAAAACACCAGCATTTCCGCATGTTTAATTGACATGCTGCGATTTTCAAAAGCGCAAGTGTTTTTGAAAACGCAGCTTTTCCACAGCAGATTTTTTCTGCAATGTGTGGATGGGATTAGCCAGAATGTAAGAGACAGCCAATGTTGTCTTAAGCTTCATTTGTCTGTATAAACTGTTAATGTTGAATGTATTTCTGTGATTCTGTTCCTTTAAGACAGCAGCCATTGTAATTGTGACATGATGCTGGAGTGAGACCCCCCCCCCCCTTTTATGTCAGCCTGCCTGTTCTGCAGACAGAGTGTGAGCAGAGCAGCAGGAAGTGACGAGACAGAGAGCAGCAGCCATCTTGGCAAGTGTTGTATTGAACTGGTGTGGAGATTTTTCTGTACAGCTAAGCTGTATCTTGGTCCAGAGACAAACAGAGTGTAAAGAGACAACAGGACTAGTGAGTCCACGTGAAAGGAACTGTGCTCAGTGGCTGATCAGTGAGACTGACATTGTGACTGTGTATATGGATACCACAGATAGAGACTCGCAGTGCTGTTGATGTACTGGACGGCACCTGCTAAATCCCGGCTTACATCCCAGCTCAGTGTATGGATTCGGCAGGACTGTCAGTGTGCTGAGTGGAATCTGCTGTTGGATTACATTGCATTCAGTTGGTTTCCCTGTCTGTTAAAGAGGACTTCATTTCTCCCAAGATCCTGATAACCGTGAGGAGAGGACGCTTCACTATAAAAGAAAGGACCGACTTTGGGCCCCACCGCGCGCTTCTACGGACTGTAAGCGGTCCACCTGGACCACTGGGGAAAAGGGGGTGCACCCAAATGTGAAGTCAGGGTCAGTTAGGGATAGTTTTGAGTATATTGTTCATTCAGTGTCCATACTGCAGAAGTGGACAGAGTAAAAGTAGAAACCATTGCAGAATTTGCCTTGAAATTGTTCATGCTATATTGTATATTTTGCTTGTCTTTAGCCCTGTCATTTTACCTTTAACTAGCCTTTATTAACTTATAGTAAATATATTTTTTTTTTCTTGAACTACCGCGTGTGCGTTCATTTCTGGTTGCGGAGTCCAAACCACCTGCCTTGCTCTCGGTTCACAAATTGGCGTAGTCGGCAGGATCCGCTTACCAGAATGGACGGTGACGCACCCGTTCGGGAGAATGGTGCTGGAGGAAGAATGCCAGCAGGGGCTATAATGAGTCAGTTAGCTAAATTTGATGGCAATAATATGTCAGTGAGTATGTGGGTGGAACAGATACAAATGATACAGCGAATGTACCAGACCGCACCAGAAGTACTAGTAGAGCTAGCAATATTGACATTACAAGGGGATGCTAAGACCACGGTGATACTGAGGCCATTTGAACAAAGGCAGACATTTGAGCAAGTAGTCCAGATTCTAGAAACCATCTATGGAGAAACTGCATTGCTGGGGTCTCTGCAGGCTCGGTTCTTCCAGAGGGTACAACAGGAGAATGAAAGCCTTCCCCAATATGCAAATGCCCTACAAGAACTGCTCCGAGATATTCAAGTGAAGGAAAGAGGGGGCTCGCCAGCCTTCTGTAACCCTGATCGGACTCTCCGTGACCAGTTTGTCCTGGGGATACGTGACGGCAGTTTAACTGTGACTATGCAGGATTTTATACGACGAGAGACTGATGCTAAATTCCATGATGTACAGGTAGAGGCCATCTCCCGTGCCAATAGTATGGTCCCGAGGCCGCAGACCGCAGTTGGAGTTACTTTGTCACAGGGGGCTAGTTCTGGCTCAGAGACAGTAGAAAAAGGGACGGTTAAAGAAATTCTCACAGTAATGCAGAAACTGCAAGAACAAATGGAACACTTGCACACTCGTTGTGATGAGCAGTCTATGAAAATTGCAGACTTCCAGAAGACTGGAGATGAAAGGGTGAGCCATCCACACCCAGCAAGTCAGAATCACCCACCACCCCGCTGGAGGGGTGAGGATAGGACCTACCGAAGGGGTCCAAATCATTTAGTGCAGTGCTCAGGAGAAATCGAAGGGGCTTACCGAAGGGGCCCAAACAGATGGCCAGAACGACGGGGGATACGCTGCTGGGAGTGTGGACGGATGGGCCACGTTGCTGCTAGATGTCCAGAGCAGCGACAAACTTATGAGAGACCGCCGTTAAACTGAAGTCCCCTGCTGCTGAAGGGCGTGTAGTAGGGGAGACTGACAAGGAGACTATGTGGGGAGAATGCCCTGATGATGACCTGATCGCTGCAAGTCCTGTCATACAGGTGGAAATGGAGGGTATTCCGGTTACCGGGATGATTGACACGGGTTCCCAAGTAACGACCTTGAGTAGAGACTGTTATGAACGGTACTTCCGGCAACATGTGAAATATGATCCCCATACATTCGTACGAGTGGTCGCAGCTAACCAGTTACCAGTTCCGGTCGTGGGAGTGGCCTGGATGAATGTCCGGGTATGTGGCCAAGATCTAGGTAGGAAAGGCATTGTGGTGGTACAGGAGTCACATGAAGTAAAGGTCCCTGTCATTTTGGGGATGAATGTGTTAAAAGAATTAGATCAGATCCTCTTTGAAAAGAAAGGTCACGGTTATTGGAAAGAAACCACCACCCATCGGCCTACTCAAACAGCTTTCCAGCGGCTGATCCGGACATGTGGCTTACAGAAAAGTTCAGATGCACAGCGTCTTCTGGCTCGAATTTCAGTTCCTTTGCATACAAAAGTTACACTGCCACCCAGTCGGGAGACAATAGTGTCCATGCCCGTAGGCACCTGTCGGAAACTAGAGGGCATAGCTGTGTTGGTAGAACCACTGCAGGCAGCCGAAGGAGGTGTTGATCCGCTAGTGGCCCGTTCCTTGGCAATAGTTCGCAATGGAAGAGTACCACTTCGATGTGTAAACACTCAGGACCAGAGTGTGGACCTGACCCCAGGGAGGCTGCTGGCTAACATCTATGTGACTCCGGAGGAAGTAAGGAAAGTAACTCCAATGCAGCTGAAGCCGACTGAAAGGGATGAGTGGACCGTAACTGTGTCCATGGGAGAAGATGAGGAACCCACCTCTGAATGGAATGGCTGTGCAATTCGAGAACAGATGAAGATGGATGTAAGTTCATGTTCTCTGGAATGGGTGCAGAAGGTAGATGAGCTGTTGTGGGAGAACCAAGCCACCTTTGCACGGTATGCTGAAGATTTTGGATGTACCACAGGGATCTACCATGAGATTCCCACAGGAGACACCCCTCCAATTAGAGAGCGCTACCGACAAATTCCTCCACAGTTGTATCAGGAAGTGAAAGAACTGTTAGCTAAGATGCTACAGGGTGGGATCATCCAAGAAAGCCAGAGTCCCTGGGCGGCTCCTGTGGTGTTAGTAAGAAAAAAAGATGGGTCCATCCGATTTTGCGTAGACTATCGGAAGTTAAACGCTTGCACCGTACGAGATTCCTACCCCTTGCCACGGATTGAGGAGTCCCTCTCAGCGCTAGGGAGAGCCCGGTACTTCTCCTCACTAGATCTGGCTAGTGGGTATTGGCAGGTGCCGATGGCCACAAAAGACAAGGAGAAGACGGCATTCATCTTGCCCATGGGACTATACGAATTTAACCGGATGCCCTTCGGGTTGACAAATGCACCCGGAACGTTTCAGCGGTTGATGGAGAAATGTCTCGGTGACTTCAACTTTGAGTTCACTCTCATCTACTTGGATGACATTATAGTGTATTCTGCGACCTTTGAAGACCATCTCCACCAGTTGGGGCAAGTATTTCGAAGATTGCGGGAACATGGGCTCAAATTGAAACCCAGTAAATGTCGGTTGTTCCAATCTGAAATTGATTACTTGGGTCACCGCGTATCAGGAGAAGGGGTGAGACCATCAAGAGACAAGATAGCGGCTGTTCAAGATTGGCCGATACCGACTACCCTGCGAGAAGTGAGGGCGTTCCTTGGAGTAGCCGGTTACTATCGACGGTTTATTAAGGATTTCGCCAAGGTAGCAGCACCACTTAATGCTCTCCTACGAGGCACATCCGGTGGTCCAAAGAACCGGTCCGTGAAGTGGGGACCTGAACAGGAACAAGCCTTCCAGGCATTGAAGGATGCACTGACAACAGCCCCAATCTTGGCATATGCTGATTACCACTTGCCGTTCCAGCTATATACAGATGCAAGCCTGTATGGTCTTGGAGCAGTGCTTTCCCAGCTTCAGGATGGCCAGGAGAGGGTCATAGCGTACGGCAGCCGGTCTTTGAGAGATTCTGAAAGAAACCCCGAGAATTATAGTTCATTTAAATTGGAGCTGTTGGCACTGGTATGGGCCATGACCGAGAAATTCTCTGAATATTTGACCGGTGCTGAAGTTTTAGTACTGACTGACAACAACCCACTAGCTCACCTGGAAAATGCCAAGCTCGGGGCGTTAGAGCAGAGGTGGATAGCCCGAATGTCTACATTCAATTACCGCATTAAGTATCGGTCCAAGACAGAGAACCAGAATGCTGATGGACTTTCTAGGGTAACTGCCCAGACCCCCACAGAAGACGTGGATCATGAGTTGGAGCATGTGGAGGTGCCCGATTTCAGCAGATTTTCACAGGCCTTGACCGCCACTAATCAGTTTGAGATGGAGGGGACTGAAATGGCTCCTTTCTTTGGTCCCTCACGACAGGAATGGGCACAGATACAACAGACCCATGAGGGGCTGGCGCAGATGATCAAGTGTGTTGAGAAAGGCCAGAAGCCCTGTAGAGAGGAAAGAGAACGACTGACACGTGAGATATTATCTGTTTTGAGTCAGTGGGAAAAGTTGAAGATGAAAAATGGAGTGCTATGCCGAAAGGTCTATTTACCTTCTGAGATCGACATTCGATACCAAATTGTGGTGCCTAGTGAACTGGCTCGCTCCTTGGCAGTTGAGGCTCATAATAAGAATGGACATTTTGGTCATGAGAAGACCTTTCGTTGGTTACAGCGACTGATTTACTGCCCTGGTCTTCGTCAAATGGTCGAAGAAGTATGCCGCAGCTGTCGAACTTGTGAGATCCATAAGGCAATAGAACAGAGAGCTCCCCTGCAAACCATCGTGACCCAGGAACCTTTAGAAATCGTCATGATAGACTATCTAATGGTGGGCCCATCCAATAGCGGACACCAGTATTGCCTCGTAATGGTGGATCACTTCACCAAATTTGCGGTGGTAACCGCCACCAAGGACCAGACAGCTGAGTCAGCAGCTCGTGCTCTGTGCCAAGATTTCATTCGAGTATATGGGTGCCCCCAACGCATCCACTCCGACCAGGGCGCCTGCTTTGAGGGACACGTAATGAAAGAAGTTCAACGTATCTACGGGATAAAGAAGTCGCACACGACTGTGAACCACCCTCGGGAATGTGGCCTGTGAAAGATTCAACAGAACTCTGCTACAGATGCTGCGGACTCTGGAGGAAGACAAGAAGTTACAGTGGCCTCAGTTCTTGTCTAAAATGGTGTGGGCCTACAACAATCAGGTCCATTCTACAACGGGGTACTCTCCTTATACACTTCTCTTTGGGCGGTCTGGGCGAAGTATAGGAGAATTACAGTTGAATGATGTGGATGGGTTCCCTCCGAGGGATCCAACCTCTTGGGTGCGGGCGCATTGGCAGAGACTTGAGACGATCCATCGATTGGTGCGGCAGCGCCTGCAAGAACATCCCCATCCTGATAAGACCCCAGTGCAAGAAGCACCATTGCAACCAGGCGACCTGGTGCTAGTTCGTGTCAAGAAACCCCAAGGGAAATTGGAAAGCCGATGGGAGGCTTTGCCGTATCGTGTTGTTGGCCGCAAATATACGAATGGGCCAGTGTACCAGGTCCAGAAAGAAGGAACTGATTGTGTTCGAGTACTTCACCGAAATATGTTGCGCCTGTGTCATTCTGAAGGGACAAATCATGATGGGCCTGCCAATGTGAATGAGCTCCCACAGTCAGAGAATGGAGGTGCGGAATGGGCCTCCGACGAGGAGGATGATTGTTGGCCGATCCCTGCTCCTGGGGATGTTCCACCTGTGACTACTGTATCTGCGGCCTGTGCCCCCTCTGGTGCGGAATCCGCTAGTCCTTCTCAGCCCATAGCTGCAGCACCCCATAATATACCACCGGTCCTCAGACGGACCACTAGGCCAAATGCTGGTATTCCCCCTGTTCGGTATGCGCAGGATGAGTTTGTTTGGCCTGCCATACATCGGTATACTACCACCCTGTGCATAAAAGTACAACCCTCTGGATATACAGTCATAGGCAGGGACTGCCAATCTTAAAGTGGGGGGGAATATGTAAGAGACAGTCAATGTTGTCTTAAGCTTCATTTGTCTGTATAAACTGTTAATGTTGAATGTATTTCTGTGATTCTGTTCCTTTAAGACAGCAGCCATTGTAATTGTGACATGATGCTGGAGTGAGACCCCCCCCCCCCCTTTTATGTCAGCCTGCCTGTTCTGCAGACAGAGTGTGAGCAGAGCAGCAGGAAGTGACGAGACAGAGAGCAGCAGCCATCTTGGCAAGTGTTGTATTGAACTGGTGTGGAGATTTTTCTGTACAGCTAAGCTGTATCTTGGTCCAGAGACAAACAGAGTGTAAAGAGACAACAGGACTAGTGAGTCCACGTGAAAGGAACTGTGCTCAGTGGCTGATCAGTGAGACTGACATTGTGACTGTGTATATGGATACCACAGATAGAGACTCGCAGTGCTGTTGATGTACTGGACGGCACCTGCTAAATCCCGGCTTACATCCCAGCTCAGTGTATGGATTCGGCAGGACTGTCAGTGTGCTGAGTGGAATCTGCTGTTGGATTACATTGCATTCAGTTGGTTTCCCTGTCTGTTAAAGAGGACTTCATTTCTCCCAAGATCCTGATAACCGTGAGGAGAGGACGCTTCACTATAAAAGAAAGGACCGACTTTGGGCCCCACCGCGCGCTTCTACGGACTGTAAGCGGTCCACCTGGACCACTGGGGAAAAGGGGGTGCACCCAAATGTGAAGTCAGGGTCAGTTAGGGATAGTTTTGAGTATATTGTTCATTCAGTGTCCATACTGCAGAAGTGGACAGAGTAAAAGTAGAAACCATTGCAGAATTTGCCTTGAAATTGTTCATGCTATATTGTATATTTTGCTTGTCTTTAGCCCTGTCATTTTACCTTTAACTAGCCTTTATTAACTTATAGTAAATATATATTTTTTTCTTGAACTACCGCGTGTGCGTTCATTTCTGGTTGCGGAGTCCAAACCACCTGCCTTGCTCTCGGTTCACAAGAATCCCAATAACTTTGCAGGTACTGTAAAACATTACATTTTCGCAACGTGGGCTTCAGCCTAAGGGTCCATGCACATGACCATGTGCTAGTTCAGTGTTTCAGAAAGAAATATTAATGACCTACTCTTAGGATAAACCATCAATATTAGATCAGTAAAGTCCAACAGTTTGAAATGTTTAGGCTTCACTTTCTTTTCTGCGACATCACGTCCATTAGTTACATGGTAATGCTGCAGCTCAGTCCCTTTTAAATGAATGGGGCTAAACTGCAAGACCAAGTACAGCCACTATACAATGTATGGCACTGTGCCTGGTAGGCAGTGAAGAGGCCGTAGCAATTAATATCATAGCCCCAGGAAAACTGTTATCCTCTTCAGGACGGGTCATTTTCCCTGGTTCAGGAATGGACACATTTTCAGGGTTTTTTTCAGGGCTATAACATTTTTTTTTTTTGTTCAGATTATTCAAATAGTTTTTGCAACTTTTTTGATGACACATACGACCATACAAGTTTGTCCTTCCCTAGCTCTTCCCTTTTGAGGGACATGTACAGATACAGACGTAGAGATAACCCAAACTTTTGCAATTGGCTAAACTTCTGCAATGTGATATCATATCACAGAAGATTAAAAAAAAACATTGAAAGGTAACTGGAAAAATTTTTTTCAATGACTTTTCATTGTTTTTTGTTGTTTTCTGTTATAAGATATCATGTTTAAGCACTTTAACCAATTGCAGAATTTCGGGTTAACTCAACTACATCTGTATGTGCGTCAAGCCATAAGCAGCTTTTGCGATATATCACAAAGTGATATGTTGTTTATGCTACATACGGCCACCCAATGGCTGTGTTGTGAATTGCAGCCTTTTCAAGGATTTTGCTAGACTGTCATAAAATTTTATGACAAATTGAAGTCCTTAACTACATCTGTACTGTTAAACTTTCAACTCAATGCTAACACAGTTTACAGAAAGTTTCTTCAAGTGGTGACTGCAGGTTGCTAGCATATAAACTCTAAAATGTATATCTATGCAGGGGATATGAAGCATTGACAGACAAATATTCAGCGAAGAAAATAACAAAAATAATATAATAAAAGATGGCACATGCATATGAAAATAGCTGTACTTAAAGGTACAATGTCATCTTGCAATATGCAACTCTTTGCTAAAATTACAATGAAATTCCACATTATAATTTTTTAGTCTATTGTGTAAAGAAGTAATATGAGGTCAGGAGGTTCCAGCTACATTTCTGAGTGCAAAGAAATTGAAAATTCCCACAGCCCCACCAGACTTCCTTTCTATGGTTGAACACTTGGATGTGCTTGTTCCCGGGCAGTCATGCCTGTTCTCCTGGAAGGTTATTACCTGCCCAGAAATGAGAAATATGCATAGAATATACCTCCGTTTTTCCCTAAAGGAACAAGTATAATATTCCTCTCTTTCCCATGGTGTCCCATTGTTTTCCCAAGTATCATACTGTATAAAGAAGCAAACAAAATAGGACCTTTAGTGCATTAAAAAAAAAAGATCTATTTTGATATAATATGCAATATAATAAGCAATGCAATATTATCATCTGCAAGTTAAAAATAGGTCACATTAAAATACCTCTTCCTTTAATTCAATGTGTTAAGCTAAAAATATTTTATATTCATTTTCAGATTGGGAAATCTGCAAGTGATCTTGGAGGGCCGAAGCTGAGAACCTCTAATTCAACTTTCTGAGTGATTGAATCTACCATATTTCCTCTCAAGACTCCGATTTCATTAAACCTCTTTTCTAAGGAACTATTTTTCCATTAGACAAAAATAGTCCCCTGGGACCAACAACAGAAAGTGTATAAAGTGTGTGAAAATTGGCTGATATGTGATAAATTAGGTAGCACCCTGGACTCAGATTAAAGAACATTTTGTTTGGTTTGTAACTGGCATTTACGTTAACCTTATGTTTAAGCTAAAATGAAAGTTCGTAAAGCTCTCCAGCTGCTCAAGGAGCAAAACTCTTAGCATTTACTCATTAACAGGGTGTGCAATGTAGCAAAAGCTGAACCAGCACTTGAAAATGGGCACAACATTATCTACATATACTGAGAGGAAGGGATGTAAGGTGGAAATTACCATTATATTATGACGCATTATATTATGTCATGCTTATTGCAGCCTTCCAGTTTGGACAACACCTCCTCACACCTGGTGGCTGCCAGGGGCTCACAGTGTAGCTGTAGGTCATCCGTGTAGCGTTACTATTGTTTCCCATATATACAGTAACTGCTGTCTTCATACACTGTATATTGTACACCCCATTTCAGATAGAAGCCAGCCTGGTGATCAGCTGATCGTCACATCACAGCTTCAGAAACCCTGACCACTACTGGAAAAATATAACATTACATTCCTGCCATTGAAAAGATCTTTGTTAGTAGCTCTTCACTCTCTAAGTGTGGGACCCCCCTTTATAAAATCTATGTGCCTCAATTCAACAGAAATTGATTCTTTTCATAAAACAATTTAATGTTACTCAAATTTACCAGTTGCACAAACTGCCCCAATAGCATTTTTTTTTCAATTTGACTTTTTATTAAATTTTTCATAGAATAAAAAAGTACAAATGTTGCTTAAAAATAAGCACTACATAGGAAACATGTTGAGTAGAAATATAGCATACAAATTCACATGAAGTAGTGAAAATGCATGTGAGTATCGTGCAGTATAGTGCAGAATAAATTATACATGCTCAAGTCCTTGGATACTCTGTGGAGAACGGGAGTGTATGAATGTGGAAACCAACAATAAACAAACCAATTAATAGCAATAAAAAGTAAAAAAGGCAAAAAAAGAACAAGAGCTCATGCAGCAGAAGGATGGTTACACATAATTTATATGCAGATACAGGGAATTAGGAAAATATTGGCTCTAGAACATGCCTGTATAATAATATGATGCATGAATGCTTTATGAGCGCTCCATAAACTGCATGCATTGGAGGCTGAGGGGGCATTGATATTTAAAAAATTCCAGCAGTTCTTTTCGGAGACTTTGTCTGTAACAGGGATGATCTAGAATGAAGTCATTCAAATGCAACTGTGAAGGTACTACTGAATAGGTTCACTTCAATCACAACAAAGACGCTCTTCTCTCAGAGGCTCGGAAGTGTGGTTCACTACCTGCTCCATTCTTGTCCATCTCACTCTACCCGGATCTCTGAGCAGTCACAATGCAGGCAAGATAAAAATGTTGTTACATCCGGAACGATCTTTAGTGTCAATGGTCTTGATTTTCATTTCAATCAGTTTTATTAGGATTTTTTAACGGGTCAAGTAACAACATACAATAAAGCGGTATCATATAGTCGGTTAGAGTGGCTACAAATCACAATAAACACATATTGAGCAGTATACTAATTCACAGAGCGATAGGTATAGATTTCTAAGAGTTAGAAAGTTTCAGGAATAAAGAACAAGAATCATGCATATATCAAACAACAAAAGATAACAGTAATATCAGGTATGATCTTCCATGTGTGACATATCCAGAGTTACGGCAGGTTTTTGTTAGCATTTAGTGTCCATGGGAGCCAGTTTTTTCGGAATTGGGTATCTCCAAAAGCTCCATGGGATAGGATCCTCTCGTATTGGTCAGTGGTCTTGATTTTCATACATTTCACCTCCTCCTCTAAATCGTTGTAAGTATCTGCTAGTTCATTATGCACTGTGAAAAACTCTTCCATTTTGAGCTCAATATGATCTGTTCTTTGCCCAGGGCATCCACATTGCGCTGAAGCTTGCCAACCAGGGACGACACAGTTGTTAATGCCCTATTGTAGGAGGACCAGCATGCCCTTCAAAGTGTCTGTAGTGACTGGTTCATTAGACGTAGGGAACTCGTAGATATCACCATGACTAACTAGCGAGATCGCATCCTCGTCAGAGACCTGCTTTCTTGTGCTTTTCTTATGGGCAAGGCCCTTACTGGCTGGAGATGAGGGTCTCTTTTACCTCAGTCCTTTAGTGAATGTGAAGTAGAAATGGATAGAGCTTTCACTCCGTCTAAGTTCATAGAATCTTGGTAAAGGACAGGGGAGCCAGATGAGGAGGCAGCCTGAGAGTGCATAGTAGTGGTGTTCGAGGACAAGCCATCAAAAATTCAGTCAGCTTTCTTGGAATCCCAGTAGATGTAGACTTCTTTTAGTCATATTGAACAGTTAGGCAGGAGTCAGAGGTAGTCCTATCACTGCTCCATCAGCTGGTAATCTCAGTTCCCGGTAAGAGGGTAGCACCAGGCATGGGGAGACTGCTATTGGCTGGAGGAGATCGCAGTGAGCTGCTAGAGGTGAACAGGTTTGCCGGATATTAGTCCAGTATATCAATTAGAGTCTGTCTAATAGGTGTAAATCAGGGCAGTTAGTACGGGTGAATAGAACAGTCCCAGAACAATACACACTGGCAGAGAGTCACAAAACTAACAAGGGAGGAGGGTTAGGAGTCTCCCTGATGTGAGCATAGAGTCTTTGCACTCAGCCTTCCTCCTCAGTGACACAGATGCAAGCTCTGCCAGGAAGAGCAACTGAGGGAAGTGTATGATGATAGAAACCGGAGCTCTGTGGAAGCCATTGAAATAATGGTCCAATGGTAGGCATAAGAAGAAGCATCACTATTTCTCTGATTTATGGACTGGACACTGACCACCAAAAAAGTCCAGGAGTCACACCATGAGCATGAACCAAAACACAAGGTTCAGCTAAGACCAGGGCCGACGTTAGGGGGGGGCAAACTGGGCAATTGCCCAGGGCCCCGTCCCCAAAGGGGCCCCCGAAACCTGATGACTCCGGATCCCGGAGTCAGGCCTGCCCAAATCAATAAAAGAAAGGGACCGCAGGGCCCCTTTCCGAGGTGAGTAAAAATAACAAACATTTTTACTCACCTGACCTTGGCGTCCGACGTCATCTTCTGGCGTTCCGGACATCACCGCTGAGGCCAGGCCTCAGCCTTAGCGATCACATGGGGCATGCTGACAGCTTGCCTCACGTAATCGCTGGGGCCCAATCACAGGCCTCAGCAGTGACGTCCACAACGCGTGACGTCAGCCGCAGAGAAGAAGAAGCCGGTGCCGGCGGGGATAGCGGAGCAGCGCGAGGAGGCCCAGGAGAGGTAAGGCAAGGTGAGTATAACTGTTTGTTATTTTTCCTTACCTCCCCCGGGCCTTCGATTATTATACTCTGGGGTCTGAAGAGACCCCAGAATATAATATAATAATAGCACTGTAGGGCCCCTGTGGAGCATTATACTGGGGGGCCCCTCTGGATAGCATATTATACTGTGTGGGGCCACTGTGGAGCATTATACTGGGGAAGGGGCCCTCTGGATAGCATGTTATATTCTGTGGGGCCTCTGTGGAAAATTATAATGTGGGGGGGGCTCTGGAGATAATGATATATTATGTGGGGCCACTATGGAGCATTATGCCCTCCAGAGGGGCCCCCCAGTATAATGCTCCACAGTGGCCCCACACAGTTTAATATGCTCTCCAGAGGGGACCCCCAGTATAATGCTCCAAAGTGGCCCCACAGAATATAACATGCTCTCCAGAGCCCCCCCCCCACTTTATAAAACTCCATAGAGGCCCCACAAAATATAATATGTTCTCCAGAGGGCCCCCTCCCCAGTATAATTCTCCACAGTGGCCCCACACAGTATAATATGCTCTCCAGAGCCCCCCCCCAGTATAATGCTCCACGGTTTCCCCACACAGTATAATATGCTCTCCAGAGGGGCCCCCCAGTATATTATACTGTGCGGGGCCACTGTGGAGCATTATACTGGGGGGGGCTCTGGAGAGCATGCTATACTGTTTTGGGCCACTGTGGAGCATTATATTGATTATATTGGGGGGGGGCTTTGAAGAGCATGCTATAATGTTTTGGGCCACTGTGGAGCATTATATTGATTATATTGGGGGGGGCTTTGAAGAGCATATTATACTGTTTTGGGCCGCTGTGGAGTAATATACTGGGGAAACCTCTCTGGGCAGTATATTATACTGTGTGGAGGCCTTTTCTGGAGCATGTTATACTGAGTGGGGTCACTGTGGAGCATTATTCTGGGGGGGTATCAGCAGAGCATATTATATTGCGTGGCGGCAATGTGGGGCATTATTCGGGGGGGACTAATGAGCATTATACTAGGGGGCCCTCTGGGGAGCATATTATACTGCGTGGGGCCTACTGTGGAACATTATACTGGGGGGACGCTCTGGGGAGCATAATATATTGTGTGGGGCCATTGTGGAGCAAAATACTGGAGGGGGCACTGTGGAGCATTATACTAGTGGGGGCCCTCTGGGGAGCATATTATACTATGGGCCACTGTGGAGCTTTATACTGGGGGAAGGGACAGTGTGGGGAACCTGTTATACTGTGTGGGGCCACTGTGGAGTATATTATATTGTGTGGGACCACTGTGGAGTGTATTATATTGTGTGGGGCTTTTCAGGAGCATATGATACTCTGTGGGGCCATTTTAGAGCATTATACTGGGGGGGACTTTGAGGAACATATTATACTGTGGGGGACCACTGTGGAGCATTATACTGGGGGAACCCCTCTGGGGAGTATATTATACTGTGTGGAGGCCATTGTGGAGCATGTTATACTGTGTTAGGCTACTGGAGCATTATACTGGGGGGGCACTGTGGGATGCATATTATACTGTATGGAGCATATTATATTGTGTGGGGCTGCTGGGGAGCATATTGCACTGTCTGGGGCCACTAAGGGGTAGTATACTGTGTGGGCCACTGTGGAGTATTATACTGTGTGGAGCCTTACATACCATGTGGGGCCACTATGGGGGGCTCAGGGGAGCATTTTATACTGTGTGGGGTCACTGTGGAGCATTATATACCATGTGGGGAAAACTGGAGGGCTCAGGAGAACATTTTATATTGTGGAGCATTATATACCATGTGGAGCATTATACTGTGGGGGGGGGTTAAAATTCCTGCTGGCAGCTCTGTGTGCTATGTCTGCATCACAGCTCCCTCGCTACAATCTTGCACATACGTGTAGTGCTCCATGGCCATGTCATTCCCCATACAGTACTGTGCATGAACTGGCCATGGAGCTATTGGGGCCTGCACAGTACTATAGGGGATGTCTATACTGGGAACATACTCAGTAACACCAGATAGTCAGCACGTATGTAAGATGTCAGTGAAGGAGCCGTGGTGTAGGCTATTAGCAAGAAGCTGTTGGGTGGCCCCAGAACAAGTTCCTCTGGTGGGTCTAAGGCCCTTCAGTCCAACACTGTATAACGGAGAACTATTATATATAAGGGTGGGTTACTATATATAATTGGGAAACTTAAGTATGAGGGGGCTATTATAAGGGGGAACTATTATTTATAAGATGGGCTATTATTTATAAGGGGGGAACTATTATATATAAGGCATCCATTATAAGGGGGAGCTATTATTTAAAAGAGGGGAACTTTTTATAAGGGGGGTGTGATGATTCCACTTAAATATGGCTATAACTCAAAGATGTATTTTGATCTCTGTGTAGCGTATCTCCCTCTTAGTTCCATTTATTCATAATGTGCGCCGCCCTAATCCTAGGTGTATGGTCAGTAGTGGCAACATTGTGACAATAGGGCTTTGTATCCATCCCAGAATGGCTCCATTGTATTCCTACATAGACCTGGGTGATCACATAAACATGCATTGTTCAGCCTGGGCTGTTGATCAGATATGGCTGATAACATTGTATCATTTCACTTGGTCTCAGCTCCTTACAAAGAATCTGGACTTGAGTGCATTAATCAATCAGACTTGCCGTCGCCGGTGACCTCATTCTGGGTGGTGTAATCAAGGGTATAAAAGATGAGGTAAGAGGTCAGTGGGGGGAGATTGGGCTGAGACTACAAGGAGAATACTATGATGAGAATACTGTGCAGAGACTACAAGAGACTGAGAGACTATTGGGACATACTGTGATGAGCATGCAGGCTGGAATGTGTTGATGCCACATGCTAGGAGCCACCACTGGTTAACTCCACATGCCATGTGTGAGGGTTGGATTATAGAGCCACATCCAAGATATGTGTGGTAAAGTAATTATTTCAATTTTATTCCCTTTTATTTTATTGTATTGTATCTTGTAACTAGTAACTGTTAATGCTTGTATATATCTACATATCTGTTCTGAACTGCATATGTTAGATGTTAATACCGACCCATTTAGGAGTTAATAAATATATAAAATTTAGAAAGCTTGTCTTGTATTTATCCTGTGAACCCAACACTCACTGGCGGTGAGTGTGGTTTTTTATGAAAGAAGACTCAGGTGTGGGCCAACGCGGTGTTGGCGCACTGAGGATCTTTCACAGGGGGTGTAATTGTTAAGTGGGCTTATTTATAAAGGGGGCTATTAGTGATAATTGGGACTATTATTTATAAGGGTAACTATTATTTATGAGAGGGCTATTATTAATAAATATATAAAATTTAGAAAGCTTGTCTTGTATTTATCCTGTGAACCCAACACTCACTGGCGGTGAGTGTGGTTTTTTATGAAAGAAGACTCAGGTGTGGGCCAACGCGGTGTTGGCGCACTGAGGATCTTTCACAGGGGGTGTAATTGTTAAGTGGGCTTATTTATAAAGGGGGCTATTAGTGATAATGGGGACTATTATTTATAAGGGTAACTATTATTTATGAGAGGGCTATTATTAATAAGGAAGCAGTATTATTTTTATGGGGTGTCTGTTACTGATAAGGTGAATATTACTGATACAGGGCACTATTTATCATTTATAAGGGCGCTATTACTGATAAAGGTGTAATATTATTTATAAGCAGGGACTATTATTTATAAGGAGGCGCTATAATTACTGATGACTGGGTGCAAAAATCTATTAGGTGGTACAAAGGTGCTCATTTGAATTGTGTGTGGTAAAATGGGGCTTGTTATTACTTTTTTGTTGGCAGAAAGGAGGCGTTGTTATAGGGGTTGCCACTGCAAGACAATTGTGTTGTTTGCATATCAGCATTTGGGGCCCTGCTTTTAATTTTGCCCAGGGCCCCACTTTGTCTAAAACCGGCCCTGGCTAAGACTATTACTTGAATAGGAGAAACTTTGACACTCTACCCATCCTCTGCACCATCTTCGGGGACCTGGAGGCTGCCATAAAAGCTAACCTGTGTGGGGCACTATGAATTAAATTATAGCATCCCAGTGGTTGGACTTTCCCTAATCATGACCATAGTTTAGCCAAGCAGTGTACCATTACTTATTGTGGTAGGAATACTATGTTATGTCCTTTCTTTAAATGGGTATTCTCATCACAAAAAGTGATGGTATATGTTTAGAATATGCCACTTGTTAAATTTATTGAGTCTGACTGGCAGTACCCCTATGGAATTAAATTCTTCCCTTCACAGGCACCTACTGTGCAGGGAACTAGAACACAGCTCTATTCAATAGAATCCCAACTGTTATATCCTATTGGTATGACATCACTTACTGTAAAAGGAAAACACACTTAATTTCAATGTAAAAGTTAAATTAATAATATCAATATTTTAATCAGATAGGTCCATAAACCATAGCTTAGTGCATTTCAGATAGAGTTAACAGAGCAAAGAATAATGCACATCCACCAATATCTTATGGAACACATTCTATACCATTGTCTCTTTTATCCCACTGTTCATGTTTGCCAGACGTTGTAAATGCTGATTCACAGGTATTGTAATGTTATTATTGGAAGTCTCCGCTCCCACTGGGTTAGCTTTGCAACAATACTGAGCTTTCTTTTCCTGCCTTCCTGGAACAGCTCACTCAAGCAGCCAGCAAGGTGACTGCAAATGTCTTATTAGTCTCAGCTGTCTTTTCTCCACAGATAGTGACAGATTGTTGCTATTGTCACTACGAATCACAATGCAGAACAGCTTTTTTTTCTTCTTACTGCACTGTAACACACATGCAAATATACCTCTAAAGAAAAAAATGAGATTTTATATTCTTACTTGGCTAGTTGTCAATGGCTGAGTTACAAGTGTTTGCCTGTGGCATTCAGAGCTGTAATAATTCATTGGCTAACATCTTTCAATTACCAAGAGGCAATGTCTGGTAGTAATCAAACAATTACATCCTTATATTGAAGGCTGCATAAATGTGAGTGTGTGTGTTCTTAATATGTACATAATGAACATTTGCATTTTGTAAGCGCTTTTAAAGGGTCTTTTGTGAGTATTTATTCTTTGACCTTGTGTTGTACAGCCCTTTTCGTAAATGCCTTCATTAACACTCACCACTAACTATTCAAAGGTAACTGAAGACATTTTGAACTTTTTGCAAACAGCAGTAGAAGCCTCCTCTTTGTGGGACAGCTAAAAAAAAAGTATTTGCAAGACTGGGACAGTGTTTTTATAATACATTTTTGTTAGTAAAATAAACATTTTGGCATCTCAAACTGCTTCCTTAGCTGGTTCATGGTAGGTGGGCATGCTAATGTATGAAAGATTCTCTTTGTACCTACAGTGGGATGTCCTATTGAATGATTGATCACGCAAACCCACTTAGTGACTAGAAACCAGTTTTGGAAAACGTCTGCTGAAGCAGGATATTGTTAAGATATGTTCCAAAATTCTTCATGTTTTGGAACAGACTGAGAATGGTGGTGCTACATTCTTCAGCTGTTGTGTCCTTAGGATCTGACTTCAAACATGCAAACCATATGTGTACTTTTAGCTAATAAAAGAAGATGCCAAGCTCAGTGGCATAACTAGTTGCACCCAGGATATAATTGCACATATGGCCATTCACTTTAATCATAGAACTTAAGATAAACATGAATAGGTGTGATCACATTACTGTACTGTACGTAATTGCTTAACAGTCCATGGAAACTGTAATAGTATAATAAATCACACGTATACATATGGATACATAAATAAATAAATAGATAGTTTGCATAGCCATAATATTTTTGACAAAGATTCTACCTTGTTTAATAATAATGACCAAAATCACCTGATACATAGACTACATCAAAGGGAGGTAAAAAGCTATTTGTAACTTTTACAAACAGAAATGAATTGAACTTACTAATATACTTTAATTATATCAGCACTCAGATCCTGATTTTAGCTCCTCTCTTGGTTCAAGAAGCTTAATTTCCCCATTAATTCCGACATAGGCAGAGAGCCTCCTTTTCCTCTCTGTGTCAGTGACGTGCTCGAAGGCAGCTGGCTGTCTGGCTCTGCGCATTAGCTAAGCCAACCCCCTTCTCCATTATGGTTGATTCATAAACAAAAAAAGGGCTAGCTTTGCTAATAAACTGAGCCAGACAACTAGCCCAGTTCATTACAGAAGAGGGGAAATCATCTCCTTGTCTGTGTCGGAATAAAGTGGGAGTGGAGCTTCCTGGACATGAGTTTCAAAGTTCAATTTTTATTTGCAAAACATACAAATACCTTTTCAAGTCCATGAAAATGCATACTAAAAGTGGCAAAATATGCATTTTTGGTGCCCAAGACAGCTTTCAGAATGAATCATCCCTTTTCCACATCAGCCAATATGCCAATTTTCTTGCTATATATAAGCTGATTTATTTTACTAGTTGATGGTGTCCAGTTTTCTTAAATGATCCTGCCAATCAATTTACCCTGTTAAGTACCCATTGTACCTGTTAAGGTCTTTGACTTAAAATGGACCTTCACTGCTTCTACCAACTCCAAATATTTGCATCCTTTCATAGGTGCTGTTCCACTGATTCTAGCGCAGTTGGAATTTTTACTATAGCCCCACAATTCCTGAGCAATGGGTGCTGTTAGTTTTTGCGCCAATATGCTATTTAGGCTCACTATCAGGTGTCTGTCTGCTTCAGCTGAGGACTGCCCATCTGTAAGTAGAGGGCCTAATTAGCATATTGGGTGCTGAAATTAACAGTATTGATTGCTCAGGATTGGTGGGGGCTAGAGAAAAAATTCCAAATGTGCTAATCTGTGGAGCAGCAACTATTGAGGGACAGAGTTGGAGATGGTGGAGGTGGTAAAATATTCTCTTTAAATCTGCAGGTATAATGTCCTCGCTTCACAATTAAATGTTTAAATCCATGAAAATCTACAGATATATATTTTTAATGTGATAAAAGACTTTAATAGTCTAAACTTGAGTTTTCCCTTTGAGTTTCCCTTTGGCAGATGTTTAATCTCTATACATCAGGATACCTATGCCAGTGGGACTTTATATATTAGATACTGTATATAAAGTACATTGTTTTATAATGGAAGCCAATATCAACTGTATTAGCATCATTTAATTTTTAACGTTTCAGTCTTTATAACTTATCCTAAAAATTGTCCTTATTATCCGGAACAATGTAAAAAGTAACAGAGCACAGTGACACAAATGCAATATTTCACTACAAAGCATGGATAGCTGGGCAGTTCAACTTTGTCCTATACATGCAAGTTAATGGCATATTTTTTCCATTTACAACAACATGCCACAGCCAATAACTTTTGAAAAGCTGTGTCGACTGGCACTTTCAAATGGCTGGCAGCCTATTGAGCCAGTTTTTATTTAGTCCACTATAAATGGAACTGTTCGAGGGTATGTGATTCCCAAATGTTTCACATCAGAAAATGAAAACAAGTAGAGCCCAGCCAAGACCACAATGGTGACTGCCAGCCCATTCATATGCCAAACATGAAAGCAACAAGGCTCACACTTTGATCTTTGCATTTTTGGACATAGCTCAGGAATATAAAGAGATTGTTTTAAGACAACCTGCATTATAAGTAGAAATCAATCAATATCCTTGTAAGATTTAGGAGTTAGCTTATACGCATAAAAAAAAGCTACTCAGAGCCTTCAGAATTGGAAACAATCTAGATGTGACTAAGAAATGTGCATATTTTTATTTTTATATTGGTAGATTACAGGAAGCATTGAATGAGATTGTAATTATCTGAAATAAAGAGCATTTTAGAGATATTTTCAGAATGAACACGGGTACATGGCCACTTTTCTACACACCGGAAAACATCTCTACTCTTTCATAATGAAAGATATCTGGAAAGGATTCAAAACGTTATAGAGAACAAAAACAAGATAGTTGCTTTCTTATAAGGCTGCCATGTTGAAACATTTTTAGATAATATATAAATACCCTGCAGTAAACCTGCTGTGACAGATGTGCAGATTTCTTTTAACTACTGACATTATATATCAGTATTGCTCAGCTGGGGATTGTAATTCATAGGTTATGTGCAACAGGAAAAGATTAACAAATAAATAAGTGAATAGGGATATCCAGAAATAATATATGGAAAGTATATTGATGGTTACATTGCTTGTCTGAATTGTGGATGCTAGAGTCCACAGATAACTTTACACTGGCTAGACTGGGGTGGGAGTCTAAGGGGTTCCCATGTCTTCACTCTTGCCCACCGCAAGGAAGGTTCTGCTTGGCTGTAGAGAATTCTCCATGTTGCAATCCCCAGAATAGTTGTATGTTTGTGGCGGTGATTTAGTTGAGGGAGAGATCAGGTATAGATCTGAGGTTGTCAACAAAAAAGTGTTTCAAAAGTTCATGCATATTGTCCAAGAACAATGCAGAAGAGTTATTAGGAATTGCTAAACTCCAGAGCCAGAAGATGAAGTCTGTAGTCTGTGTTACCAGGGTCGGCAACCAGGAGTATAACCACAAGTCTCAGCACTGTGTCCAAAGAAAAAGACAGACATGTAGTCTCTGAAAACCATGGTCCACAATGCTGAGTAGAGCTACAACTTTCAGGGGGATATCCAGAATGCCATGCAGGAGTGTAGTCTATGATAAACAGGGTCAACAACCCTGAGTAGAACTACAAGTCTCAGTGAGGCAATGCAGAATGGTCCTGCTGTAGGAGTTGGCTGGCCAGGGACCAAAGAGATGCTGGTTGGCAGCACTGAAGGGTCAGGCAAAAGTATAGTCACAGGTAAGCCAAAGGTCAGGACAGGAAGCTAGATGCAGTAGTCAGAGACATGTAACGGTTGGTAGACAGGTCAGAATAAACAAACAAACAGGCACAGAGTCAGCAAACAAGCCAAAAATAGGTACACTCATAGGAACTAGCACGGCTAGGAACCTATATTTCTCAGGCACAGAGTGCTCACAAAAGCAGATTTAAATAATACTTGGTGGCCGGGGATTGGCTGGGGAAGGTATGACTGGTGCATATGCTGGCCCTTTAAGAAGCTGAGTGAACTGATATATGCGCCCTACAGGCATCTGATGAAGAATGGGAAGTGGAGACAGGTGAGAACAAGGATTGACAAATCTGCAATGTGAGCAGGGCTGTAGAAATAGCACAACAGCAGCAGGCACAAGCTGCCAGATACTAAATTTACAGAGATAGACCCTGTCGAAGAGCAGAAGCTTCTAGTGCCTGGAGGCAGCTGGATCAGCTGATTGATGTGTGGTCCAGATGTTGGATCCCCACCTATTTAATTTTGATAGTCTATCCTGTGGATAGGTTTTCAGTATAAAAAACGCTGTTGGGACCAGGAGACTCCTTTAAGGAAGCTAGATACAATAGTGCCACCGCCCCTCTGTTCCCACGGGTACATTGTACAATAAGTACAGATAGCTATGCCCGGTACTGCAGCTCAGTTCATTTTAAGTAAATTGTCTTGAGGAATTGCCATTTATGCACATTATTGCTAACATTTAAGCATCTAGTGGCTCCCATAAATCTTCTCAACTTATGTTCTCTAAACTTTCTATTCAGACCTGTATTATATTATTCTATACAACAATCTCATATAAATTTTATTTCAGAAACTTCTAATAATCATAGCAAATCAAATCTTAATGTCCGCTATGAGGAAAGGAGCCAAGTTCCAACTGTCTCAAAATTATGATAAACATGCAGTCTTCCATGAAGTATGAATTTCAACACATTACAATTCCAAGCAAAGTTAAAAACAATTTTCCGCTGTTAAAACTTTCTGTTTGAGCTTTTCCAGACGTGCCCAAATACATCACTTTCTTATATTCCAAAAGCGATGTATGTTTTTGCTCTATACCAAGAATGTTGAGAATTCTTACTCATCCTTCTGTTCTCCTTATTCAACAAGGGAGAAAATTTTATTTTATTAATAGGTGAGTTTTTATATAGCACCATATTCAAATTCTAGTTTCCATTAGAAGAAATAATCCCATAATCCTAAAGTTTATTTGACACGTTCCGCCTAATCTTTCTTATAGACTTTTTCTGCCTTGAAATGTTTCCCAGTCCAAGATGTCTTACTGGGTTATTAACCATCCAAGCTTAACACTGCTCACTGTGAAATCTAAAATAAAACTTTAAAACCAGCATAAGCCACCAATATTGAAAGTCCATTTTCAATCCGTCCTTTGCAAGCAATATATAATCTTTATAATATTTTCTTAAAGAACACGCCCATGCATGTAAAGCCCCCTTTACGCTCCATAGTATGCCACAAGTTTTGTGTGATACACTGTTGCTAGTGTTGATACATTTAATCCGTTTCTGCTGCTTTAACTCACAACTTTTCCTCTTTATCAAAAGCAATATATCCTGCTCCAGTTTGGGAAGATCTAAAAATAGAAGAGAACACTGTTGAGTATTTATAAGTAGAGTCCTTACGAATCACTGGGAGATTTATACTTCCTCTGAGGTCATTACTCGATCTGTGTTGTTTAATCTATATAAATGAGCAAGGCAGAAATAACCTGTAAAACAGCCACAGACACTGCTTGTTCTAAATTGGAGCCTGGAGTAGAAAACAACCCCAGAAGATTTACTAGCAGCTTGATAGGATGGACCCTTTATCTTACTTAATGCTGTTTGTCTAGAATGAAACCTAATGTTTAAACTATATGTGAAGAAATGTCCTGTAAATAACCTACTACTTCATGAATTCTATTCTAGCGTGAAGGGAAGCCGATAAAAACCTACAGAGAATGCTTTCCATATGGATGTTTAATTTCAACTCCATATGCACACACTGTACATCGAGCTGCCGCATTAAAATCTAAGTGAAATCTTTATTTGAACGGCGGTATCAAAAGATGGAAGCCGCTGTCTGCTCATTTCATTTAGTTTATGAATTTACATTTCTTGCATTTTTTTTTTAATTTCTATTATTAAATTATTTATTGAATAAAATCACAGTCTTTTTTGTCTAATTGATTTGGACTTTTGCAGTTGTCTTTTGAGAACCCAAGTGGGAAGTATTGAATTTCTTATTTTGTAGGTTTTTCTTCTTTAGAGATCATGCACACGGCTGTATTATGGCTGAGTTTTATACAGAACTGTAAAAGGGCTTCAGTAAGGGTCTATGTGCCCTCCCTGTACCTCTCTATACCTCTGATTTCATACAAAGCCATACAGAGGTGTCTTTGTTAAAGTCTGTAAGGGCTTATTTATCACGGCCATTTTAAAACCCATGAATGTCTATATGTCTATTCACATGTCCTTTTTTTAAGGACCGTTTTACACAGCTGTCAAAATAATACATTCTATATCTTTATCTATTTTGACAGACATAAAATTGCAATGTAAATAGACCCATAGACATTCATTGGTGTTAAAACAGTTGAAAGTTCCTTCAGACTTAGTAAGTATGGAGGTATCCACCATACAATATACATGGAGTTTGATGGAGCCTGTTCGATAGTGCAAGGGGGTTGAGTTTTAATGGGTTCTTCACTTTTGGATAGTGATGTCTGTATAGAAGACACTGCTAGGCAAACAAGAAAACTGAATTGTAAAGTGGACAACTACACCTAGGAGCTGATAATGACTATAGCAGAGAGTCCAAATGTCCATTTAGATTGAAGCATAAAATGAATAGAGCCTATGAAAACTAATGAACTGTAAGTTTGTATTGTTCTTGTACTCCCTTAAAGGGTGAAAACAAAAGCCAAATGATAAAAGAATCTGTGGACATAGCAGACTAGGGCATAGTCTTCACATTTAAATAGCAATAACTGTTTACATATTTTATGCATGGCTTCATTTTGGGGTACATATAAAACATTGTTTAACTTTTATTATTTTTTTTGTGGAGAATGCATGTAGAAATACTAAAAAGTTCTGGCTTTGTTTTTTGGGGGTTGTTTTTATGACGTCCTCTTTATGGTAAAAAATTCTATATTTTAAACTATTGTTTTCTGTGGGTCATTCTGATTTTGGTTGTACTGTACAAAATACAGTTTTTACAAAATAAAACCCATTTTAAAATTGCTTGGGGGAATCATAGTATGAAACCTATAACTTTTTTTTTTCATTTTTCATTAAAGGAGCTGTTTTTTATAGGGCGAGCTGCAGTTTCTGGTACCATTTTAGGCGAATCCCATCCACACATTGCAGAAAAATCTGAGCAGCTGAAATTCTGCGACTTCCAAAACCATTGTGGTTTTGTAAATTGCAGCATGTCAATTATACCTAAGGAACCGCTAGTGGTTTCTGTATAGGTACTGTATAATGGAAGCAGAAATCCACAGAGGAAACCTCTGCACGCCTTCTGTGAAAAGTGTTGATGGAAAAAAATGCAATGTGTTGCCACCGCAGTTTTTCCTGCAGCGCTTTTTGCTGCAGCCCACTACGTGGGGCCTTAGCCTTAGGGGAACACACAACTTTTTGACCAAAAAGACAACAGTTGTTGGCATTTTGTATTTTCTTTTATTGCTTTCACCATGTCGGATAACACACTATTTTAAAATTAAGCCTTTTATGGTCATAGTGATACCAATTATATATACATATATTTTTGTTTTTTTATTCGATAAATGGGAGAAGGAGTATTTCCAAACTCTCAGACCCTAACTGATTAGTAGATTGGCGGACTTTTGTCTCCACTTCTGACTGGAGTGGTGGTCAGGCTCCATTCATTTCAATGTCGGAGATAGCCAGTGTACAGTATTTAGCTGTATGCAGCATTCCCATTGAAATTAATGGAGCACTGCACATGCTGTCTGACCATGGTTCCATAAAAGCCCCCTGTTCTCTGGATGACTTTGTGATAACTTGCATTGATGTAAAACCACGTTAAGCCCTGTCCATAGTATGTGTTAGTGTTCTAGTGTGGTAATATTTGGTCCTTATATGGTGTTATTACTGACAATGTTTTCATTATAAATTATATCCAAGGACAGCGTACTTAAGAGCTGCTGTACCTGTTATTTTGTTCTTTTGGGGTTTTTTTGCTGGGACTTGTGCTCCTGTTCTTTAAAGACTCAAGCACATAACACACCTGCAGACCCAGCACACAATGTCTCAAAGTGACAGCAATAATTTAGGGGTCTAAAATCTAAAAATTTAAGGGTATGGTCTGTGGTCTGAGTAAATTTCAGTGATTTGGTCTTGGGTCTGATGTGGACTGGGTCTTTCTGAATTTAGTGGTCTGGTTTGCAATAACATATAGTTCTTAACTGCTAAACTGCTTAGTTGCTAAACATGTAAGGATAAGGGCATAGTGTATTTGGCTGCTATCTTTGCTATTCCTAAACATGTAAGGATAAGGGCATAGTGTACTTGGCTGCTATCTTTGCTATTCCTAAACATGTAAGGATAAGGGCATAGTGTATTTTGCTGCTAGCTTTGCTATTCCTAAACATGTAAAGATAAGGATATACTGTATTTGGTGGCTTAGTTGTATTTTTTAACTGTGAGTAGGAAAGTGTGTCTTTGCATTAGCTTTTATAAGAACTGGTAAATTCTCATGCTTGGGGGGGGGGACATTCTACCATTTGCTATGGAGACCAGGCTTATATAGGATTGATATATAATTAGTATTTTCTGTCATTTATGCAATATTTTGAACAGGCACCTTAGAAAAAAATCTAAAAGTCCCTCCTATGAATCATATTTCCAGGTTTTTTGTTTCATAACATGTTTTTGATGTGTTCACCAAAAGGCAATAACGTAACCAGCAGCCACAGAGGTACTGATAGGATATGAATAAAGTCTGACTCAGTTACACAAAAATGGATGACTCACCATGAGCAAGACTGACAATGTATAGCATGATGGCAGATAGTTGTGGTAAATAAAAAAGAAAGTGGAAGTACAGTAACTGAGAAATGATGTCATTTTTCTTTTAAGATTCTTTTATTGAGTTTAGCAAAAGAAACAAGTAAAGATATAAAATGGGATATTGGAAGGGTCAGACAGTACCATAAAGTAGAATCTGAAACATCACATAAGATATTCAGTGGCTACCCAAAATAACAGTAAAACAATATGATAATAATAATATTTAAGACGCGTAAAGGAGAAGAAAAATGATGAGAAAGACAGCTTAGAGAGGAAAGTGGCAAGAACAGAATAAGCATTCTTGTGTTAACTGTGGCTTCCGTAAGCAATCCAGGGAGGGGGGAGGGGGACAGATTTTTAAAAACTGGCCATGGGTGTCCGTCAGGATGCAGGTGAGTTTTTTTTATTAAATAGGAAGTTGTCTATTCAATATTTCATTTTCCCAAAGGGGACAGAGGATTTCTTCCAGAAGTGATATGTAATTTTATAAGAAAAACAATTTGTTCATTTATCTCTGTTCATTAATATTATATTCTCAATAAAATAACAATTCTGAGGCATCTTTTCCATTGCACCATTCTACTGTTATTACTCCTGGAAACATAGAAATAAATTGACAACTGGGCATTACCATTCCCCTTGTAAATATGGTGAGTCCCTACATCCTATTTACATTTGATGCTGACAGCAGTAATTGTACAGTGTACTATGTAAAGTCACTTGCCATGAGCGGCAATATACTGTACAAAGATTCTGCTCGTAATTAAGAAGTTAATAACTCTGTTTTGTCTGGGGTCTCATCATGAATTATACACATCTTTCCAGCACACTTGAACCTAGTCCCAAATTTACAGCCTCCCTGGGGTGCATAAATGCCACTATTTTTGAGACTATTTTATGCCACAGAAGTGGTGATTAATCCCACCATTGTCTTTAAATGGTAAACTTTAAACATTAGACAGTATTTTTTATGTATGAACACTGTCTAACAACAATATCAAAATAGCAAACTGTATAGATTCTGTTGACTTCCTTTAGTCCAGTAATGTCGATGTCTCGCCCAGTCACATGTTTCGCATAGTTTAATCCAAGCAAATGTGTGCACTTATATAATACAGTTGACCCTGTATTATATATGCTGATTTTAACTTCCCAATTCTGTCTTCTCACAAGAACTAAGTTGCCACCAGAGGGGTAAAGCTATATCCTCTCTCCCCATTAATAACACATGCATACTCTGCTGAACAAAGTGCATGAGGGAATTGTTTTCCCACCTATCAGCTATTTAAGGTGTAACCCCATCTTTAGTTTTTCCAAACCAGTACATACATTTTTTTATAAAATACCTTTTCTAAATCAGACTTTTATGTTAAATTTATATTTTCAGCTTGTGTTGTGTGCATTTGTGTTGAATGCTTGGTGGATGGTAGGTTGTTATCTAATCAACAACACAGGCAAGATTATAATCAAACTAAACATACACTATACAATATATACCATATTGGTATGTCCGCACCTGTTCGAACTTCTGCGCCATCCACTTGCACGCTGTGGCGCAGGAGGTGTGTTCAGTTTGATTCCTTGCTTAGGGTTCTGGACACTGTTCTATTACCTCTTCTCTGTAATTGATTTTCCACCACACCCATCTCCTACACCCAGTGGCATAACTAGGAATGGCTGGGCCCCAAGGCGAACATTTGACATGGGGCCCCCCCAAGCCGCCGCCCCCAACCCCCCACA
Organism: Leptodactylus fallax; assembly: GCA_947044405.1. Lineage (NCBI taxonomy): Eukaryota > Metazoa > Chordata > Amphibia > Anura > Leptodactylidae > Leptodactylus > Leptodactylus fallax. The sequence goes on along the minus strand of CAMRHE010000074.1, from coordinate 7,067,944 downwards.
CACACAAACCGCATTCCTGCGCACACGATTATGCCCCATAGTGGCCCCTGCACATGGTATTATGCCCCATAGTGGCCCCTGCACACGGTATTATGCCCCATAGTGGCCCCTGCACACGGTATTATGCCCCATAGTGGCCCCTGCACACGGTATTATGCCCCATAGTGGTCCCTGCGCACGGTATTATGTCCCATAGCGGCCCCTGGACACGGTATTATGCCCCATAGTGGCCCCTGGACACAGTATTATGCAGCATAGTGGCCCCTGCACACAATATTATGCCCCATAGTGGCCCCTGCACACAGTAGTTTGCCCCATAGTGGCCCCTGCACACAGTAGTTTGCCCCATAGTGGCCCCTGCACACAGTAGTTTGCCCCATAGTGGCGCCTGCACGCAGTAGTTTGCCCCATAGTAGCCCCTGCACACAGTAGTTTGCCCCATAGTAGCCCCTGCACACAGTAGTTTGCCCCATAGTGGCCCCTGCACACAGTAGTTTGCCCCATAGTGGCCCCTGCACACAGTAGTTTGCCCCATAGTAGCCCCTGCACACAGTAGTTTGCCCCATAGTAGCCCCTGCACACAGTAGTTTGCCCCATAGTGGCCCCTGCACACAGTAGTTTGCCCCAAGGTGGCCCCTGCACACAGTAGTTTGCCCAAAAGTGGCCCCTGCACACAGTAGTTTGCCCCATAGTGGCCCCCCCCCCCATTGGTTTGCCCCATAGTAGCCCCTGCACACAGTAGTTTGCCCCATAGTAGCCCCTGCACACAGTAGTTTGCCCCATAGTGGCCCCTGCACACAGTAGTTTGCCCCATAGTGGCCCCTGCACACAGTAGTTTTCCCCATAGTAGCCCCTGCACACAGTAGTTTGCCCCATAGTAGCCCCTGCACACAGTAGTTTGCCCCATAGTGGCCCCTGCACACAGTAGTTTGCCCCATAGTGGCCCCTGCACACAGTAGTTTGCCCCATAGTGGCCCCTGCACACAGTATCATTCCCCATAGTGGACCACCCATTAACGATTATTATACTCTGGGGTCTTTTCAGACCCCAGAGTATAATGATCGGAGACCCAGGGGAGGATAGAAACATAGAAAACACTGCAACTTACCTCTTCCTCGCTCCGGTGCACTCCCGTGCGCTACTTCGGCCATCTTCAATGTCGGACCGGATCTCGCGAGACCCAGGCCGGCGTCGCGACGCATAATGACGTCGGCTGACGTCTGGGACGTCACCAAACAGGACCAAAGCCTGCGGAACGGCGGAGAGGTGAGTTAGTGTTTTTTATGTTCGCTCTCCTCCCCTGGACCTCCGATCATTATACTCCGGGGTCTCAAAAGACCCCGGAGTATAACGATAGCAGTGATTGTGGGGTTCGCGGTAGCGACTGCCACAGGGCTCCGGGCCCCGTAATGTTCCGGGCCCTGTGGCAGTCGCTACCACTGCTACCCCGGTAGTTACGCCCCTGCCTACACCTTTGTTTCCCTCTGCTCCTCAAATAGTTAATTTTAGCCTTACCTGTGTGATTTACAACCTATCTTCCTATCAAGTCTGGGGCAGGTTCTTCTTTCCTATTTATTGTTTGCTCACATTCACATTGGCACTTGCTATTGCCTCGTGCGTGCTGGCTATTTACGCTTTTTGTTTTGTTACTTCTATTCATATTCCTGACCTCTGGCTTTACCTTTGACTATTCTCTTGGATTTCGATTCTGTACTGCATTGCTCGACTGTTACCGACCCCTTGGCTAGCTGACCTCTCTTTTGTTGTTGTTTGTCTTGTCTGCATTCTATGTTATCACTTATATCTCAAGAAGGGATTGCCGCTCAGTTGTCGTCTGTCGTCTAGGACAGATCAGGCAAGTAGGCAGGGACGGGGGGGTGTTCAGCTTAGGGCTCACTATCTTGTCGTGCCCCTTCCCCCAGGGCTCACCAGCAGCTACTGGGGAATTGCTCCTCTAGCAATTCCCTCACACCATATATTGCAAAATGAAGGCAGATCATACAAGGTCATTCTTCTGACAATATGTAATGGGTATAGATTTTTTTTCTCCTACTCCCTGCACACTGACTTTTAAATGTGACACAGAATGCTCAGAACAACCTTTATCAGTAAATACTAATATGTTACATTTTCTTCAAATTGGACAGGATTGTCATCTTTGACCAGAGTAGACAACAGTTACAAGGAGTATCTCTCGCTCTGGAGAACCTGTTCTGTCTTTGTACAGACAACAACTGGTTTGAATTAACACTGTGCAATGATTCTGGCTTATCCCATCCACACATTGCAGAAAATAATCCACTGTGGAAATGCTGCGTTTTCAAAAACGCTTGCATTTTTGAAAATCGTAGCATGTCAATTATACCTACGGAAACCCTGGCATTTTCTGTATAGGTATAATAGGGGCAGAAAGTCCACAGAGGAAAACTTTGCGGACTTTCTGTGAAAAATGCTGCAGAAACTTCATAGCTACAACTAGGACCTATTAGCTTCAGGCCTGGCCTAGCAAACTTTATGAATCTGCATCCCATGGTTTGGGCAATTGCAGGTATATTTTTGTGAAAAAGAAAGACTTTCTGAACTAGAGAAACACTGACTGACGTTAAGGAGAGCCATCTGGAAGCCTTAGCTCCAGGCTAGTGGGACCCAAAGCTGTACTTCCATTTTGTGGAAGAATGCTGCTTGACTGTTCACCTACCTTATGACAGTAAAACTGTAAACTGTTTGCACTGTTTTCAAGTGTCTACTGAGTCTTTAATCCTGCACCAACATCAAGGGCACCCCAGTCACCATGGGGCTGGGAGACTTACTAAGGGGTGTATTCCAGAGAAAACTATTACCACCCAAAATTTTCAAGCCGAGCCCCCTTCATCATTATTACATCAGCATCTAAGGAGTGCCAGAGATATAGTGGAGATGACTACAGCCACAGTGTATGACCAACTACTATCCCCTCCATTGGGTTGTTGCATTAAATAAATGGAGAAAATGATACACATGTAAGGGAATTGCTAGTTGAGCAATTGTCCAATGCTGCTGCAGAAACCTGGGAGGAAGGGAAAGACAGAGACAGTGAGCCCTAAACTAGACCCAGCCCCTGTACCTGTCCAATTGGCCTGACTGTCCTAGGTGACAGCAGACAACTTGGATGCGATCCCTTCTATGAATAAGTGACACACAGAGCAAGACAAGACAAAACAACACAGAAGCGAAGTCAGCAAGCCAAGGGTCACAGCCAGAGAGACAAAGCAGTACCAAATCGCAAGCCAAAGGAGTAGTAAAGGGAAGCCAAAGGTCAGAGGTCAGAAATAATACAGAAAGAGCAAGTAGGAAGCTAACAAGGACAAAGTCACAGGACAGAGTACAATTGCCAGCAAACCTGTGTGGGCTGATGACCTGTATATGGGAAGTCCAGGACCTGCCCTAGACTTGATTGGTAAACAGGCTGTTAATCACACAGGCAAGGCTAAGATTAACTGTTAGAGGAGCAGAGAGAAACAAGGTGCAGGAGACGGGTGTGGCAGAAATTCAATTACAGAGAAGTAGTACTAGGACAGTGTTCGGACTGAGCAACAAAAACCTTAAGCAAGGAATCAAACTGAACACGCCTCCTGCGCCGCAGCGTGCGAGCAGAAGGTGGCGCAGAGACCCGAACAGGCAGAGACGTTACAGTACATCTATTAGACAACACTAGGATTCATAGCTATTCTTATTATAAGGTTGGGCAAGGCCCAAAAAGTTTTTCCTCTGTTATTAAAAAATGGGACTGTAATAACACGTAATCTTTCAATAAAGATGAACAAGTGGTACCAAATCTTGTACTTTTTCTACATAATGCCTCCATGTCTGCACTTTTCGTCTTGGGTGTGAAGGGCTGTTTTCTTTTTCATTTTAGCACCAATATAAATTTTCAAAGCTTAAGTGCCGAGGAGGCCAGAGAATAAACATCCCAAAGTGGAATGTTTCTGTGGCTTGTCTTCATTAACATCGCCTACTCCATCTTTGTTGAACCACATGTTTTGAGCTCTTGTAACACAGCTTCCCTCGAAAATAGAGTCAAACCCACATTACAAAAGGTCCAGATTCTCTCTGTTCCTAAATTCACACATGTGTCAAAATGGATATTAATACAGCTTACCAAATTTAAACAGCAAACCCACTTTCACACAGGGGAATAAAATTAAATTTCCACATACAATGTTATACATATGGTAGATTGAGGCATTTTTTTATGTATATCTTATTACTATTATTCTTAATATTATTATTTAATGAAAGGTCTTGTTATGCCTTTACTTCTAACAGTCTAGGTATATATTATATATCTGTATGAAAAACATGTGGCATTATTAATATTTTGACCTCTTTCACAAATATTTCATTGATGTAAAGGGGTTTTATGGTTTTATATAAAATACAGCTGAATCATTTGTATGATGAAAGCTTTACAGCTTTCTAATATACATTGGTTTATTGGTAGATTTACTAATCGTGTCTAATTTGTAGGCAGGGCAAATTTAGAATACATTAGCTGATGTAGGATGATAAATGTGGTGTATCTTTAGACTGTCTGGTCTAAGTTTATACCACCTAATAATTGGTTTACTTTGTGACATAAATTAGCCCCATAATGTTGGTGCAATTCTTGCTCGTACTGTCATGTCTGAAGTTCCACCTCCACTTTTCACCACTAAATCCCACCGGCTCATTGAGTAAGGCAAATAAAGTATCTAAGGCCAGGGCCCCACATGGCGTAAACGCCATGGGAAAACCAGGAAAAAAAAATGCCACGTTTTACAGTCACAGCAAAGTGGATGGGATTCTAGTGATTCCCATCCCCACTTTGTGGAAAAATATGTGCAGCGGAAACGCTGAGATTTCCAAAACCGTTGCGGTTTTGGAAATTGTAGTATGTCAATTATACCTACAGAAATGCCAGCAGTTTCCCTATAGGTAAAATTGAAGCAGAAAATTTCAGAGAAAACCACTGCAGGAAAAACCGCAATGCGTTGCCGCTGAGGTTTTTCCATCAGAGCTTTTTTGCTGCGGGCACTACGTGGAACATTAGCCTAAAACATCTTGTAAGCTATTTTCTTAGTGCAAATTAAGACAGAATTCTTGCACATTTAGTTTTTGTAAATTTGTACCAATGTTTTTCAGATTCTTAAATGACATACGATCTGTGTTCTGTTAGCTGAATAAAACAATCTTATTGTAATGGTGAAAAGCTATAGAGATTTAATTCACACCCAGCTGAGAGATGAGAACAAGCTTCTGTGTCGTGAGACAATGATGTCTCAAATAAAGACATCTATAGACCGCCATCAGAGAGCTGAAACAACAGGTATGTAAGCTCTTGGTTCAGTACTGTTCTGGCGTAGAGATGGGAAAACTAATTTGTCACAAACCCGGTTTGTTCTGAATATTTAAAATTCTTTCCTTTTTATCCCATTTCCACTGGACAAATTTTTTTCGATTGTTGTTTTTGTGTGCCCACCTTCCAAACCCCATAACTTTGTTATTTTTCCGTTCACAGAGCCATATGGGGGCTTAATGTTTGCAGGACAAATTGTTCTTCATGATGGTACCATTTATTATTCTGTACACTGTACTGGGAAGTTGGAAAAAAAATCAGAGTGGAATGCAATTGGAGAAAAAGTGCATTTGTGCGACTTTCTTACGGACTTCATTTTTACGGCATTCACTCTGCTGCCAAAATGTCACCTGTGTTCTATGTTTTGGTATGATTCCGGCGAATTTAGATAGTTTTATTTATATTTTAACCCCTAAACAAAAATCTAAAACTATTTTTTTTTTTTTTTTTATAAGGCCAGGAGCCCACGTGGCACAAATGCTGCGGTTTGGCCATGGTGGAAATGCCACAGAGAAAATCACGGCATTTTAAAGTCACTGCAAAGTGGATGAGATTCTAGTGAATCCCATCCACACCTTGCGGAAAAAAACATGCAGCGGACAGCAGTAGGTGAATATCTTACAGTACTGATGTCATATACACAGTGTAAGGTGCTGTAAGATGGAACATGAGTCATTACAGTAATGGTGGAGATAGTGTATGTTCTGTGTTTCATCTCACTGCATTATACAATTACAGGCAGAATAGTACTAGAAATCATAGATAGGAGTGAGAGGGCAGATCCGTGCTGCTGTATACAGAGTGCTTGCACTCAGTGTGAGCAGAGTAGGAAGATATAACTGTTGGGCGGTGGAGGTACAGTGCTGGCCAAAAGTATTGGCACCCCTGCAATTCTGTCAGATAATACTCAATTTCTTCCAGAAAATGATTGCAATCACAAATGCTTTGGTAATAGTATCTTCATTTAATTTGTCTTCAATGGAAAACCACAAAAAGAATTGTCAAAAAGCCAAATTGGATATAATTCCACACCAAACATAAAAAAGGGGGTGGACAAAAGTATTGGCACCCTTTGAAAAATCAGGTGATGCTTCTCTAATTTGTGTAATTAACAGCACCTGTTACTTACCTGTGGCACATAACAGGTGGTGGCAATAACTAAATCACACTTGCAGCCAGTTGAAATGGATTAAAGTTGACTCAACCTCTGTCCTGTGTCCTTGTGTGTACCACATTGAGCATGGAGAAAAGAAAGAAGACCAAAGAACTGTCTGAGGACTTGAGAAGCAAAATTGTGAGGAAGCATGAGCAATCTCAAGGCTACAAGTCCATCTCCAAAGACCTGAATGTTCCTGTGTCTACCGTGCGCAGTGTCATCAAGAAGTTTAAAGCCCATGGCACTGTGGCTAACCTCCCTAGATGTGGACGGAAAAGAAAAATTGCCGAGAGATTTCAACGAAAGATTGTGCGGATGGTGGCTAAAGAACCTTGACTAACATCCAAACAAGTTCTAGCTGCCCTGCAGTCCGAGGGTACAACAGTGTCAACCCGTACTATCCGTCGGCGTCTGAATGAAAAGGGACTCTATGGTAGGATACCGAGGAAGACCCCACTTCTGACCCAGAGACATAAAAAAGCCAGGCTGGAGTTTGCCAAAACTTACCTGAGAAAGCCAAAAACTTTTTGGATGAATGTTCTCTGGTCAGATGAGACAAAAGTAGAGCTTTTTGGGAAAAGGCATCAACATAGAGTTTACAGGAAAAAAAAAGAGGCCTTCAAAGTAAAGAACACGGTCCCTACAGTCAAACATGGCGGAGGTTCTCTGATGTTTTGGGGTTGCTTTGCTGCCTCTGGCACTGGACTGCTTGACCGTGTGCATGGCATTATGAAGTCTGAAGACTACCAACAAATTTTGCAGCATAATGTAGGGCCCAGTGTGAGAAAGCTGGGTCTCCCTCAGAGGTCATGGGTCTTCCAGCAGGACAATGACCCAAAACACACTTCAAAAAGCACTAGAAAATGGTTTGAGAGAAAGCACTGGAGACTTCTAAAGTGGCCAGCAATGAGTCCAGACCTGAATCCCATAGAACACCTGTGGAGAGATCTCAAAATGGCAGTTTGGAGAAGGCACCCTTCAAATCTCAGGGACCTGGAGAAATTTGCCAAAGAAGAATGGTCTAAAATTCCAGCAGAGCATTGTAAGAAACTCATTGATGGTTACCGGAAGCGGTTGTTCGCAGTTATTTTGTCTAAAGGTTGTGCTACCAAGTATTAGGCTGAGGGTGCCAATACTTTTGTCCGGCACATTTTTGGAGTTTTGTGTAAAATGATCAATGATTTTACTTTTTTTTTTCATTCTCTTTTGTGTTTTTTCATTGCAAGCAAAATAAATGAAGATATTATTACCAAAGCATTTGTGATTGCAATCATTTTCCGGAAGAAATTGAGTATTATCTGACAGAATTGCAGGGGTGCCAATACTTTTGGCCAGCACTGTAGTAGTGTCAGGGGGTGTGATACTACTACTGCTAGTGATTCTGGTAGGTGAGCTAGGGGGAACTCTGGAGGTGGAAATTATGAGGGTGGGCAGGAATCTCATGGCTATGTGTAAGAAAAATGTGGGGAAGACGATAATATTGCCGACAATGATTCTTTTGCAGATAGAACCTGGCAACTGGGTCAGAGTGACAACAGATGAAGAGGGTGGTGTAAGGATGATAATAAGGCTCCAGCCATTGCGCACCCAACTGGTGGTGGTAGCAGAAACGTTTCCGCTCCTGCTGGTGTTGGCAGCAGCAAATTCACGCGGTTATCTCCTATTTTTTTTTGTACAGGAACAACACCGCTACATTTTCACATGTTTACTCTCATATGTCACACATGCAGCAATGGGAGAAGGCTTACCCTTATTTCTTTCAAGATGATGATGATGATGACCACGCTGGCAAAGAACACCAACCACAACAGGCCCTTGGGTTGGGCAAACAAGGCAGGCTGTTTGCTCCACAGCAACAAGCGTATTATTAGCATCAAGCAGAGGGATGAGGACTGTATGAGTAACCCTCACTTTAAAGTCAAAATGGGGGAATTCTTCCCTGCTTCTCCAAGGGAAGAAAAATTGCAATATTATTAAGATAGATACCCAGCTTACTGCAGGATTTAGAGAGACCACTGCAACTGCCAGTTGCAAAAAAATTTGGAAAAAAGTTGGAATAAATTACTTTTATCAAATTTAATCAGGCTGATGCCTCCGAATGGTGGTGTCACTGTCCCCCTTTATTATCATGTTCCATTTACTGTACCACAGATGCTGCCTGCTACTCCTAAACAGTTACCACTATTGACACCACTCAGCCAGATATGACCTGCAGCCAGATCCATTACTTTCCACTGTTGGTGCCACAGTGGCATCAAAAAAAGACAAAACTATTTTGATTTCACATTTTCTCCCATAAAATTTTGGTAGCTTTTTTTTTTTTTGTCCAAACGGGCTAATTTTTCTACAAAACCATTGCTTTTTTTGTGTGTCCAAAAGACCAGAGGCAAGCACCTTTCCCTAATAAAAGGGTAATTTTTGGAGCCTTTTAAATGTTAAAATGTTTAAAAGCGAGTGTCAGCGCTGTGTATGGTTAAACTAGCAGTTTGTATCCTCTGCTTACATTCTGTTTTTCTATAGACATACGTGTCAATTTCACATTGACATAACTTTGGCTGTGTTTGCCTTAGAGAGCTACAAATTGAATAGATAGGATCCTAAACTTGTTCGACCCAAAACGAATCAGGAGCCTGAGCCACCCGAACTCAAAACAAAACTAGAAGCTCTCCCATCTCTAGTCTGGTGTTTCTCCGTACCGCAAGGTGTACAGAATATTTGAGCTGGACCTTTGCCCCTGTTTTCAATAGGTATGTAAGGGTCATATTATGTAAGCCAATTTCAGGCCACATCAAATGCATAAAAGAGGTTTTTCATATTGTATTGACACAAAAATAAGCAGAAGTCATTGTGTCAGATATACAGTAAACTCTTGCAACATGTTTACATTTATAAACAAGCTAGTAGTATTTAATGATATAAAATAACATATTGTAAGAAAACTAATGGTTAAAGGAAGTTAATACATCCAATAATACTGCCATGTAGGGGCCTCTAACCAGATGCCAATTGCTCATTGACTATATACGTCCAGGCAGTCGACATCTAATGCTGCAAGGACATATTGTCTAAAGTATTAGCCCCAATTACAGTGGAATCACAAAAAAAACATGTAAAAATAAAAATGATAATAAAGCCCTTATATATCACCAAATAAAGACGCAAAAAGTATTTGAATAAACTTAACAAAAAAAATGTTACAGCCCTCAAAACATTATATATAAAGAAAACGGAAAATGTGTCCCGTCATGAACTGGGGAAAATAATCAGGTATCGAAGTGGTTAAGGAGCAGAAGCAAACTCAATGCAGCATGAAGCCTGTAAGTGCTTCAGGGCAGGCATTATTCGGGCAGCATGGTGGCTCAGTGGTTAGCACTGCAGCTTTGCAGCGCTGGAGTCCTGAGTTCTCATCCTGCCAAGGACAACATCTGCAAGGAGTTTGTATGTTCTCCCTGTGTTTGTATGGGTTTCCTCCCACACTCCAAAAACATACTGATAGGGAATGTAGATTGTGAGCCCTATATGGGACAGTGACTGTCAATGTCTGTAAAGCACTGCGGAATATGATGGTGCTATACAAGTAAGCATAATAAATAAATAAATAAATAATATTTGTCTGCAAATGCAGGTAAACCAAAAAATCCCCCCCCCAACCCCCCCCCCCCAAAACCCCCCCCCCCCCCCCCCCCCAACCCCCCCCCCCCCCCCACCCCTTCCCCGCCCCTTCATTTCTGTGGGCTGCCTTTCTACTAGTTTTGTATCTGGCTTCTTTGCCCCTGCGTTGGCTTCAGAAACCCCGGCATTGTCTTTTGCTTTGTCTGTGAGCAGCGATTCGATTGAGCAGAGCTGCTGAGACAGACATGTTTGTCTGGGGAGTCTGCCCTTGTTCCTCTTTACTTCCGTATATGTTAGGTTGTGTTACCCCCTTTCTCCGGCCTGCTGTCCGTGTTGGGGTCCTTTTTTTGTTCAGGGCAGTGATAGGTTGGCTTCCGAAGGCCACTCTTTGAGGCCCGGTGGCCTGTGTTTGCTGGCGGTTGGCTCAATGCATTTGGGTGTCAGGCCTGCTTCCCCCCCCCCCCCCCCCCCCCCTTTTCCTCCCCTTAAAAAACCCCCCCCCCCCCCCCCCCTTTCCCCCATCCCCTTTCTTTCCTCTCCCGGAAGAATCCGAGGATCCACAGTCATCCACGGGGCCCCTGCTCTCTTTTTTCCGGGGGTTTTTTGCCTGCTCTTGCTTTTCTTTTTCCCGGGTCCTAGCGGTGAGGACGCGTTTTTTTTTTTTTTTGTTTTTTTTTTTTTTTTTTTTTTTTTTTTTTTTCCCTGTTGTTTCTTTGCTCTGTTTACTGTGGTTCGTTGTTCTTCGCTGTGGTGTCGTATCCTTGTGGGGTCCTCTCTGTGTTTTTTGGGTAAGTCCCAGGAAGAGACCTCCCTGTATACGGGCTCTTCCTGGGTGGGGCCTGTTTTTCTTTGTTCCCACTCTTCCCTTCGCGGGCTTCGGTTCCTTATCCCGGTCGCGCCGGTCTGTTGCGGGGGGTTCTCTCCCCCCCCCCGGGCTACATATCCATTACAGGTTAACTATCTCTGCAATGTGTCATCACTTTGTGGCCACAGATGTATGTTTCCGCACCTATTAAAGGCTCTAAATTATATGAAATAATTTAATCAGTTAACTCAATGTAACAATAGCTTAGCTTTGCAGGTCTCATCATAACTCAGACGCATTTCTGAAAAATGGCAAGAGCAAAACAAAAATGCAATTTTCAACAATTTTTTTGTGCAAGTGGCATTTAAAGAGCTGATTTCACCTATTTTATGTTATAAAAGTGACAGAGGGTTATAATAAATCTCCTCCAATGTCTTCTTCTACCTTGTTAAAGGGATTCTATCATTCGCAAAACTACTTTTAAGCTAATGGCATGTTGGAATAGCCCTGCTTTCTTCTCCCAGCCAATTCCAAGATAATTTGTTTCTTCATGTATGTAAATGAGCACCACCACGGAGCATCCAGGGTGTTCCTCCAATTCTGTGGGCACCCACCTCAACATCGCTTATCACGGCCCCTTTGTCCGTTGCGGTGACTCCCCTCTTGGTCTTCTCTGTATCTTCTTTCTTCTAAGTCCTCGTACGCAGCGCAGTGCACAAGCACAATCGGCTCTGCCACAGTACGCTCTTGTGACATACCACCAGAAAATGGCGGCCCGTCATGCGCACTTGGCTCTGCCCGAACCCGAAGTGGCAGAGCCGATTGCACATGCACGAGAATTCGCGGCCGTACAGCACTGCCGGCGAAAACTGAGAAGAAAGAAGACCAAGAGGGGAGTCACCGCAACGGACGAAGGAGCAGTGATAAGCGATGACGAGGAGGGTTCTCGCAAAAGAGGAGGAACGCCCCAGGTGCTCGGTGGTACTCATTTACATATATGAAGAAACAAATTATCTTAGAATCAGCTGGGAGAAGAAAACAAGAAAAGGTAGGAGAAGAATGGCCTTTTTAAAGGCCATTCCTACATGCCATTAGCTTAAAAGTGGTTTTGTGAATGATAGACTCCCTTTAAAGGGGTTGTCCGGTATAAACTATAACTTTAACACGATGCTAAACCCCCTCCCCTCGCCTAACTTCTAATTTACTCCCTTTAAAAAAAATGTATATTTACCTATATCCCAGGGGCGGTCATGTGACCCGGTGACGTTCTGTTTCTCCGTTTCCAGAAACAGAACGTCACCAATACTCCTATCCTCCCCACGCTCCCCCCATCATACTCACCAGTCTTCATGTCTACTTCTGGTGGGCATCACTTCCTTCACAGGGGAGCCGGAGCAAACGCCTGCGCAATAGAATGCCGGCAGAAGCTAGAAGCAGCGTGCCTCCCACGCATGTGCAATAGAACAGATCTATTGCGTAGGCACAGGCAGAAGAGGAGACAGTGGCACCAAAGAATGTGAGCTCCAGGACAAGAAGACAGGTAATTATAATAGGGTGGGGAGGGGGTTGGGGGACTGAGTTAGTTGGTTAGGTAGGTAGGGCTAGTAGTCCACGGGTAGCTAGGGAAACAGGGGCAGTTGTGAGGGAGGGAGGGGGGATCTGAGTGAAGAGCGATGCATCATGGTAGTTGTAGGCTAAGACAACAGGAAGCTACCTGTAACGTCCTTGCCTGTCCGGGCTTTGGCGCCGTCCTCCGGGCGCACGCTGTGGCACAGGAGCCGTGCCCGGTTGTGATTCTTTCCTTTGGGTTTTTCTTGTATTGTCTGAACACTGTCCTATTCCCTCACCTCCTTAATTGATTTTCCACCACGCCGTTCTCCTTCACCTTGCTTTCCTCCTTCTCCACTAGAGTTAACTTTAGTCCTGCCTTTGTGATTGACAGCCTACCCTCCTATCAAGTCTGGGGCGGGTTCTTTCTCCCTATTTATTGTTTGCTCACTTTCCCATTGGCGCCTGCTATTGCATTTCGCTTACTGGCTATACTCCTTGTTCCTTGTTACCTGCTCTTCTGATTTTCTGACCACTGGCTTACCTTTGACTATTCTCTTGGATTTTGATTCTGTACTGCATTGCTCAATTGTTACCGACCCCTTGGCTAGCTGACCTCCCTTTGTTGTTGTGCGTCTTGTCTGCGTTCTGTGTTATCACTTATTATAAGGAGGGATTGTCGACCAGTTGCTGGCTGTCACCTAGGACAGATCGGGCAAGTTAGCCAGGGACAGTGGGGGGGATTCAACTTAGGGTCCACTGTCTTGTTGTGCCCCTCCCCCCTAAGTTCTCCAGCAGCTACTGGGGAATCGCTCCTCTAGTGATTCCCTTACAGATTACCAGGCCATAAAAAAAAAAACTTTAACCCTTCTACTCATTACTGGCTTGGCTTCTATTCAGGACCTTGTGACTCGAATGGAGGGTTTGGCAGGTTTGGTGTCTGAGCTGGCCAATCAGGTACACACTCTCACCCAGAATCAAGCTGAGGCCGCTACTACACCACCTGCTGTTATTTCCCCTTCCCGGGGTTAAAATGTTACTCCCGGATAGGTTTTCAGGGGACCGAGGTAAATTTGAGACGTTCAGGGAATCATGTCTATTGTATTTTCGGGTCAACCCTCGTGCGTTGCAGTCTCAGATGGTGGGGGTGGTCATTTCCCTCTTACAGGGGGATCCACAGACTTGGGCCCCTAAACTCCCCTCTGAGGCAGAAGAGTGGACAGATCTGGAAAAAAATTTTAAGTCTTTGGGGGCCATTTATGCTGAGCCTGATCAAATTGGACTCGCCGAGTCCCAACTTCTTACCCTCCGGCAAGGTAAACTATCCGCTGAAACTTACTGCTCTGAGTTTCGGAAGTTGAGTATAACAGCAGGTTGGTGTGACTCCGCTTTAAAAGCTCTTTTAAAACAGGGCCTGAATGATTCAGTGAAGGATGTCTGGGTAGGTCACCCTGATCCCCCTACCTTAGAAAAGGCCATGACCTTAGCCGTCCGCAATGACAGGAGACTCCAGGACAGACTTAAAGAGAGGGTGGGGATTGGTCCCACTAAGTCTTCTGTCTATCCCTCTCTTTCTGTTAAAAAATCTGTTTCTCCTTCTGTCACCCCTGGAGATGAGCCTATGCAGTTGGGAGCACTGGATACCAAGGCTAGACGAGAATATCGTCTCCGGAATCATCTCTGCCTGTATTGCAGCAAACCGGGTCATCTCATCCAAGACTGTTCCATCAAACCACGTACACCAGTGGAAAACTTCAGGGCCTGAGTGGTATTCAGAAGAACCACTCAGGCAGTCAGGTATCTTCTAAAAAAATCTCACAAATTGATGTTACCTGTGTCTCTGTCCTTTGGGGGCAGATCTGTTTCTGGGCAGGCCCTAGTAGATTCTGGGGCTGCCACTAACTTTGTTAAATTTTCATTTGTTTCTGCTTTACGTATTGAACTTGTATCATTAGATACTCCTCTGTTGGTTACTGGGGCAGATTTTACTCCACTGGCCAGGGGTAAAATCCGTTTTAAAATCCCCTTACTCTCTTTGCAAGTGGGCTCAATACATACAGAGCTCATGAGTTTTTTTGTTATGGAGGATCTCTCGTCTGATATTATTTTAGGGCTTCCCTGTCTAGGCCTCCATAACCCTACCTTTGATTGGCCCAAAAAAGAGTTAGTGAAATGGGGGAATCAGTGCTCCTCCCAATGTATTGCTTTGCATGCCTCCGATTGTCTCAGTGAGGAGACACTTCTTCCTGAATTTCTGCCTGATTTTCATGATGTTTTTGATGCTAAAGCTGCTGAAGTTTTACCACCGCATAGACCTTACCATTGTGCGATTGAACTCCTTCCCAACTCCAAAAACCCTAAGGGAAGGATCTTCAATCTTTCTGCTCCAGAACGTGAGGCTATGCGGGATTACACTCATGATAGTCTTCTTAAAGGTCACATCCGTCCGTCTCAGTCTCCCATGGGAGCTGGGTTCTTTTTTGTTAAAAAGAAAGATGGCGGACTGCGACCATGCGTTGACTACCGAGAATTAAATAAAATTACGGTTAAAAATCAGTACTCTCTTCCCCTGATCCCTGATCTTTTCAATCAGATTGTGGGTGCCCGCTGGTTTTATAAAATTGACCTCCGTGGGGCATACAATCTGATCCGGATTAGAGAAGGAGATGAGTGGAAAACTGCGTTCAACACCCCGGAAGGTCACTTTGAATATTTGGTAATGCCTTTCGGGTTATGTAATGCACCCGCAGTATTTCAACACTTTGTTAACGATATCTTTAGAGACTTGATCGGTCGTTATGTGGTTGTCTACCTGGATGATATTCTAGTGTTCTCTCCTGATTGGGCCACACATATTGAGCATGTTAGGAGTGTTTTGCTACTGTTGCGTCAAAACTATCTCTTTGCCAAACTGTCCAAATGCCTGTTCGGAGTCCAAAGGGTCACCTTCCTCAGTTACGTTATTACTCCCGATTCTTTTTGTATGGATCCACTAAAGGTCACGGCTATTAATAACTGGGAACGCCCCTCCAACCTTAAAGCCCTACAACGTTTCTTGGGTTTCTCCAACTATTATCGAAAATTTATTAAGAATTTCTCTTCTATAGTGAAGCCATTAACGGATCTCACAAAGAAAGGTGCCAATGTGACCAAATGGACTCCGGAAGCGGAACAGGCTTTTGTACATCTCAAGAAATGTTTTGTTGAGGCTCCTGTATTAGTACCACCAGACTATGATCGCCCATTTATTATTGAGGTTGATGAAGTGGGGGTTGGTGCCATGTTGTCTCAGGGCTCTGAAAATTTTACGTGTTTGCAACCTGTGGCCTTCTTCTCAAGGAAATTCTCTCCTACGTAGCGCAACTATGACGTTGGTAATCGAGAACTCCTAGCCATTAAATGGGCATTCGAGGAGTGGAGACATTTCCTCGAGGGGGCCAAACACCAGATTACAATATTCACCGATCATAAGAACCTACTATATCTGGATAACGCTAAGCGACTGTCTCCTAGGCAGACCCGCTGGGCGCTATTCTTCACACATTTTAATTTTGTGGTGACTTATCGTCCAGGCTCTAAAAATGTACGGGCTGATGCCCTATCTCGCAGTTTTGGTCCCAGAAGTGCCCCTAAGGATGTCCCAGATAAAATCTTGTCTCCCGGAGTGGTTCTCGCCATTATTACTCCTGATCTTGCTACTTTAGTGGTTAATTCACAAGATCTTGCTCCCAGTAATACTCCCACTGGTAAACTATTTGTTCCTCCAAATCTTTGTCTTCGTTTTGGAGGAAATTCATTGTTCTACCTTAATGGGACATCCCGCCTTCGCTGGGACTAAATACCTTCTCTCCCGCTCTTACTGGTGGCTGTCCTGGTCTCGAGACGTACAGTATGTGAATTTGTTGCTACCTGTGAGACATGTGCGATTACCCGAGGGCCTTCTTCATCCCCTTCCTATACCTAAGAGACCATGGTCCCATTTGTCAATGGACTTTATTACTGATTTGCCTTGTTCCCAAGGGAAGACTGTGATTTGGGTTGTTGTGGATAGATTCTCCAAAATGTGTCATTATTCTTTATTAATCACATACTTCACTTGCATGATGTACCGAAAAATATTGTATCTGATCGGGGTGAACAATTTGTCTCTAGATTCTGGAAGGAATTTTGTGGTCGTCTGGGGGTCTCTCTGTCTTTCTCTTCCGCGTTCCACCCTGAGTCCAATGGCCAGACAGAGAGATTCAACCAAACTTTGGAACAGTACTTAAGGTGTTTTGTGTCTGATGCTCCGAGTCTGTTAATCCCACCGCCGAACATACTTATCAGCGACTGTGCACAGTCTGGGCCCAGGCTCGTCTGAGCCTGGTTAAAGCCCAAGAATATCAAAAACGGCAGGCAAATAAAAGACGCTTACCTGGCCCTGAATACAGAGTGGGAGATCGAGTCTGGCTGTCCACTAGGAATCTGCGTCTTAGAGTTCCTTCGGGGAAATTTGCACCACGTTACATTGGACCCTATGTCATTTCTGAACTCATAAACCCAGTATCTTTTAAATTACAACTTCCAAGTTCTTTTCGTATCCACAACGTCTTCCACAAGTCGCTTTTGAAGAAGTATATCTCCCCTGTCCTTACTTGTTCCAGTCCACCTGCGCCGGTGGTGGTCCAAGGGGAACTAGAATATGAAGTAGAAAAAATTCTGGATTCCCGTCGGGTGCAGAATGCTGTTCAGTACCTCGTGCACTGGAAGGGTTATGGCCCGGAAGAGCGAACGTGGGTTTCTGGTAGGGACCTACATGCGCCACGTTTAATTAATCTCTTTCATCGCCAGAACCCTTCGAAACCTGGTCCATCTGGTGAGGGTCCAGAGGCCCCTCGTAAAAGGGGGGGTACTGTAATGTCCTTGCCTGTCCGGGCTTTGGCGCCGTCCTCCGGGCGCACGCTGTGGCACAGGAGGCGTGCCCGGTTGTGATTCTTTCCTTTGGGTTTTTCTTGTATTGTCTGAACAATGTCCTATTCCCTCACCTCCTTAATTGATTTTCCACCATGCCCTTCTCCTTCACGTTGCTTTCCTCCTGCTCCACTAGAGTTAACTTTAGTCCTGCCTTTGTGATTGATAGCCTATCCTCCTATCAAGTCTGGGGCGGGTTCTTTCTCCCTATTTATTGTTTGCTCACTTTCCCATTGGCGCCTGCTATTGCATTTCGCTTACTGGCTATACTCCTTGTTCCTTGTTACCTGCTCTTCTGATTTTCTGACCACTGGCTTACCTTTGACTATTCTCTTGGATTTTGATTCTGTACTGCATTGCTCGATTGTTACCGACCCCTTGGCTAGCTGACCTCCCTTTGTTGTTGTGCGTCTTGTCAATTCTGTGTTATCACTTATTATAAGGAGGGATTGTCGACCAGTTGCTGGCTGTCACCTAGGACAGATCGGGCAAGTTAGCCAGGAACAGTGGGGGGATTCAGCTTAGGGTCCACTGTCTTGTTGTGCCCCTCCCCCCTAAGTTCTCCAGGAGCTACTGGGGAATCTAGTGATTCCCTTACACTACCCATGTAAACATAATGCAGAGGATGCCAGGAGCTCCCAGAGAAACTCAGAAATCACTTAAAACACTGCTAAAAGGTATTTGAGTGCATTTATTAACCCATTAATAGCACTAACAGAGCTTTTTTAAAAATATTTTTTTTGCCTGGAAAACCCCTTTAAGCATTACAGAACGTACTGTTATTCTTTGTTGGACGCTTCTTCACTACTAATATTGGTGGTGCTAATATTTTTGGAATCTATGTTAATAGGGGTTGTCCAGGATTTTTTTTTTTGTTTATGGCCTATCCTTAGGATAGTTCATAAGTATTTGACTGATGGGAGGCCAACAACCAGCCCCCACATGGAGCAGCTGTTTCGTCTCTGTACAGTGCAGTCCTGTATAGCAGTCTGCTGCTGTTACTGCAGCTTTGTTCTCATTGAAGTCATAAATAAAAAAAAAGAAAATCCTTGACAACCTCTTTTAAAAATTATTGTGGTCCTGAAGTAAATGTGCAGTTTACCCATTGTTTATGTCCAAAATATTACTCTTAACATGTTTGACTTAAAGCTTCTGGATCCCAGTGAAACATCTGTGAGCTACCATGTGCCATTTGTAATTCCTGCATCTTTTTATATTGCAGAGTAGGCTTTAGGCTCCATCAGGCACTAGGACCTAGAAGCAACCTTTTTCCTATTGCACCACCTATAGCTATACCTCTGTTTAATGTATTGATTGAGTTAATTTTGCATATGCCAATTGTATATACATTACAGCATTAATAGGCCTTCAGTTTACTCTTATGTATAGTGGCGTAACTAAAGTCTTGTGGGCCCCGGTGCAAACTTTTGTCCGGGCCCCCTACCCTAGAGCGAATTCTTGATAGTGGCGGTTACGGGTGCTGCAACGATATCTTAGATACTTGAAAGTGATACAGCTTTAGTACCCACAACTGCAGTTATCAAGAATATGGTGAGTGAGTAGCGCAGCACCCGGTATGTAAACAATACTGGGACAGTATAATGTGCTCCACAGTGGCCCCCATACAGTATTACGTGCTCCACAGTGGCCCCCACACAGTATTACGTGCTCCGCAGTGGCCCTCACACAGTATTATGTGCTCTGCAGTGGCCTCCACACAGTATTACGTGCTCCATAGTGGCACCCACAGAGTATTACATGCTCCACAGTGGCCCCCGCACAATATTACATGCTCTACAGTGCCACCCACACAGTATTACGTGCTCCACAGTGGCCCCAAACAGTATTATATGCTCTACAGTGGCCCCCACACAGTATTACATGCTCACAGTAGCACCCACACAGTATTATATGTTCACAGTGGCCCCCACAAAGTATGACATGCTCACAGTGGCCCCCACCCAGTATTATATGCTCACAGTGGCCCCCACACAGTATTATATGCTCACAGTTACCCCCACACAGTATTATGTGCTCCTAAGAGCCCCCCTCCTCCTAGAGCTGGTGCTATTAGTATACTTTGGGGTCACCTCAGACCCCAGAATATAATAATCAGAGGCCCAGGAAATGTGATTAAAAATAACAAACACTTATACTCACCTTACCTCTCTGGGGCATCCTCGCTCTGTCCTGCTGTCTGCGGCACCCTCTTCTGTATGGAAACTGAGGTCTCATGCTCCAGCGGTTACGTGGGACTCGATGACCTCAGTTACCAGCAGGAAGAGCCCCGGAGCAGATGCTCAGCCCAGGACAGGTGAGTATAAGTATTATTTTATTTCTCTACACCTCCCCTGGGCTGGCAGCTATTGGAAATGGAACCGGCCGGGCTCCTTTACATTAACAATATGTATAGCAGTCAGGGAACAAGGCTCTCCCCCGACCACTATCATGGTGGTCTAGAGCCCCGGCCATTTCAAGCTGGCCACCGGCCCCGTACCCTCTGGGCCCGGTCGCACCCCCTGCGACCACGATCGTTACACCACTGATTGTGTACTGTCTGTTCCCTCTCAGTTTAGGTACTTTAGGTACAGACTACACTTTACTTCATGATCAGCAGGCTTTCTGTGGATATATTAGTCTTGTTATATTTTTCATGTCTTCCTTTTCAAATGACTGTCTATGATAACAGGTTGTCTGTGTCATTTGGACTGTTCGATTGGCTGCTTCTCATGCTACATAAAGATAACCCATGAAAGCTTTATATAAGAAATATAGAAACAATAGTTGGTCTAGCTATTACCGTATTTTTGGGACTATAAGACGCACTTTTTTTTCCCCCAAATTTGGGAGGAAAATGGGGGGTGCGTCTTATCATCTGAAAGTGGGTGTTGGGGGAAGGGGGGGGTCGGGAGGAGCGGGGGTCGCAGCATCGCCCCCACTTCTGCCGCCGCCGGCTTCCTGCAGTGGGGCTTCCTCCAGCGGCAGGAGTGGGGCAATGTGCAGACCCCGGGATCGGAGAAGCAGGTTCAGTGAACCCATCCCTGCATCTGCCGTGCTATTACCGCGGATGCCGGGTCTGTAAAGATGATGACTGCTGCTCT
This sequence comes from Leptodactylus fallax, assembly GCA_947044405.1. Classification (NCBI taxonomy): domain Eukaryota; kingdom Metazoa; phylum Chordata; class Amphibia; order Anura; family Leptodactylidae; genus Leptodactylus; species Leptodactylus fallax. Next base: position 7,047,397 of record CAMRHE010000074.1, on the reverse strand, counting down.
GCTGCAGAGCCGTTGCCATAGCTACCGGGTCTCACACTGTAATGTACAGCGCAGACCCAGAGCTAATGCCCGCGATCATGAAAGCAGGAGTCTGGAGTCCCCCCCATTTGAATATAGAGTGTCACATACACATTCTGATGCTCCATGCAGTTTTGTGGGACTGCCAGAGATAATGTTACTATTGCACTGAAATTTTCTTCTGTAGCCCCATAGAGATGAATAGAGTAGTAGAATGTATTGGCAATTGTAAGTCTATTCGAATGGGGGCAGTTAGGACCCTTCCTCCTATGAATTGGTAGTGGATTGGTAGGAGAATCTCCCAAAAAATGAGGTGTGGGGACCGCGCTTCACCAAAGATGCTTTATTATACTCAAATAACACAACGCGTTTCGGGGAAATCAGATCCCCTTTATCAAGTGTACAAGAGACTAAACATAAAAACAATAAAAGAATACACATGTAAAGAGTCAGTAATTGGAATTTAGAACCAGTGAAATTAATGATACCATTCTATAGGATAAAAGAAAAGTATCCCACCAGATAGTATTGTCATGGATAGATAGATAAATAAATAAATAAATAAATAAATGAATAAATAGTGGTAATGAATGTACTCAAAAAAAAAAAAAATTTATAAATAAGTAAAGCTAAAAGGCTAATAAATGCAATATAAAATCAAACTGCACATAAGAGTAAAAACTATACATAAAAAGGTTTTAAACCAATGTTTTTTGGTACTTACCAGCCTGAGGAGGTAGGCTGTGAGATTTGAAGTGAGTGAGAGGCAAATGTGGAGACCACTTTCAGAAAGGCTTATAAAGGTATGGTGAAATGGGACCACCCCTAGGGGGAGGGGTTCAAACTTGTGGGGAAAGAATCGATTGAGAGATAAAGTTTTAATTGAGAAGGGAAAGAAAAAAAAAAAAAAAAAAAAGAAGAGAATTTGATTGAAAGATAAAGTTTAAATTGAGAAAAAAAATAAATAAATAAATAAATAAAAATTTAATTAAGAATTGGTAATGCTAAATGTTTCATTCGCGTTCGGAGATCGCTACTGCGCATGTGTGTAGCGATCTCCCGCTCTGAGTCATATGTTTCTGTGTAGGGCGCAAGACTGATCTGAACTATGATTGTTATGAAATATAGCACTAAAAAGAAGAAATAATGTTAATGAGTAATGAGAGGGCGGACATCATGCTCATATGACTGGGGCTAGAGAATGTATCATTATACATGGATAAATGAAAAATGAAAATTGCTAATAAACATATGATTATGGCTAAGAATTATATTTCACTATAAACAAACATATACATAATAATTATAAGTGATAGGCATAGAACAAAAATGATGACAATACATATGCATATGGGTTGAAACGAATGTACTGGAGGGGAGAAGATAATGCCGGCGATGTGTGGATATGCAAATATATACACACGCCTTAGAATACCTAGTCATATACAGACTCAAGTGCTTCATTAAGCCCAGCTGGTGTTAGAGAGTTAAATTTAAAAATCCAATACATTTCCTTTCTCTTGAGCTTTTCAAATCTGTTGTTGGTATGGGCAGGAATGTGGTCTATTGGTGTGATTTTGAATGCATCGAAACAAGATTTATGCGACACCAAGGCATGTTTTGATACACTGTGTTTGAGGTAGCCATTAGTTACATTAGATCTGTGCTTATTTAGCCTCTCCCTTAATGGTCTGATGGTCCTTCCTACATACTGGAGGCCACAAGGGCACTCCAGGACATAGATGACAAAGGAGGATGAACAGTTCAGGAAATGATTGATCTGGAAAATATCGCCTGTTGAAAAGCTCGTAATGGTTTTGGCTGAATGGTTAATTGTGTGACAACATTTACATTTTTTGTGTTCACATTTATAAACACCATTTGGTTGTGGATATAACATATTCCGGTCTACAGGTTTAGTAAGAGACCTCAGTTTGCTAGGGGCCAATAGATTTTTCAGGGTTTTTGCTCTTCTAAAAGTGATTGCTGGCTTATGGGGGATATTCTTATTAAGTAGAGGATCATTCAGGAGTATCGTCCAGTGTTTGTCCAGGATCATCCTGATCCTGTTATGTGCATTACTGTAAGTGGTTATGAAATTATGTCCGAATTCTTTACTAGTATTTTTCCGAAAGGGGACAAGGCATTCAGATTGAGTGAGAAACTGTGCTTTAGATTCTGCTGCTTGAATAATCCGTCTAGGATAGTTTTTTTCCTGGAAACGTTGGGTTAGAATTTTACTCTGGATTTTAAAGTCTGAGTCCTTCATACAGTTTCGCCGGATACGTTTGAATTGCCCGAATGGTACATTATCCTTCCATTTTCTGTAATGGGAGCTACGGTAATCAAGTAGACTGTTGCAGTCTACCTTTTTGAAGAAAGTTTTTGTACTGATGCCCTCAAGGCTACCATGGAGTTCTAAATCCAGGAAATCAATTGTGTTCTTTTTAGGTTGGCCACTAAGGGTGATTCCCCAGTTGTTATTATTGAGATAGTTTGTGAATTCACAGAAGGAATGTTCTGAACCTTCCCATATGAAAAGGAGGTCGTCAATGTATCTTTTATAGAATACAATGCTAGCAGACCAAGGGTGTTTATTCTGAATGTAGGTTTCCTCAAATCGTCCCATAAAAATGTTGGCGTAGCTTGGAGCGAAACGGGTCCCCATAGCAGTATCACATTTCTGCAAATAGAGTTTTGACTCAAAGGTGAACACATTATGTTCAAGAATGAACTGAATACTATCTATGATAAAAGTTTTTTGTTCGGTTGGCATTGTGGGATCCAGAGATAATGTTCTAGATATCATGTCAAGGCCTTTAGAATGTGGTATATTACTATAGAGTGCGGACACATCTAGGGTTGCCCAAATGTAGTTAGGTTTCCATTGTATAGTTAAAAGTTCAGTAATAAGATGTGTAGAATCTTTCAAATAAGATGGAAACCTGATAACATATTTTTGTAATTGTAAATCTATATATTGGGAAAGATTTCTAGTTAGTGCTTTGACTCCAGAGATAATAGGTCTTCCAGGTGGATTCTTTAGATTTTTGTGAATCTTGGGTAAATGATAAAATTGGGAGGTCGAGAAATCATTGATAAGTAGAAACCCTTTCTCCTTATCAGTCAGGACCCCATTAGTATGGGCATTGATGATGAGTTCTCGGTATTTAATGTAGTGTGCATCGGAGGGATCACTATGCAAGATCTGATAATAATTGGGGTCTGATAAAATCTGGTGGGCTTCCTTGATGTAATCAACTCTATCTTGTATGACCACACCTCCACCTTTATCAGCGTTTCTGATGACAATAGATTTATTTTCAATCAGAGATTTAATAGCCGATTTCTCAGATGGACGAAGATTGGATCTAGTTTTCACGTCTTGATGTTTATGTAACTTCCTGAAATCATTGGCCACTAAAGAATAAAACGTCTCAATGAAGTGGCCCTTATGTTGGACTGGGTAAAAATTAGATCTTGGTGAGAAAAGGTGAGAACCCACCTATATTAACATCCATAATATCTAACTATCCTGGTTGTGAGATCACCAATTGAAGGGGTACTGTTTACCATCAGACCCAGCCAGTTGAACACTCACTATAATATAGACCAGTGATTTTGTGCTACTTAGTGGCTTTCTACCATACTTTCAGTGAATGATCCTTGTTGTTTCTCCAATCATTTGACTACCTCCTGTTCTCAACACAATTATCTATGTACAACCTATTTTTTAAGCAATATCACGCTATGTGCCGCTCGGCGTTGTTGTTTTTATTTTTGTTTTGAAGTGTATCCTATGAATTGGTGGAAGCGAAAAATGGACACACCCATTGATCTAGCAGTTTAGCTTGTTATTACTGGAATACCCAATTGAAACCATACCTAAAAGTTTATGCTAAATTTCATAAATCAAGAAATATAAACTAGTCTCTTGCATATAACTGCTGTTGCACAGAATTTAGTATCAAAAGTCTATCTAAGCAGGAATCATCATGATCATCATTTTTACCCCAAGTGTTGCTGATAATACCTCATTAAAGCCAACTCAGTATAGTAGGAATAACAGTATAGAAATCTGCATTTGTGGCTCTCTAGACATCCACTTATTCGTTCTTATATATTGTAAATCCTACTATATTGAGTTGAGTTGGTACTGCTCTGGTGATATCAGCATCCGTTGGGGTAAAATGATCATGATGCTTCTTCTTAGATAGGCTTTTGGTGGATTAGTAAGCATCATCCTATCCCCTCACACTGCACCTATTTGTGACTCATTGAAGTATCATACCAAATGTACTAAATTTCATAAATCAATAGTTTTAATCGTAAACTTTGCACTATATTTTTATTAAAGAGGACCTTTCATGTCCTCAGGCACATGCAGTTTTACACACCGCTAGAAAGCCGTCAGCGCGCTGAATTCAGCGCACTGCCGGCTTTTCCGGTATGTGCCCCAAGGCTGGAGACATCGGTGGTGTAAGTTTCACGGTTTACTGTCAGAAAGGCATTCCTGACAGCCTAGCTGCGCTGTGAGGAATGCCCCATGTCAGTTCTCATTCATAGACTTGTACTGGGGGGGCACATACCGGGAAATCCGGCAGTGCGCTGAAATTAGCGCGCTGTCGGCTTTCTAGCGGTATGTTAAACCGCATATACATGAGGACATGAAAGGTCCTCTTTAAAGAACAAATACTTCTTTACTCTGTTACTTACTTCTCTCCTTCCCCTGCACTGATCACTGTTTCTGAATTTACAGTGCATACACAGAGGTAAACTACAGCTTTTTGAAGACTATGGAGTGAGGAAGGGGTTGGAGGAGGATGGGCTGACAAAGAACAGACAGATAATAGAAATGGCTGTATATTAAAAGTGAGGATATCATCTATCCACAGATAATATTTCATATCATAACCCAGCTCTGTGGGAAGATAGGCTCTTTACTTTGAACCTATATTCATGTTTGCTATCTGCCTACTCTGTCATCCCATCCTCCTTCTTCCCAACCCCTCTCCTCATACTTTATAGTTTATCTTTGTGTATGGACACCAAAACACAGATTTGAATGGTGTATTCATAATCAGTGTGATCAGTGGTTACCACTGTTGCCTTGCAACGCTGGAGTCCCAGGATCAAATTTGACCAAGGACAACATCTGCAAGGAGTTTGTACGCTCTCCCTGTGTTTGCGTGGGATTCCTCTGGGTACTCCGGTTTCCTCCCACACTCCAAAGACATACTGATAGGGAATGTAGACTGTGAGTGAGTGACAATGACAATGCAATGTGCTGTGGAATATTTTGGTGATGTATACAAGTAAGCAAAATAAATAATTTAAAAAGAAAAAAAAAAACTACATATATTTTGACCAAACAGTACCAAAAAAATATGTAATATATCTATTTTTTTATCTCTCCTGTTTCAGTGATACTTTTTGCACCCTGGCTGTTGGTTTCTTGTGACACATATTGATGACCTCATGAAGGCCTATCTATACTGCCTCCAGGTTCCAGGTCCCAGTATTTCTTGGAATTGTAGATCTAGTGAAGGTTGCTTCTAAATATCTCTTTGGCTCTGTTTCTGGTTTACAATCCTTGTTTATCTATGGTAACAACTCATGGTTATCTCGACTCTCGGTTTGACCCCTGGACTTAGTTTATGGACTACGACTACTGGTTGATCCTTCAGTAATGTACCTGATTGCTATCCTGGCTAAGACCAGTTACTTTGTCCTCACTATACCATTAACACCTGCTTCAATCCCTGATTTTGCTATAGCCTCTGCACAATTTCACCAATCATAGTAACCTGGGACCTCTCTGCAGGAAAGACCCAACCTCCTTGCTGGGGTCAAGAGTGAAGACCAGGGTTCTGTGGTTTATTCTGTGCCACATGTAAAACTCAACATTAACTCCTGAGAACAGCATGGTGAAATTAAGGGCAGTGTCAATAACATTTGGAAAGTGTAAAATCAGGAACGGTGAAGTGTGTATATTGCAGAGCATGTGGTTTGGTGGTTTTGCTTTTTGGTGGCTAGAAGATATTCTGCCGTAAGATACATTTCCACGATAAATTGTGTTTCTTGTAAACCAGACTGTACTGATTCTACATTTTATTGGTTGCTTGGCAAAATCAATAAAACTATAGGGCTTGCATGCAGTGAGAAAGTTTTCCATATAAAGTTAAACAATAACCTCTGTTTAATAAATGGAATACGTACTGTATCTATATATATGAGAGCAGCAGAAAGGAACACGGATTTAGATCTATAGCTGTTACGCTCTCCTAAAATAATGAGGTTCTTTTTGATGGAGCCCTCATGTTTTCACCTCATACTATATATCACCCAGGAGCCATATAACAACCTTGATGGCTATTTAGCACTGAGTATCTACATATGTTCCAGGTTTTACATGCCCTGTTCTTTTAATATGGAAGTGCTTACAGATCACAACTTTCAATGCTGAATCAAGGTCACACATTATAATATAGCAAATAGCGCCCATTATAAAATAATGTCTACTTTCCCCATGTATAAAAAAAAATAACAATACGAATAAAAGCAGTGTTTTACCATTTTGCCATAACAGTCAGCATCAAATCATAAAAATAACATGAAAAGGACAAATTTAACCCTTCTAATTTTAGCCATTTTCCCTTTGTATGGAGATTAGATGTGAACTAGAAATGATTGTTGTCCAACTTACTGAATGATTGGAAAAGTTCAGACAAAACCACCAGAAGTAAATTTGCCGGAGTGAACCACAAACATTCATTCTTTCACTCTGGACAGCTGAACATTAAAATTCAAAATGATACCGTATGGTTGGTTTGGCCAGAAACCTGCAGCGTCGTCGGTAGAAAAAAGAGCATTAAAATAAAAACAGTTCCTTGCCAGAAGATTATTTAGGAAAGGATGCAGGATTTATAGAAGATAGACTTTTACAAGCTCACGGCTGAGTGAATAGCTTTTTATATGTAACTTAGGTCAAGTGGTCAGTTAAATTATCCTCCCATGCAATTCTTGTAAACTTGGATGTACTGCATATGTGATAGTTAATACCAATATTGTTTAATACATTATTCTGAGTTTCTTTTTGTTTGATCCCATTTCTTTACTCTGTGCTATGCAATGAATGTTTTAATACAAAAAGTATTATCAAATCTATGTATAATATAACATAGAAATATGGTTTCAGTAGTGATATATAATGGATATAATGGGTGGTGCCATTAATGGTTCAGTTTATGATCAAATTCCAGTCTTTATTTCATATAGAATTATTGAATGCTGTATAGGATTTCTACTGCACAATGTTTCATGTGAGCTTCTTGGAAGCAAAGACTTTATTTAGGCTACGCCCCCACGTAGCAAAATGTAGCAAAAAAAAAAAAAAAAATGCAGCGGAAACGCATCACAGTTTTGTCCTTAGCATTTTTAATTGCGCTTTTGCTGAGCTTTTTGCTGCAGATTTTCTTCCCTTATTAAACATATAGGGAAAACAACTGCAATTCCGCAGGTATAACTGACATGAAAATTTTTGATAATCTTAGCTTTTCTGCAGCTGATTTTTTTTTCTGCAATGTGTGGATGGGATTAACCAGAATCTCATTCGCTTTGCAGGTACTGAGGCATTTCCGCAGTGGCAAAAACACTGTGTTTTTGCAACATGGGGCTTTAGCCTATAAAGGTTCTTTACCATTTATTTTCAAAAATTTTCAAAAATTCATCAAAAAATGATGAATAAAAAAAGCTGAAATGGCACCTGATGGTTGTTAACGACATTTCCTAGTAAACACAAAGCCAAACCAAGCAGCAGAATCATGTGAGAAAGTTTGGCTGCAAGGCATTCACTGACTAACAACCACCTTATTTCCAATACAGTTCTCAGTACCATGCCCCTAGTAACCATTGTGTCTAAGTTTACTGAGGTCTTAAACTAAAAGCAAAATTGCCACTGAAGAGAGGGCACAGAAGGTACAAAAAAGGTTCACAAACCCGTAAAGTGGTTGTATGTGATTAGAAAGGATGCTTTTTCCCCAAAACAACTCTACTTTTGTCTATGGACTATGCCTGGAATAGCACAACATTTAAGGAAATCCCATTTATGGCATATCATGTGAATATACTATAAATGTCTGATAAATGCAGGTCCCACCTCTGGGACCCACATCAATCTCCAGAATGTAGAGGTTCTCTATTCACTTTTATACAAGGTGCAAATCCAACTGAGCAAGGGACCCTAGTTCTGAAGATATGTGCAGATTCTAGAGGTGAAATCTACATATAGCAGACATTTAAAGCATATTCATGACATATATGTCTAAGGCCAGTTTCACACTTGCGCTGGGCTCTCCGTTATTAAGGTCTGAAGGGGTCCCAAATGATTGAGAGCTCATCCCCTGAAACAGTGGTTAACTGCAGATATAGACTAAAATGGGGTCTGCTGAGTATCCATCGGGTTTCTGCCATTTTTATACTGAAGCTGGCAGAGAGAAAAGTCCTCTGTGCAGGATTTTTCTTTTCACCAATTTTTGGTGAATCAATGCAATCTGTCAAGATGTAACACTGTTTTTTTTATGTATTTGTTTGAGATAAAACCTATCATTTCTTGGTAGTATAAATATTCTTCACACATTTTTCTATGCATTTAAGAATGCATTAAAAAAGTTAACAAAATCTAATGTGTATATATCCATGTAAAGACATACCGTAATTCTGACACATATTAAGCACAATTTTTTCAATAATGGAAGTATTTCACAGGCAAATTTGCCAATGATACAAAATGGCCCACTGTGTTGTTCCTACAATTCTGTTGCTTTAGTCCTGGGACCACATAGCCCCTTGTAAATCCAGTCTTTATTAATGTTTGCTCCTGCGCCTCTTCCAAACTGGAAAAAATAAATAAATAAATTCATTTCTTTGGATTTATACATTCAGATCTTACATTTATATTTATTAAATCGCTGATTGATATATATAAAGTTTCTATGCAATCCCATTAACATTCATGACTTCTCAAGAAACATGTGGCAAGTATTCGTTGGAAATATTCCATTTCCTGGGGATATTTATCACCGCCTTTGTCTCCTTTGTAACAGTGTTTGTGCAAATTTACAAGGGATATCAATTGTCCACATAAATCCTTCACATCTGTATTTTACTTTCTACATCCCAAACCACAAACCCGATTCTCATTATGGAATCCTTTACCACCACTTTCTTTGAGTCAACAAATGAGGGATGGAAAGAAGGACAGTTGAGCAGAGTGGAATGCTTAATGTGAATGATCTAAGTGGGCATACAGCAGTGCTGACCAGGCAAATGCTGTCAAATACATGGAACAGATATGGTTAACCTAGTGCCTCTGAGACTAAACTATGTAAATTACTACTGTCACTGAAGAACTATGTAGACTATTGCTAGTATACTCTTTAGAGTATTGTTGAGCTTTACAAGCTTTACATTGTAGATTACTACAGTCATGGCCAAAAGTTTTGAGAATGATACAAATATTAATTTTTACAAAGTCTACTGCTTCAGTTTTTCTAATGGCAATTTGCATATACTCCAGAATGTTATAAAGAGTGATCAGCTTAACAGCAATTACTTGCAAAGTCAATATTTGCCTAGAAAATGAACTTTATCCCTCAAAACACATTTCAACATCATTGCAGCCCTGCCTTAAAAGGACCACCTAACATCGTTTCAGTGATTGCTCCATTAACACAGGTGTGGGTGTTGATGAGGACAGGGCTGGAGATCAATCTGTCATGATTAAGTAAGAATGACACCACTGGACACTTTAAAAGGAGGCTGGTGCTTGCCATCATTGTTTCTCTTCTGTTAACCATGGTTATCTCTAAAGAAACACGTGCAGTCATCATTGCACTGCACAAAAATGGCCTAACTGGGAAGAGTATTGCAGCTAGAAAGATTGCACCTCAGTCAACAATCTATCGCATCATCAAGAACTTCAAGGAGAGAGGTTCCATTGGTGCCAAAAAGGCTCCAGGGCGCCCAAGAAAGACCAGCAAGCGGCAGGACCGTCTCTTAAAAGTGTTTCAGCTGCGGAATCGGGCTACCAGCAGTGCAGAGCTTGCTGAGGAATGGCAGCAGGCAGGTGTGAGTGCATCTGCACGCACTGTGAGGCGGAGACTCTTGGAGCAAGGCCTGGTCTCAAGGAGGGCAGCAAAGAAGCCACTTCTCTCCAGAAAAAACATCAGGGACAGACTGATATTCTGCAAAAGGTACAGGGAGTGGACTGCTGAGGACTGGGGTAAAGTCATTTTCTCTGATGAATCCCCTTTTCGATTGTTTGGAACATCTGGAAAACAGCTTATTCGGAGAAGAAGAGGTGAGCGCTACCACCAGTCTTGTCTCATGCCAACTGTAAAGCATCCTGAAACCATTCATGTGTGGGGTTGCTTCTCAGCCAAGGGAATCAGCTCTCTCACAGTCTTGCCTAAAAACACAGCCATGAATAAAGAATGGTACCAGAATGTCCTCCAAGAGCAACTTCTCCCAACCGTCCAAGAGCAGTTTGGCGCTCAACAATGCCTTTTCCAGCATGATGGAGCACCTTGCCATAAAGCAAAGGTGATAACTAAATGGCTCAGGGAACAAAACATAGAGATTTTGGGTCCATGGCCTGGAAACTCCCCAGATCTTAACCCCATTGAGAACTTGTGGTCAATCATCAAGAGACGGGTGGACAAAGAAAAACCAACAAATTCAGACAAAATTAAAGCATTGATTCTGCAAGAATGGACTGCTATCAGTCAGGATTTGGTCCAGAAGTTGATTGAGAGCATGCCAGGGAGAATTGCAGAGGTCCTGAAGAAGAAGGGTCAACACTGCAAATATTGACTTGCTGCATTATCTCATTCTAACTGTCAAGATAAGCTTCTGTTACTCATAATATGAATGCAATTATATTTCTGTATGTGATAAAAACATCTGACAAACACACATAAAAACCAGAGGGCAGCAGATCATGTGAAAATATAATATTTGTGTCATTCTCAAAACTTTTGGCCATGACTGTATGTCAGGTACAGACAAAACATCTAAACTCTCAATATTTTCTCATCCCACAGTATGAAACTGTAATATATATATATATATATATATATATAGCGAGAGAGAGAGAGAATAAAAGTAATTAAGGTCTCCATAAAAAAAACAATGAAATTAAAAATTTAACCCCACCAAAAAAAAAAAAAAAATGTTTTAACGGCTTCCCATTTCCAATATAAGAGGGGAGGGGGATTTTGGTTCATTATTTACATATAAGTCTGTCTCTAGGACTATAAGAATACAGAAGGTACGTTTTCAATTGTTAGTTGTAGATATATGTGTACATTTAAGTATTTAAATTATAGGGAAAATATACACACTGCATGGCCACTTTAATAGAGATACCTGCCCATTCACATTTGGAGCTTCCCTCTATGGAAATTAGACATTTGATCTCAGCAGCATAAAATCAAGAGAGAAAGTTTTCTGTGGATCAGTTTTAGTGTGAATCAACATTAACAAAATTGGCAACTTTGATACATGGTCATAGTTGCTAGAATATCTGGGACTGGTATTTCAAAAACCGCCAACTTTGTGGGGGTTTTTCATGAAACAGTGCCAAGAGTATACCGACAATGGTGCAAAGGAGGTAAAACTTGAAACAATGCATCAAGGCACTCTCAAGGAATTTCCTAATTATCCTGAATATTTTGGTCATTTGTTCTTTCTCAATGAGTATCTCTAGCAATGAGTCCAAGGAGTACCACTCATTCACTAGTTACAATTCCTTGAGAGCAAAATGTTTTTTCAAGACTAAGTGACTATAACACATCTTCCATAGACATGTTCTATTACAAAGGGAGTGAGAGTAATATCTTTCTATGCTTATTGAGGAAAAATATCAAGAGAATGGGATCCAGTGGACCTAAACAGCTCATTGAGAAAAGGGGTCAGAGGAGAATGTTAAGAATTGTTCTGACAAACAGGCAGTGCAAGGTCAAGCAAATTGCAGCCAAATACTACTCTGAAACTTCAACTAATATGTCTGAACATACAACTCAATGGGGCATCGTGAGCACAATTCACTCTAAGTATCACTGTATTGAAGTCCAAATTAGTACAACTGGTATATGAGCTGGCTCAGAGAATCACACATACACATATAGAACAGTGTTTGCAATTTGTATTCTGATCTTTATTGAAGGAAAGGTGAGGTTTATATAAATTGTAGGTGTGATTATATATTGTAAAGACAAAAAGAAGGTGCAATTAGTATAATTAACATAACATGACTGGGTATAAAGTTGTAACATAAGTTTTGGCAAATAGCTATTGGATAAGGCACAAAAGAGAAGCCACATCCCATTATAGATAATAGTTGTCTACAAAAGAGGAGGATGAGCTCTCTGGACAGGGCCCAGGAAAGGAATGTAAGATGGCTACAGGGACAAGCTGGCATCCTTCACAGGTAAATTTATGAAGACTGGCATATTGAAAGCCAGTCTTCATAACCTCATCGCTGGTGGAACAACTGCCTCTTCATAAATGTATGGCTAAATGTATCACAATGCCTGCAACACATGGCATGGGAGGCGCTGCTCTGCACCTGTGCAGCAATCGGTGCCAACTTGTTGCTGGTGCAGATTTCAGTGATCATTTGCACCAGTAAACTAGTGCAAATGATCTTAAATGTAGCACAAATCCCATACCACTTTTAAATTCAGTTGCATCATTTTTACATCAGATATCTGGCAGAAACTAAATAATAGATATGTCCCAATGTTTCTTAGCATGGATGAACTATAACAGCAGATGACTAGTTTGAGCGCCATTGCTGACTAAGGGAAACATAAAGGCAAGACTTTAGTGGGCAACAAAATGCAAATTTAATCACTGAAAAGTGGAAAAACATTGCTTGTTCAGATAAATTCAGATTTCTGTTGCAACATGCTGATGGTCAGAATTTGGCACAAACAACATGAATCAATGAACGCTTCCTGCAAGATGTCAACCGTTCAGGTTCATGAAGATAGAGTAATGGTGTTTGGTGGAATTATATTTTCTTATCACAGTCTGTGTTCACTAATATCTGTGGATGATACATGTTATTATATTATGTACATGTTAGGGGAAATTCTTAAGAAGAGTACAGGAGAATCATGTCCAAGTTTGTTAAATGGGCTCCTACCCAAACACTGCTACAACAAAGGAGATGATCATAAGATTCAGCAGAAGGCCCTTGGAAAAGCAGCCACTGAAGATTGAGGGAGAGGAGATTCAAATAATTGAGAACTACAAATACTTAGCGGTTCATATTGATAGCAAACTAGCCTGGCGGAAGCAAGTGGACACGGTCTGTAATAAAGGCAACAACCGTCTGTACTTTCTGAGGAAGCTGCGCCATAATAGAGAGGAACAAGAATAAACTAAAACTGGCACAGAGAGACAGCTCCATAATGGGCAAGTCTCTAACCGGCTTCCAGACCGTGGAGAGAATAATTGGGGAGAAGCTGCAATCTATCTGACTCTAGGTTCACACTTGCACTCAGGTTTCCATTCTTCAGGACCGCTTACAGACTATTATAGACTATAATAATACTTAAACAAATCTCTTCCACATGCTGCCTTAGGACAAAGTGACTTGGACTACAGGTGTTAAATGTCAATTATTGCTGGGGGTTTTACCTATGCATTTCAATTTTGTAATGCAAAAGCTGAAAGTCATGGGGGGAAAAAGTCTGCTGAAGAGCTGCAGCATAAACTAACAGATTTCAGGTGTTTTTTGATGCAGTTGCTTGCAAGGCAATACACTGCAGAATTTCCATGCAGACATTCTGCAGAGGAGTAATTTGAGGTGGTGCAGAGGGTGCGGTTGCACCCGGGCCTGGGAGTTTTAGAGGGACCCATAAGAGGTCTCTTCCAGTCTGAGGAGAACCAGTAGTATAAATGACACATTATAACTGTGGGGCCTGGTACAGATTTTTCATTGGGACCCAGGGCTTCATGTTACACCTTTGAGATTCTGCAATGTGTTTGCTCTGTGAGGCCTTGTGCATGATATTCATACACAAATAGATAATTTTATCTATAGAGAAATTGGGGCAGATTTAGTAATGAGTTTTAGACACAGCAACTTTGGAGTAGACCAGTGATGGCGAATCTTTTAGAGATCGAGTGCCCAAACTGCAATCCAAAGCCCACTAATTTATCACAAAGTGCCAGCACGGCAATTTATCCTTAATTCTGTGCGGATCCACAATTGCGTACAGTTACGGACTCGCAAAATACGGTCGTGTGAATAGGGTTTTACAGAGCTTTCAATGATTCAAACAACTTTATACTGAAAGGTAAATGTTTGCATTTGGTATACTTTTGAATAATTAATGTTCACTATTGACATTACACAGATCTGTTTTATAGTGACTGTGCAATGTTATTACAGCCTGAAATAATATCACATGTTTGCTATAAAACAGATACTATGTGACATAAATAGTGAAAGGCCCCCACACAGTAAAATAATAATAATAACAATAATAATCATCCTTTAATGTGTTACAGCAGCAAAGATATGCAATGCAAAGATAAGCCATACAAATACATTATATACAAAACGTTCCAAGGTAGAGGCATTCCAGTGATAGTAGACAGACAGATAGAAAGGTACAGGTAAAAAGTAGCAGAGGGGGATATCACAACAGAAAGATATTTCAGTTCTCTGTATGGACTGATCTCCGCTTAGGTTGCTGTTGGTTGTACAGCCTAACCGCAGCTGGGAGGAAAGACTTCCGATAGCGCTCCTTCTCACACTTAGGGTGAAGCAGTCGGTCACTGACAGTGCTGCCCAGCGCTATCACGGTCTCATGCATGGGATGGGAGTTATTCTCCCGCATGGAGCTCACCATGGACAGTATCTTTCTGTCACCCATCACCTGCACAGGGTCCAGGGGACTCCCAAGGACAGAGCTGGCCCTTCTAATCAGCTAGTTTATTTCTATCCCTGGTTGATATACTACTCCCCCAGCAGGACACTCCGAAGAAGATGGCTGATGCCACTACTGAGTTGAAAAAAGTCCTAAGAAGTGCCCCCTGGACTCCAAAGGCTCTCAGCCTCCTAAGCAGGTAGAGCCTGCTGTGGCCCTTCCTGTACAGGACATCCATGTGATCTGCTCAGTCCAGCTTATTATTGAAGAGCATGCCCAGGTACTTATAGGTGTTGACAATCTCGATGCCCGTCCTCTGGATGGTTTAGGAGGGCATCTGCATTTACGAAAGTCCACCACCATCTCCTTGGTCTTCCCCGCGTTAATCCTAAGGTGGTTCCACTGGTATCAGTCCACAAAATCCCATTTTAGTTCTATGTACTCCCTGTCATCATCATCTGTGATGGGGCCTACTATTGCAGAGTCATCAGATTACTTCTGTAGGTAGCAACTAGATGAGTTGCACCTAAAATCTGCAGTGTACAGTGTGAAGAGGAAAAGGGCAAGAACTGTGTGCTCCACACTGGTCCTCAGACGGTACAATGTGCTCCACAGTGGCCGCCAAACAGTAATCCTGGATTCCCTGTTAGTGAGCGATCAGGAAGCCTGGATGGGGCAACGGTGCCCAATCCAGGCTCCCTGATCGCGTGCCATAGGTTCGCCAACACGCATGCCATAGGTCTTAAACTGTGGCTGTTTGATAAATCTGGCATATTGTTAGACTGTCTAATCTAACATTACTTCACTTATTACTTGGTTTAAAAGTTCTTGATGCCTTTTTGGTGCACAGAGTCACAAGTTAGGCCATGCCCCCTTTTTTTTTTTTTTTTTTTTTTTTTTATACAGCAGCATGTTACACAGTTTTGTGGTGCAAATTATGCCATAATTGTGAGTAATTTTGCTTAATAAATCCACCCAATTGAATTATATTACATGTTTGAATGTTCCCTTAGATAGTGCGTCCTGGCACCTATTTCAGAAAGGCAGCTGTACTCTGCTATTTGAAGCAACAGTGCCGCTGCAGTCCCACAATTGGCACATGAGAGATGCAGCCAAGATGCACCATGTAAGGGCACCCTCAAGTCATATGGTTAATCTAATTGTGTTCAGTTTTTGGAAATCTAATTAAATTGACATTGCTATTTGGGAATTGCAGGCATGGGTAACTCTGAAACGTAGCTCAAATCCTAGCAATTCCTCTCTGAACACCTAAGGCTACGTTCACACTTGCACCGGGCTCTCCATCGTTTGGGTCTGTCGTCATTCAGGGGACCTGAATGACAGAGAGCACATTCGCTAAAACAGCGGTAACCTGCAGACACCCACGGATCCCATAGATTATAATGGGGTCTGCCAGGTGTCCGTCCGTGCAGGACTTTTCTCTCCCTCAATTTTAGGCGGATTCTACAGCAGAGTCTCCTACAGAGACTCCAATGCAGATGTGAACCTAGCCTAAGTGATGCAGGCAAAGGTGCTTATAGATGGTACATGGTACCTGAGCTATCACATTCTTTGTTATAGGCTTGGAGAAAACTTTGCTAAGCCAACCATACATGTTTTTATTTTTTTATTCTTCTTTTGCTCTCTCTTTTTTTCTCTTACTGTCCTGGGTTGATTTGGGCAGACAAGGTTCACATTCAGATAACTAGGGTGTTCCCTACCACCCAAATTCAGATTGCCTCGCCAACTGGGATATAGTCTCTAATGTAAAATAATATAATTTCATGCTCTACTGGGATCTTTTTGTGTGATCAGATACACCACATTCAGGGCAACTTTGACGTATCAAATGTGTATTTCATGAATGTTACTGTTCTTTACAATCAGTGTCTTGTCCAATATACTCTGTGGTTAAAAATAATATCTATTTCCTACAAACCTTCAATAAAAATCAGCGGCATAAAAAGTGAAGCTTCACTTTTAGTATCATGAGTTCAAAACATCATGTAGGCCTCATTCAGTTTAAATAACCTATAACAATATTTTCATATAAACCATATGTACTTCTACACTGAATGGTGAAGTCTGTATTAGCATTCATCCAATCCTGACAGGACTTATAGACAGATTCTTAAAAATTTTGTTCTGTGCAAATGCAATTGGGACATATTAGGTTGTACTTCTAGGCAATTGGTCAGTTCTTGGTGATACTGATTTTACGATTTCACATTTCCAGATCAAATGGTGCAAGAGATGTTTTTCATTTAACCATGTAAATGAATTCAGCTCTCAGAGGAGAAAATTCCTTAATAAGGAGACCTTGTGGATTTTCTCTCTGAACACTAGAGTTCAAAAGGACTTATTGTGAAACAGGAAAATGGAAGCTTGTCTTGGACGAACTAAAATGGCTGCCGCCACATGTATTACACAGGAAAAATACAGAAGAGACACGTATCTTGTGAGTCACTCTGACATTCTGGCGCCACCTGACATCAGCTGACATCCTTTCAGCCAATAGTCAGTGGTAGTTGGACACCATACAGTGCTGATGTCATATACACTATATAAGGTGCTGTAAGCATGAATGTGGCATCCCAGAGCTGGCTATGGCTGGGCTGAGGGTGATCTCTGTGCATTGTATTATTTCCTGTTGCTTCATAGCCTGGGTGACATAGCAGGGGGTCCTGAGTCTCACACAACACAGCGCCACCTAGTGAGCCTCACACATGCATTACACCTCCCATAGGATTGAATAGTAACCAAATGTCCAATGGGAGGACATCGCCTGGGAAAAGGGGAGGAGTCAGCTGATCACTGGGTCCCCATGGTAACACCCCTGCAGGAAGGTCCTGCGTGTGAGGAGTTAGAAGTGTGGAGTGTTAGGAGGAGGAGGTGAGGAGATAAGTGTGATGTCCTGTGAAGAAAGCAGTGAGTTTAGTGCAGGAATCTCAAGTCCTAGACAGGCCCAGGAAGGTTGGAGAGCTGACATACTCCAGCTATTCAGAAGATCCTGTCCCCTGTCTGCCTAGCCATCGCCCTGAAGGAAGTCAAGCATCATTATCTTGTCAGCATGAGACTGTGGAGAGAACATTCTGGAACACGTGCTCCATAGCAAGTATCACAGGATCCAGGGGCCAAGGCCAGACCTGTGGAATATCCTGCCACCCTGACTATTGCACCCCGAAACTCTGAGCTATCAGGACCACATAACGTGAGTGGGGAATATTATGTACTAGTATCATGGTGGGTATCCTCCTATGAGCCAAATAGGAGCCCAGACGCACCTTAGGGCTGTAACACTGAAGTATAAGGGGCTAGGAACACCTTTCATCAAGTCTACCCTGCACCCCAGGACTTTGCTGTGTCACCAGGCGTACCCCGTTGTTTTGTATTGAAGAAACTGTTTAAGCATTTGTGCCTCCACACCCATGGAAGTAAAAGTTCAACTTTACAACCGTTTCTGTGTCTGACTCTGCACCAACAACATCAGGGCGCCCCAAACACCACCAGTCGGCACAGTATAGGGGAAGCGCCCCGGGGGAACAATCACCACCAACATTTGTGCATCCCCCTCATCACCGGTACCAGTGGTGGTAACGTGGGACAGCACCAGCGCTGCGCCCTCGTGCCCAGAGACCGTGACAAGTCTGCGCTGTTTGCACCCCGCAATCCCAACTGCAGCGTTACCTTCCATCTGGTCACCGCAAGAAAAACTGGCGTCACGAACAGGATACGGGTGTGTGCCATTTTGAGAAAGTCGCCACGAAAAATGCGCCAAATTGTCTCCAGAGCATCGGTCTTTATTGTGGACTTTGCTAAGATCAAATTTATTCCCTGAGAGTGCTTGCCACAAAGAGGGGGAGCCCTATACCCCTGAAGTAAGCCCTAAAGACTGTCCTCTCAGTGTGTTACAGCCCTGGAAGAGTTAAAACACCCAGGACTTGTTTGCTGCGCCACATCGCTGTGTAAGAACGCCCACAAAGGGTTAACTGTACCTTACAAAAGTGCGGGAGATTTTTAGCACTGCCCATGAGGCCAGGAGACCCATCTGCCGCCATCTTAGGAGAGCCCAGAATGCTGAGCGCAATGCTCCAGCGCACCCATACAAGAAAGTGAAAGGCGAACGTGCCGGCGCCATTTCTGTCTCTCCGGTGCCGCATCACCGCCCCTGCTGTGCACCGCTGATCTCTGGTCCACGCTGCAGTTGCTGTCAGTGAGTACTGTGCCTCCCTGTCCTTGTCTTCAGTCCTCCCACGGCCCCAGCGAGTGTTTTCCGTGTACAGTGTCCGTGGGGAGTGCCACCATTAAAGAGGGGGAGCACACCGTCAGCCTGCATCACAGTGACTCTGTTAATAGCTACAGCATTCTTAAAGGGACAGCATTCCAAGTTGTAGTCTCCATTCCCTGCCAGCAAGCAGTTGAGTTTCTTAAAGAGACGGCGACCTAATTTCAGTCATACTTGCAAACAACATGACTGAGCAAAGTGACATTGTGCCATCTGTTTCTAGTGATTCAGCAGTGCCCATGGCGAGCAGCCTACCATTCTCCATGCCATTTTACCCTGGCGCACCATGGCTGCCGTGCTACAAAGGGGAGGCGCATACCCTCAGGGACTTTCGTGAGAAGATGCTGTCTCTCTTCCAGTTCTATCCTCTGAATACAGAACAGCAGATACAGATCCTGCTGGGCCAGCTTGAGGGTGCTGCAGCTAGGGAGGTCAAATCCTGGCCTGCCTCTGACAAAAGAACCCCTGGGCAAATTCTGGACAAACTCCAGGTGAACTTTGACGTGCGATCTGTCTCTGAGGTAAAGATGCGCTTCTTTTCCAGACGACAACTACCTGGTGAGACCCTGCGGGACTATGCTTTATCCCTCCAAGAGGCGTTCAGAGCTGTGGTGCAAGTGGATCCACGTGAAAATGTGGACTCTGATAAAATCTTGCTTGACCGCTTCATAGAAGGGGCGGGTACCACATTGCTCCAGAGTCAGTTGCGAATGCTTGCTGCACAACATCCCAGCATCACGTTTGCTGACTTCAAGGCCCTTGCCATCCAGGTCTTGGGAAAGGAGCAGCCCCAGCCGAGCCCAGTCATCTGTGCTCCCTCACCTGGACCCTCAACAAGCATTGCTCCAGTTGTCCTGCCACTACCTCTGGGTACCTCACCTGCTGCCCAAACTGCGCAGACTACACCAGCAGACTCCAGAGATGACCTTCTGGCCCGAGTGGATCATCTGACCCGTGCCATGGAACAGATCACCGTCCGTCTAGATCGTCTGACCCAGCCGTCTTCATCGTCCAGTGATCCTTTGCGAAGTCTCAACATCTCACCTGAGTCGCCACCCAGACGTCCGTCTTCAGTGAAACCTCCACAGAGTGAGAGGCCATACTGTACCTATTGCCATAGATATGGACACACCAGGCCTCAGTGTTTCCAGTTAAACGGACCACCCCCGAGGCAGCGGGCCGCCCCTCGGGAGGAAAGAAGAAGGGCCCAGGTGAATCTTCAGTGCCATTGTCACGCTTCGTCTCAGCCTGCCCACACATCACAATCCGGGTGAACGGCGTCCCTCTGACAGCGTTGGTGGACACTGGATCTCAGGTAACAACCCTGCGCAAGCAGGTGTTCCTTGAACATTGGGACTTAGGTGTGTTGAATAGAACACCTGACACATGGATAAATCTGTGTGCCAGCAATGGACAGCCCATACCACAGCAGGGTTATTGGGAACCCACTATCCAGATTGGGGACTTGAAACTGCCTAGACAGGGTGTAATTGTCACTGATGTAGAGGATGATAGGTTTGCAGTTGTAATATTAGGCATGAATGTTTTACGCCATTGCTTTGCAGAAGTGTTGGATGCCTTGCATGCCTCTCTCCTTACAGCTTCTCCCAGTGACCAGCAGACCATTCAGCAGGCCATTCGTGTACTCAATGCCCAGCACAAGTTCGCCAACAAACAAGGTGAAATTGGTCGAGTCCGGATCCAAGATACACGTCCAGTAACCCTACAGCCTGGAACAGAAACTATGGTGTGGTGCCGTGCCCGTCCGGGCATAGAAAATCAGGACTACGAGGCCTTACTACAACCCATACAGGTAGATGGCCAACCACTTGTCATGGCTGCCCGCAGCCTTGTCACAGTTTCCAATGGACGTGTTCCTGTCCGCTTAGTCAACTTGGGCGATGCTCCAGTGAACCTCCACAAGTTCCACTCTGTGGCCCTGCTACACCGGTTAGCACCAGAAGACATTCTCTCTGGTGATTCTACCGCCACACAGCATTCCACCCAAGCTGCTGAGAACATTCAGAATGGAGCCACGAAGTCCTGGTGGGATGAATTGAACGTGGGAGACGCCAATACCCCTATAGAGCACATCAATGGGGTTCGCAATGTGGCCAAGCGTTACCAACAGGCATTCAGCAAACACCCATTGGACTTTGGTAAGACCACGACCATACAACATCGCATTCTGACTGGCGACCACCATCCAATCAAGGAGCGTCACCGTCCAATACCACCCGCGATGTACCAACCGGTGAAAAAGTTGATCCAAGAGATGCGAGATGCTGATGTCATCCGGGAGAGTAACAGCCCCTGGGCAGCCCCGCTAGTCCTGGTCAAGAAGAAAGATGGAACCCTACGATTTTGTGTGGACTATCGTAAACTCAACAACGTCACGCACAAAGACGCATACCCATTGCCGCGGATTGAGGAATCTCTAACAGCTTTGGGATCAGCTACCTGTTTCTCGACCCTGGACTTAACCAGTGGATACTGGCAAGTCCCTATGGCGCCTGAAGATCGTGAAAAGACTGCGTTTACGACCCCGATGGGGCTCTTTGAATTCAATAGTATGCCATTTGGGCTATGTAATGCCCGAGCCACATTCCAACGGCTTATGGAGAGGTGCCTCGGCCATGAGAATTTCCAGAGTGTGCTACTGTACCTGGACGATGTTATTGTATTCTCCCGGACATACCAAGAACACCTTCGTCACCTGTCCGAGGTATTCAAGGTACTTATACAGCACGGCCTAAAGTTGAAGCCCTCCAAGTGCTACCTGTTGAAACCCCAAGTTCACTACCTTGGGCATGTCGTGAGCGCACAAGGCGTCCAACCTGATCCTGAAAAGATCACTGCAGTCCAGAACTGGCGAAGACCGACTACCGTCAAAGAAGTTCGAAGCTTCCTTGGATTCGTAGGTTACTACCGGCATTTCATACCACACTTCGCCCAAGTAGCCGAGCCTCTGAACGAGTTGTTGCGCGGTTGTCCCAGAGAAAACTACAACCGAAAGCTTCCGGTAGACTGGACAGCGCGTCAAGAGGAAGCCTTTCAAGCGCTTAAAGCACTTCTGACGCAACCACCAATTCTAGCCTATCCCGACTACAGTCAGGCATTCCTCTTGTACACAGATGCAAGTCACCAAGGTTTGGGTGCAGTGTTGTCCCAGGTTCAGGACAACAAAGAGCGAGTCATCGCCTACGCCAGCAGGAGTCTGAGAGGCGCGGAGAAGAACGACCAGAACTATAGTTCTTTCAAACTCGAACTTCTGGCGCTTGTCTGGGCCGTGACAGAGAAGTTTAAAGACTACCTGGCTGCCACACCCTTTACCGTGTACACAGATAACAATCCGTTGGCGCATCTGGACACTGCTCGACTGGGAGCCCTTGAACAACGGTGGGCCTCAAGACTCGCGAATTACAAGTTCTCTGTCAAGTATCGCAGTGGCAAGTCCAACGCTAACGCTGATGCACTCTCAAGGTTGCCTGTGGGAGAAGAACCACCCCGAGAAGACATCTGGGAAGAGGTGGAGATGCCACCATTCTACAACAAGTTTGCCCAACAGGTTGCTATTGGTGTCCCTGTAGAAGGAGAATCTCTGGCGAAAACAGCTGCCGAATCCCTCCAGGAGCCATCTCTGTGGAAAACGTTCCAAGAAGAGAGCAGAGTTTTAGGAGAATTGTCAGATTTCCTGCTTACAGGAAGAATACCAACCCGTGTAAAGAGAGGTCTTCATGACGTGGAATTAAAACGCCTTTGGCGACGAGCGTGTTTGTCCAACGAGGCCTTCTACATAGAAACACTCTTGATCCTGTCACAGGTGAAAGGCTTCATCAGATCCTCGTACCAAGAAGAGACGCACAGATGATACTTGAGGCGTATCATGACAGATCCGGTCACTTCGGGGTACAAAAGACCGAAGCTACCATCCGTCGTCGCTTCTATTGGGTTGGGATGAGGAGTGACATTGAGAGTTGGTGCCGAGAGTGTCCCGCCTGTAGTATCACCAAGGAAGGTCGAAGTGATCAGAAGGCCCCTCTACATCCAATTAAGACTCAAAAGCCGTGTGAAATTGTTGCTCTGGACCATGTGAAGTTGGGTCCCACACGTTCCGGCTACAGCTACGCTCTGACAATGGTGGATCATTACTCCAAGTTCCTTGTCATCGTGCCTGTCAGAGATCTTACAGCAAGAACTACGGCTGAGACCTTCTACGCAGAGTTTGTCCGCCATTACGGTTGTCCTGAGCATATCCTCACCGACCGTGGATCGGCGTTTGAATCCCAATTGTTCCGTGAGCTGTGTCAGTTCCAAGACTGCAAGAAGTTGCAAACCACAGCGTATCACCCTCAAGGGAATGATATGTGCGAGAAGGCAAATCAAGTGATCATCGGCATGCTAAGAAAAGCCGCAGTTACACCTGGTGTTGAGTGGCCTGAGCGTATCAAGGACTTGGCCTATATTTACAACAACACACCCCAAACATCTACGGGATACGCACCATTTTATCTAATGTTTGGAAGACAAGGTCAACTTCCTTCAGACTTAACCCTTGGTGTGAAGGTCCCTGACACCATCAATCCACTACCCATAACAGATTGGGTTGTTGAACACCGCCGACGTATGGAGGAAGCTAAAGAGATAGTTGAAACGCGCATGGATGAGGTTCGTAGGAGACAACAGGAGGATTACAACCATCGCGCCCATGCAGCGCCCCTGAAAGTTGGCGACCGTGTATGGTTAAGGAATAACCATCGGAATGGGAAATTGGATCCATTCTGGGAGAAAGAACCATACAGTGTCATCTCCATACCATATCCTGAATCCGACGTGTATGAGATCTCTAAACCTGGGAGACAGCCCCAAGTAGTACACCGAAACCGTCTGAAGCTGTGCCTTAAAGAAGGACTACCCACAGAGGTGCCCCCAGCTGAGACAACGAGTACAGAGATCTTGTCACCTTCTGAAGCGAAAGAGAGACCCCCAACGTTAACTGAGCTTATGTGGGCGCCTAAACTACTACCATTTAGCTGTTATCCACCAATTGCTCTAGTGCAAGAGAACCCTTCGACAGATGATTTAATTGATTTCAGTGACTCTGTTCCTGATTCAAATCTCGTTCCACTTAGGCGTTCTGAGCGTACCACAAAAGGCATACCTCCAACACGCTATAGTGATGCCATGGCTGTCCTTGAGTAAAAGAGGTTAACTGTCTCTGCTTCTGTATATATGTTATTCCTGCTCTGATTACATTAATGTTTTTCCTGTGTGTATATACAGTATATATATATAATATCTTGCCATGTAATATAGTATTTACATTTATATGCAACAATCCAAGCCATAGTGCCTGGCTCACCGAGCCAAGGAAGTTCTGTTACCCCATTGCGGTATGGACATTCGTGCTAGAGTGCCTACTCTTCCTTACAGAAAGGACTGTTTATTGTTTCTCAGAGAGACTCTCATGATAATGGACACTCACAAAATTTGTGCCAGAGAGCCTCTGGACCCATTTGCACTACTGTTGTTTCTATATGGACTGTCTGATGGTACCGCCAAAAGGTTCCATAAGTCTGAGTTTAATTATCTCTCCGTTACCCTTCAGACTTCTCATGGACATTCCAGGACTATGCCGGGAGGTTTTACCTCAAGTTTCTAGGTATTATATTTTTCTAAACTGTTAGTGACATTTGCACTTTATTCGTATTTATTAACGTTATGTTACATTTCTCACCTTCACCCCAGCCCGTCGCCGAGGTCGGCTCAATGAAAGAGGGGGAGTATGTGGCATCCCAGAGCTGGCTATGGCTGGGCTGAGGGTGATCTCTGTGCATTGTATTATTTCCTGTTGCTTCATAGCCTGGGTGACATAGCAGGGGGTCCTGAGTCTCACACAACACAGCGCCACCTAGTGAGCCTCACACATGCATTACACCTCCCATAGGATTGAATAGTAACCAAATGTCCAATGGGAGGACATCGCCTGGGAAAAGGGGAGGAGTCAGCTGATCACTGGGTCCCCATGGTAACACCCCTGCAGGAAGGTCCTGCGTGTGAGGAGTTAGAAGTGTGGAGTGTTAGGAGGAGGAGGTGAGGAGATAAGTGTGATGTCCTGTGAAGAAAGCAGTGAGTTTAGTGCAGGAATCTCAAGTCCTAGACAGGCCCAGGAAGGTTGGAGAGCTGACATACTCCAGCTATTCAGAAGATCCTGTCCCCTGTCTGCCTAGCCATCGCCCTGAAGGAAGTCAAGCATCATTATCTTGTCAGCATGAGACTGTGGAGAGAACATTCTGGAACACGTGCTCCATAGCAAGTATCACAGGATCCAGGGGCCAAGGCCAGACCTGTGGAATATCCTGCCACCCTGACTATTGCACCCCGAAACTCTGAGCTATCAGGACCACATAACGTGAGTGGGGAATATTATGTACTAGTATCATGGTGGGTATCCTCCTATGAGCCAAATAGGAGCCCAGACGCACCTTAGGGCTGTAACACTGAAGTATAAGGGGCTAGGAACACCTTTCATCAAGTCTACCCTGCACCCCAGGACTTTGCTGTGTCACCAGGCGTACCCCTGTTGTTTTGTATTGAAGAAACTGTTTAAGCATTTGTGCCTCCACAACCATGGAAGTAAAAGTTCAACTTTACAACCGTTTCTGTGTCTGACTCTGCACCAACAACATCAGGGCGCCCCAAACACCACCAGTCGGCACAGTATAGGGGAAGCGCCCCGGGGGAACAATCACCACCAACATTTGTGCATCCCCCTCATCACCGGTACCAGTGGTGGTAACGTGGGACAGCACCAGCGCTGCGCCCTCGTGCCCAGAGACCGTGACAAGTCTGCGCTGTTTGCACCCCGCAAACCCAACTGCAGCGTTACCTTCCATCTGGTCACCGCATGAACATGAGGCATTGCATTAATGGTGGATGTAGGGAAGGATGTGTTATTCATCGCTGCATAGATAGCGTTGTTTACAAATTGCGACTGTCTGGACTGGTCTTTCATGCTTGCTACCCTGGAGAGATTTGGCTTCTCAGGGGTTTTCCTCACAGTGGTTAGATCACTCTACTCTCAACCCACGTCTGTTGTTAAACTTCCTAATTCTTCCTCCCCAACCTTCCCCATCCGCAATGGAGCCCATCACGGTTGCCCCCTGTCCTCATTTATCTTTGCACTTTCAATCGAACCCCTGGCATCTAAAATTTGTTCTAATCCAGATATTGCGAGGGTGGCAGTTCAAGATAGGGAATTTAAGATTAGCCTCTTTGCTGACGACATCCTTCTCACCCTCACCAAACCCCATACTACTTTGCCTGATCTTATGACTACTCTCTGGGACTATGGCTCTCTCTCCAGTTATAAAGTTAACCCCAACAAGATGAAGGCTTTGCCTCTGAAGATTCCACCATCTGTCGTACAATTACTCCATCTTAGTTATGACTTTCACTGGACACAGCTCTATTCACTACCTGGGGATCCAATTGTCTTCATCCTATGCCTATTTATACTCGGGCAACTACCCCTGTCTGTTTCAGGACGTCCACTCCCTCTTAGATAAATGCTATCCCCTACCCATCTCCCTTATTGGCTGCATCACAGTGGTCAAAATGACTCTCCTCTCGAAGCTTCTCTATTTCTTCAAGAAGCTTCCTGTAGCTGTCCCTCGATCTGAATTATGCTCCCTCCAAAAAGCTATCTTCTAATTCATATGGAATGGGAAACGCCATCGCATTCCGTGCTCTGTAATGTTAGCTGGTAAGGTGGATGGGGGGTTGACGGTACCACATATTCTCCATTATTATTGGGCAGCTCATCTACGATGCATCCTGACTTGGGCAACGCCCCAGGCCTACGCGAAATGGGTTGAGATTGAGAAGCTCTGATTGGCACTGATCCACCCCAATGCCTTTTTGTGGGCTCATCACTCCCCCTCGCCTACTGTTCCTCTTCTAGGACCTATCTGCTTTACAAGAGCTATCTGGCTTGAATGTTCTAGATGCTTTCTGTTAGCCTCCCAACACTCCTCCATGGTCTTCTTCCTCTATATTCCACTCCTCCCGGGGGGAACTGTCAGCTGCTATGGTTTTCCCTTGGAGTGGATCGGGCCTCTTCCATCTGGCTGACTTGGTTGACCCATTGACTTTGGAGCTAAGACCCTTTGCTTACTTTACTTCTAGCCTGCATTTACCCGCTTCTGAATGGTTTCATTACAACCAAATAGTCCACTTCATGATCACCTTGTTTGGAGCTCAACAGGTCTCTGTCCCTACCACTTTCGAGAGGCTGTTCACTCTGGCACCTCTACCAATGGCTTGGTTTCAGACATTTATAGGCTCCTCTCATTTCCGGAAGGACAGTCTCCCCTTACCCACAAGTATATGGTCAAGTGGCCCAAGGCCGTAGAAATGAAGATCTCACCCGGTCAGTAGTAGATTACCTGTTCCTGGGCGACCATGTCCTCTACGTGCATAACATTCCGTGAGATCCAGTACAAACTCCTCATGCACTGGAACCACACCCCGACCCTACTTCACACCCTCAACCCTAATATTCCTTCTACCTGCTGGAGGTGTTTAACTAAGCCCTGTACCCTATTTGACATTTTTTGGGAATGTCCCTTAGTTTGCCACTTCTGGCTGGAAGTCAAATCCCTTACTGATGCCCTTTTTATTCAAGGTGTCCTGCTACACCCTCGTTTATTTGCTCAACATGCCTCCCAGACACCTGGGTAAGAAGACTTCTAGATTGTTTCTGTACCTCTGCACGGCCGCTAAAACTCTCATTGCCCTCCATTGGAAGAATGTGCTCCCCCCCTACAGGCGCTGCACTGGTAGCGAGCATGAATAATAATAATAATACATTTTATTTACATAGGGCCAACTTATTCCGCAGCACTGTACAATTTGTAGGGTTCAAGTACAGACAAAAAAGATACATTACAAAGAAATAGTCAGTTCACACAATGGACTGAGGGCCCTGCTCGCAAGAGCTTACAACCTACGAGGTAGCAGGGGTGGCATCGGAGGTAGCATTGCTTATACAGTGGTCAGACAATTTTGTAATAGAGGTTACTGTCATTACACATATATAAAGCTGTATGAGCTGTCACCAGTCGTGTCCTTTTCATGCAGATGGTGCCTGGACATTTTAAGTTAGTCTGAAACAGCATCATATCCTGTGAGCTAATGTGGGATCGTGAACAGAGGGTACGTTTTAGGGAATCTAACTACGGAAGGGTTTACATTAGGAGTTGTGATAGGCCTGTCTGAAAAGATATGTCTTTAGTTTGCGCTTGAAGCTGTAGAAATTGGGGGTTAATTTGATAGTCCGGGATAGAGCATTCCAGAGAAGTGGTGCAACTCGGGAGAAGTCTTGTATACGAGCGTGGGAGGTTCTGATAATAGAGGATGTTAGTCTTAGGTCATTGAGAACAGAGAGCACGGGTTGGACGACAGACAGAGATGAGGAAGGAAATGTAGGGAGGTGCAGCCTTATGGAGAGCCTTGTGGATGAGGGTGATAAATTTATATTGTATTCTGTATTGAATAGGCAGCCAGTGTAGTGACCGGCACAGACCAGAAGCTTCGCTGTAGCGTCTAGACTGATAGATGAGCCTGGCTGCCGCATTCAGAATGGATTGTAGAGGGGAGAGTTTAGTAAGGGGAAGACCGATTAGTAAGGAGTTAGAGTAGTCAAGGCGAGAGTGAATCAGGGTAACAATAAGTGTCTTTAGTGTATCTCTGGTAAGGGCGTATTCTGGAGATGTTTTTGAGGTGGAGATGACAAGAGCGTGCGAGTGATTGGATATGGGGGATGAAGGAAAGGTCTGAATCAAACATGACCCTGAGGCAGTGGGCATACTGCCTAGGAGTTATGGTAAGGCCGGAGACTGCAATGGAGATATCAGGGACAGATCTATTAGATGGTGAAAACAGCAGTAGTTCAGTCTTTGAGAGATTCAGTTTCAGATAGAGCAAAGACATGATATTTGAGACAGCAGAGAGACAGTCACTGGTGTTCTGTATTAGTGCAGGGGTGATGCCACGGGATGACATATATTGGGTGTCATCAGCATAAAGATGGTACCGAAAGCCAAGTCTGGTGATGGTTTGTCCAATGGGGGCTGTGTAGAGGGAGAATAGCAGGGGACCTAGGACCGAGCCCTGAGGAACCCCAACGGCAAGAGGAAGAGGGGAAGAAACAGAGCCCACAAATGATACACAGAAAGTACGGTCAGAGAGATAAGAGGAGAACCAGGAGAGCGCGGTGTCCGTGAGGCCGACAGAGCGGAGCATAGTGAGGAGGAGTTGATGGTCAACAGTGTCAAGTGCTGCTGAAAGATCTAGAATAATAAGAAGAGAGAAGTCAC
Source organism: Leptodactylus fallax (assembly GCA_947044405.1). Taxonomy (NCBI): domain Eukaryota; kingdom Metazoa; phylum Chordata; class Amphibia; order Anura; family Leptodactylidae; genus Leptodactylus; species Leptodactylus fallax. The sequence goes on along the minus strand of CAMRHE010000074.1, from coordinate 7,017,770 downwards.
CTTTGGATTTAGCCGTCAGGAGATCATTGGAGACTTTTGTGAGGTCTGTTTCAGTAGAGTGCAGAGTGAGGTTTGAAAGCCACTCTAAACAGCACTGTAGAGGCATTCTAGGCTTGGGATACTTATTGCATACTGAGAGGTCTCTAAAGCCTTTCCTTCCCCTTTTCCCCTTGTCTCGTCTTGTCCCCCCGCTCAGTGTCTTGGTTGTTTGTGATTACTTTTACACAGATTTAAATCCATTTCTGTTCTGTGGTGGCACTGGCCATGCCATTTTATTGTTTGATATGATGTTTCTTTGTTGTTCATCCTTTACTATTAAAAATCCTAAAAATTACAGTTGAAAAAAAAAAGTGTACAAATTGCCATAGAGCTAGAGAATTTTAAGAATAGGAGAATTTAGTCAGATTTAATCAATTACATCATGAAGGCAGATTAGAAATAGAAATCATAGATAGTAGTGAGGGAGAATATCTGTTCTGTTGCGAGCCTGACAGCACAGCAGCCAGCACTAATACAGACGAAGGAAGTTAACCCTTTCATTGCCAATATTCTAATTTTGTCTAAGTCAGTTGTGCAATAAAGCAGTTTCATCTGTCTACAGAGTGTTTAGACATAGTTTTGACTGACAATCAGTCCTGTTAGAGAAAACTCTTCTGTTACATTTTTTTTCCCCAGAATTTACATTTTTTTCCATTAATTACAAAGAAACTGCTGTTCTAACAGCAAAATATTGATTCTACTCTGAAAAAGTCTGTTATTTAAGCGTTATTTTTTGTTGTTTACCCAATAAACAGTCTTGCAGGCAGCCGGTACTAATCTGAAAGAAAAATCTTCTTTATTTAAGGGGGTTTTGTTTGCTCACAAATAAATAGTGTGCTGCAACATGATAATCTGAAAAAAATCTCCATTTGTTACGTTTTTTTTTTTTGGTTATCCAATATACATACAAACTGCCACCATTTTAACAGCAAAAAATATAAGCTGTCTGACACAGTTCTAGTTTAATAGTCATGGATCAGGTCACCCTTTTATTGCTTTATTATTATTTTTTTTAATAGTTTTTTGTAACAAAAAAAAATACACAGTGTCAGAATTGTTGCCAATCACTATTATAATTAAGCAGTGTGCAGTAAAATGACTGGAAAAAAACCAGGGGATCGGCAAAAGGATGGGAACGAGGAAACAGTTGTGCAAGTACTAACAATAAGAATTGGGATGGCAACAGCAACACTATTTCTGGTCTTGACAGCCCCGTCAGCAGTTGCAGTTTTTTTGATACTTATTCCTCTGTTGTAACACATAATTTACCACTCTCTGTTTCTGTAATGTCAACCATGTCTTCTTCACTAATTTTTGCCAGAGCCTAAGACTTCTTTTTCTTCCTCTTCATGATAAGTTAGATGAGAACTGTCAGTGTTTTTTGGATGTAGAGGAGGTAGAGATGGAAGACATACAGTAAGTGTTGGTGGAGGTAGTAGTGGAGTTGTGCTATGGGTAGTGTGACAATTTGGGGGGATTAGTCTCAATGGTGGCAGACTCCTGGACCCGACATTGGTGTTCGTGGTACTGGGCGCCGGAGAAACAGCGTTCAGACGGTGCCAATTCGAAACAAAATGGCTTTTATTTCAGCTTAGGAAAAGGTGGAACATAACAAAACAAAAACAGCCTGGGCCACAGTTAGGGCACTAACTCACTGCTTGACCCCTATCTATCCTCTGGGGCAACAAGCAGCCTGACTTATGCTCCGCTTGAGCCAAAAGTCCTCTTTTGGACCCCAGCCCTCCTGGGACAGACCGCCTGTTTGTCCTTGGCTGGTTTCACAGTCTATGCTTCCTGCAGGACTCGACAGCGGCTCTGCCGCTGTATCCACTCCCCTTTGGAGTTTACGTCCCACCCATAGGTGTGGCTGAGGGCCTTTTCAGGCCTGGCCTTGGGTCGCTCCCTAGCGCCCTCTAGGTTCATACTCTCACAGTAGTCATGCTGGAAGGGACACTAGGGGGTAATCTGTTAGGGCATAAGGCAATCTCGTTGCCAGGAGGAGTCACAAAAAAGTAGGGAAGATTATGACACTACTGAATCTAATGATGATTCTATTACAGATAAGTCAGGTTGACAGGATGACATTAGAGGAAGAGGGTAGTGGCAGATGCAGTAGTAAGATGTGCAGCTCCAACATCCAAAAGACCTGCCTGAAGTAGCTCTAAGGTAAGCTCAGGTGGTGGGGATACTGGCAGACACCTTTCCAATGCTGCTGGTTTTGGCAGTAGCAGTTATGTATGTTTATATATACATTACCATTGCACTTATCCCCGGACAAAGCTGTTAGCGAAATGGGCTAACAGGGCTAAAAGGGCACGCCTCTCCCTCCTTGATACACGGTACTACTACTATAAGGTATGGTGTGCTTGTTCTCCAGATATTCCCCTATATTATGCACTTTACTGAGGTTTGTATCAGGATGGGATATATGATTAGAGATGAGTGATTCGCCTCGATTCTGGATTTCCTCACGCTTCAATGCATCGAATCGCATTTTTTTATAAAATGTCTGCTGCACATGTTAGGACAAGGGGCAAGGGACTCTGGGAATGCGGGATCACCCACAATGCCAAGCATGCAGCTAAACAGCAGCCAGCCGGCCCTGTGATGTCAGAGCCCTATAAAAACCGTCGGCCAGTTTAGGTACAGTCATTTCATGTCGCTCTTACTGTAGGGACAGACGTCAGCAGGAGCTAGGAAAAGACTTAGAAAACATATAGAAGTTCAGGGAAAGAGGCTGAGCCTTAGATCTGTAGGGAAAGGATAGGGAGGAATTGAAAGAAGAATTTGGGGTGGCTGCAGCGTCATTTATAGCAAGAATTTTAATATACATTGCAGCACTCACTGCCGTTTTACTGCTGCTCATTACTCATACCTGTGTCTTCAAGGTGGAACACAACAAGCCTTTTGCAGTGCAGTACAGCAAAAAACAGTGAATTATCATCCACTAATATCTGCACTTATCTGTAATAAACGCCTTTTTCAAGGCGTTTATTATAAGGGGCTTATTCACTGTTCTTCCAAAGCATAACATTACAGGCCATTTGTCAGTACTACTGTGCCAAAGAAAACTGAAATCTCATCCAGTTATCTCTACAGTCATCTATTCTAACGCCTTTTTCAAGGCGTTTATTATAAGGGGCTTATTTACTGTTCTTCCAAAGCATAACATTACAGGCCATTTGTCAGTATTACTGTGCCAAAGAAAACTGAATTGTGATCCACTAATATCTGCAGTTATTTGTGCTAACGCCTTTTTCAAGGCGTTTATTAGTGTGGAAACAAATAAAGGGCATATTCGCCATTTTGTTCAGAGTATAAAATTACAGGCTATTTCTCTATACAGTAGTGCAAAATTCAATAATAGCCACTGATCTGTGCATTAGCTGTTATCCTAACACTTATTTAAAGGTGTGTATTAGTATGGAAAGACTTAAGGACCATATTCACCATTTTGTTCCCAGTATAAAGTTGCTGGCCATTTATCAATACAGTATTGTCAAAAATCAATAATTCAATAATTTTCAATAATTCTTAGCAGTTATCACTTATTTAAAGGTGTCTATAAGTGTGGAAACCCATAAGGACCATATTCGTCATTTTGTTCCCAGTATAAAGTTGCTGGCAATTTATCAATACAGTATTGTCAAAAATTAATATTTCAATAATTCAATAATTCTTAGCGGTTATCACTTATTTAAAGGTGTTTATTAGTGTGGAAAGCCATAAGGACCATATTCACAATTTTGTTTCCAGTATAAAGTTGCTGGCCAACTACCAATACAGTATTGTCAAAAATCAATAATTCAATAATTCTTAGCAGTTATCACTTATTTAAACGTGCTTATTAGTGTGGAAACACATAAGGACCATATTCGCCATATTGTTCCCATTATTAAGTTACAGGCGATTTCTCAATACAGTATTGGCAAAAATCAATAATGCTTACCCACAAATCTCTGCCTTTATCACGCTTTTTTTTTTTTATAGGTGTTCATTAGTGGGGAAAGAAATAAGAGGCATATTTGCCGTTCTCTTCAAAGTAGAAAATTACTGGCCTTTTTGCCCTGTATTTATTTCCTTTGCAATTATGTTTTTTCATCAAACAGTATGTCAGACAGAGAAGCGAGAGGCCATGCACAGGGGAGGGCCACAGGCCTAAATGTTTCTGGTGCAGGCATAGGTCGCAGCAGAGTGAGGGGACGTGGCAGCAGGGGTCACTTACAGAGGCCTGAGCTCCCAGTGTCAAGTAGCGGTCGTGTCTTGACCAACAACCCAACGGTAGTAGACTGGTTGACTCGGTCATCCACTTCATTCCAAGTCACATCAGACATCCCCAGCCAAGAGTCGGTGGGTTCGTCAGACACAACCCTTAGTTGGCATGGCCCGGAAGCAGGCCCTGTGCCCTCACCTGTCCTCAACCTGCTTCTGTCCATTTCTGTTCCCTCAGCTAGAGAAGTACTCTATGCTGTGGGCTCAGATCCACTATACAGTGAGGAGGAGGTACTAGAGGACAGTCAGCAGCTACTGCTCAACCAAGATCTGGAGGAGACATCCGCCGCTTCCTCCGGTAGTGATGAGGAGAGTGGCGTGGGAGTTGGTGTTGAGGAGGACATCAGTGACCTGCAGACAGTAGTGGATGACGATGTAGCTGATCATAATTGGGATCCGGGTGACGAAGGGGCTTCATCGACATCAGGAGAAGAGGGTTGCAGCTTGCGGATGAGGCTGCGTTGGAGTCAGCAGGGTGGCAGTAGTGGGAGGTTGGGAGCTAAACGTGTCCTGGGTAGACCACCCGCTTCGCAGCAGCCTACCTTCCCGGAAAGCATTGGTGCAAGTGTTCACGGAGGCAGTGGCGGTAGCAGTCAGTTATTGCGGAGTGTTCGGGGTAAAATCACCTACTCGGCGGTGTGGCAGTTTTTTGTAAAGCTGCTGGGGGAGGTGAACATGGTCATATGTTCAATCTGTGGGCAGAAGGTGAAGCGTGGCCAGGGTGCCAATGAATCAACAAATGCAGTGTCACCATAAAGTGGCCTGGGAGAGCCGTGGCTCCAATATGGTGGTCCGGCCTGCCACAGCAACCGCTGCAGCACCCAGTGGCACGCACCCCATTTCAGGCAGTCAAGGATCCACCACCTCAGCCGAAGGAAGCTGTGTGTCCTTCCCATCATCTGCTGGTCATGATGCTCCTGCTCCTGCTCCTCCTTCTAGTCAGTCATTGCGACAGCAATCCATCACAGAATCTATATCTAAGAGACAACAGTATGCGTGCAATCATCCAACAGTGCAGAAGCTGAACGTGCTCCTGTCCAAGTTGCTGGTGCTGCAGTCACTCCCTTTCCACTTGGTGGACTTTGCACCTTTCACAGAACTGAGAGTCCCAAGCCGTCATTTCTTTGACAAGAAGGCAGTACCAGCCCTGCACAAATATGTAGAAAAGAAGGTGGGCCAGTCCTTGAGCCTGTTGGTGTCTCCCAAAGTGCACGGCAGCGCCAACATGTGGAGCTGTAACTATGGTCAAGGACAATATACTGTATCTCATTTACGGGCCATTGGGTCAATGTGGTGCCTGCCCAGACACACCAGCAATTTGGACAGGTGACTCAGCTTCTGCCTCCACGTTCTCACACCGTTGGTCCTGCAACAATGTCCGCCTCATCCTCCACTGACTCCTCAGCCTCCACTACAGGGACAATTCCTAGTGCTCCTCCAGCATACCACATGTGCACGGCGTCACGCTGTTCTACACCTCCTTTGCCTGGGCCAACGAAGTCACACAGGGGAGGAACTGCTCCATGTCCTCAATCAAAAAATTGAATCCTGGCTTTCTCCAAGAGAACTTAAAATCGGAACAACCGACAATGGGAAGAACATGGCGTCAGTGCTGCGTCAAAGAGGGATGAGCCATGTTCCCTGCATGGCGCACATGTTCAATCTGGTTGTCAAGTGCTTCCTTAAGTGTTCCACCCATCTGCAAAACATCCTAAAAATGTCAAGGAAACTTTGCATGCACTTCAGCCACTCATACACCGCCAAGCACACCCTCCTTGAGCTGCAGCGGCAGAATGGCCTCCCACAAGATAGGCTGATATGCGATGTTTCCACCCGTTGGAATTCAACCCTCCATATGTTGGGTCGACTATATGAACAGAGGAAAGACAAACGATTTCTTGATGATCCAACCGAACAGAGGTACTCCCCTGTGTAACTTTAACGTTAGCCAGTGGCAGCTCATGCATGACACCTGCCGCTTGCTCGTTCCCTTTGAGGAGGTCACTTTGTTAGTCAGTCACCAGGTCTACGGGTTGAACAATGTTATTCCACTGATTCACATCCTGGAAAAGATGCTTTTCAATCTGACTAGTCAGGGGACTGGAGATGTGGCGTCTACATCTCACGGCCACATGAGCCCTGTGGGGGCTGATCTGGAGGAGGATGAGGAGGACATTGGAGCACAATGTGTAGCCAAATGGGTGGAGAGGAGGAGCAAGAGTAACCAGAACAGCCAGAGGGAGATGAGGAGAATGGGGCAGATGACCCAGACACACTGTGGCAGTATGCAGTGGAGATGGATGCAGGGAGTCCCTCGGAGTCACTTGCGCAAATGGCCCGATACATGCTCACTTTCTTGCGCAGTGACAGTCAAATTGTCACCATTCAGCAGAGGGATGACTACTGCCTTCCACCATGTTAGACCTTCGCTACCGGGGAAAAATGGGGGCCTTTTTTTACAAACTGAACTACTATAGAGACATGCTATGTAGCAAGTTGGCCGCTGCCTATCTGCGCCTTCGTCCATCCTCTCGCATGTCCGACCGGGGGGACTTTGAGAGCTCAACTTACACTGGCATGGCAGCTGTGGGAGGGGGAGGGGGTGGTAGGAGTAGTATCGGCTCCATCAGCAGCAGCCTGAGCCTAGAGTCGCTGATGAGCAGCTTTCTTCAGCTGCATAGTGTAGAAGCTGCTCATCAGCAGCTAGACACAGAGCAGAACTTGAATCAGCAGGTGGTGGCATACTTAGAGTGCACCCTGCCACCCGTCATCAAAGATCCGCTGGACAACTGGGCAGCCAAACTGGATTTGTGGCCGCAACTGGCCGAGTTTGCCCTGGAAAAGCTGTCCTGCCCAGCCAGTAGTGTGGCATCAGAGCGGGTGTTTAGTGCGGCGGGGTCCATAGTTACCCCAAGGAGAACTCGCCTGTCCACCCAATTCCCAGTGCTCCTCCAGCATACCACATGTGCAGGGCACAACGGTGTCACGCTGTTCTACACCTCATTTGCCTGGGCAAACAAAGTCACACAGGGGAGGAACTGGGTCACTGTATGTTCTCCTCATGCTGCTTCCACTGGGTCACTGTATGGCCTCCTCATGTCGCTGCCACTGGGTCACTGTATGGCCTCCTCATGCTGCTGCCACTGGGTCACTGTATGGCCTCCTCATGCTGCTGCCACTGGATCACTGTATGGGCTTCTCATGCTGCTTCCACTGGGTCACTGTATGCCCTCCTCCTGCTGGTGCCACTGGGTCACTGTATGGCCTCCTCATGCTGCTGCCACTGGATCACTGTATGTCCTCCTCATGCCGCTGCCACTGGATCACTGTATGTCCTCCTCATGCCGCTGCCACTGGGTCACTGTATGTCCTCATGCCGCTGCCAACGCCACATTATGTTGCCTTGCCACTCTGTGGCCTACTCATTCTGCTGCCATTGGGTCACTCTATGTCCTCCTCATGCTGCTGCCACTGGGTCACTGTATGGCCTCCTCATGCTGCTGCCACTGCTCGGTCACTGTATGCTCTCCTCATGCTGCTGCCAACTCCACATTATATCGCCTTGCCACTCTGTGGTCTCCTCATGCTGCTGCCAACTCCACATTATGTCACCTTGCCACTCTGTAGATATCTATGTGGAATCAGCGGACGATGGTGTAAAAGGAGTGGGCTCTTTCACGCTACAGTAGGACCTTGGGCCTCTGCACGGTTCTTTATACGTGGCACTAACATGGACCTGTAAGGCTGAGTTCACACTTGAGTTAGTTGGTCAGTTTTGGTCCCGTAACTGGCCAAATAAGTGAAGTGTGCAGTGGTTCTAAAAGCGATGCCTGTCATGTGCGTATCATACTGACTCACCGTATTGTTTCACTACCACAGTAGGCTCCCTCTACGTGTTACTGCAAGGCACAGTGTTCTACACCACTATACAGGCTCTCTGAAGCCAGGAAATAAGTGTTTTTTAACGATATTCACCATGAATTAATTTGGATCGAACTGCAGAATCGAACTTTTGAGAAATTCGCTCATCTCTATATAGGATATATGTCACCGCCCCTCCATTCTGTGTACTGATTTGCCTAGACCTATAAGAAACAGCACCTGATATTATAGAAGCTTCCAAGGGACAGATACCAAGGGGAAGAAACCTTTCTCTTTTTAGTTTATGGAATTTATAGTTACTAATAGTAACTATATAAACTATAACTAACTATAATTAGTTATAGTAACTAATGTCTTGCCCAGTGTATGCATCTTTTAATGAAGGCTCTATAAATGAGGACTACTCTTACTAATATGACCATGATATATTAAGTGACTAGAAAAGTTGCTCCTTTAACTATGTCTATGTTAAGCTAGAAATCACTATCCACTAGAGGTGGAAATTTTACTTCCTTTTTTTTTGGACTCCAAAAATTTTATAATGAACTAATAAAAGTTATATTTTATCTCTATTGGGACGATTAGGTTGTCAGCAACGTTTCCATACTGCGACAACGTTGTAAAAACTCATCCAATAATGAAGGTACAGTTTCTGAAGTCTTTCTGAGCTGAAAAAAATAAAGAGTTGTTCCTCCAAGCATCAGCAGGTCCTGGTTCCTGTCTTTTCAGTTTCTCTATCTTCTACTTTGCGTAACATGTAGTCTTCCACCAAAGTCCACAAAACCGCCTACAATATCACAGCTGCAGAGTGTAAATTCAATCAAGAGTGCTAGGCCTGACCAGAATCTCTAATCTCAAGGGCAATAAACTGCATAACTAACATTAGAATACCAACTCACACTCCAACTAACTCCCTGAACCAGGAGTGAGGGAAGTTTATCTAGATTGTCCCTTTTCCCTGCTGGAATGTACTAAAACTGAGGGGAGCGTCTCGTGTTCCAGGCACATTGGTACAGTTCCAAAATTAAAGTTACGTAGTGTGACAGCTTGGGGGAATTAAACTCAAAATGGCGGCTTGTCCTGGTCCGGACAACGGTGGTTCATGGTACTGGGCGCCGGAAAGATAGCTTTCAGACGGTCCAAGTGTAAATAAAAGTGGCTTTATTCAGCTTAACTGCAACATAACATAACAACAAACTAAACCTATGCCACAGTTAGGGCCTAACTCACTCCTTGACCCCTAACTGTCCTGACTCCTTGAGTCCCTAACTAGCCTCTGGGGCAATAAGAGCTTGACTTAGTCTCTGTAAGTCCTCTCTGGATCCAAGCCCTCTTGGACAGACTGCCTCTCTGTCCCTGGCTGGTCCTGACTATTGCTCAGCTCCAGCAACAGTCCCCTGTGGACCCGAGCACTTCTGACACAGACCGTCTATCTGTCCAGCCGGGTCCACCATTTCCTGCTCTGTGCAGGATACTCCAGTCCTCTGGAGTTACACGCCACCCACTCAAAGGTGTGGCTGAAGGCCTTTTCAGGGCTGGGCCTGGGTCGCTCAACAGCGCCCTCTGGCTCACATACCTACATACCCTCCCCCTCAGCTCACTACCCATGGGGTGAGTTACAATGGGACAAGACATATGTCGCCGTCCCTCTTCAATGCTATACACTTGTCCAGTGTCTCTCCAGATGTCCCCATCTGGCGGTCTCAACCTCCAAGTTCCAGTCAGTCGAGCCTTCCGTCTTCTCTTCACTTTAAACGCTATACCAAGATCCTGGCCATTCTGCGCAAAGGCAAGCTCTACTCCATCACCTCCACAATTCGCTACACAGGGAATCACATAATTTTCATCACATCTCTCGCCATAATCTTCAGCCATCCCATTGCATGACTTTGATCCCTTTAGTAAATAGCCGTAAAAACCTTCATCTTCACCTATCATGAATTCACAGGAGCTCAGAGACCAACTAACACGTACTTCATGCACATCAATGTCTTTAGAGTATAACTGTATCGCGGGAACTTTTTCCGTAACCTTCATCTCAAAGCAAACTTTGTCATCACCATCAAGGCTTAGAAGTTTAGGAGACATAGGCTGCTTGCTCTCCTCTTTGTTTGAGATACACAAGCTCTGTTCCGCAATATCTTCTTCTGCACAAGGGCCATACAGTACACTCTCACAAAATAGATCACGCTGAACTACATTTTCTGGTATGTCTTTAACAACTGTCACATCATTGGTGACATGTAACCATCTCTTACTTCCTGACTCCCCCTTCACAGACAACATGGAGTCATTATTCACCGTTTGTCCACCAGACATTTGGCTAGAGACAGGCACAGCAACACCTTTATCCACAATGGCTTCAGACACTTTAGCTGTTGGGACAACATATGCGTGGTCAGTCTTCTTACGGACTCTTGTTCCACACTTTTGGTGACCCTTCACCTTATTTACCATCTCACAGCCCTCTAGGCTTTGGACCTCATTGGTTTGAAGCTGGACCCACTCTGTCACAGGCAGTGTGTGACCAATCACAGTTTCTTCTTCTGTTGCACCTTCTTTGGCCTCTTCACATTTTGCAGGAAGTCCACCTTTAGCAGCATCTTCCTGGGGAACTCTACCCTCTACTTGAAATTTTACCGAGTCATATGGTTTCATCATACTCTGATCAGTGGTATCAACATCAGTGGACAGGTCACTCATGTCTGTCTGACTCAATGATTCTCCTTTCTCTGCCTCTATGCTGGCAGCTTTTTCCAATTCTAACGCCTTCTGTAGCGCACAAATCTCTGATTCCAGCTCCAGAACTTTCTTCACTGCGACATTTTTCTGTGCCGCTTCCATCTCAGTCTTTACTAGTGCACCTTGCAGCTCTGATTCTTTAGAGGTTAACAGGCTCTGCAGCGAATCCTTCTCAGCTTCTAGTGCTGACAGCTTTGAAGATAGGGCAGATGCCGACTGTTCAGTATTGGATAGAGACTGCTGCAATCGATCCAATTCTTTTCTTTTAGATTCCACTTCGGTTTTTAACTGTTCAATCTGAACAGTGCGCTCTTCCAACTTTATTTCTGACTCGCGCTTCACTTGATCCATCTGAAACTCCAGCTGTTTCTTGATTTCCTCCTGCTTGTTCACTTGCACCTTTAATTTAGCAACAAGCATTTTTAGAACTACAATCTCAGCAGATAAATTAGACAGGTTTCCTTCAAACTGAATCCTCATGTCTTCTGTCTGGAGGTCCAATTCTCTCTTGGCCTTTTCCAGCATCTCATAAGCATTAGCTTTGTTCTCATACAATATCTGCACAGATTCCAGGTTTGTCTCAACTTCATCCTTGGAGCTAATCAAATACTCCATTTTTTCCTTCATATCAGTCGCCTGAGCCTGTAGTCTGTTTGCCTTGTCTAGCAGCTCTGCTTGAAACCTGTCCCCTTCTGTGACTTTTAGTTGCATCACTTGAAGTTGAGTCTCTACCTTTTTGTGACTCTCCTGAAAGGTTTGCACTTTCTGAGCATGGACAGACGACATCTATATCAATTCTTTGTCTTTATTTTGCACCAAAACAGACAACTTCTCATTATCTTCACAAGATCCTGACAGCGCCCTCTCCAGGCTACATATTCTAGCTTTGAGTTCCCTTTCTCTTTGTTTAGCGGTTTAAGCTCATCTCTTAATTTTTCAATGACACTCTCTTTGACAATGGAGTCTTGAATATGCTGTTCCTTTAAATCCTGCAATTGCTTTTCAAGCACTTGCTTTTGCTCTACACTCTGTATAACTTCATTAGATAGAGCACATTTCATTTCAGCAAACTCCTTCTCAGTGACACAGTCCATTCCAGGCAAACCCAGTACCACATTTTCACAATGACTAGGATATGAACTCTTTACAGTTTCAAGCTCTTTCTTTAACTTAAGGTTCTCTTTTTCTGATACCTCAAGTTGCCATTTCCAATCAGATATTTCATCTTCATGAATGAACCTGATGGTTTTAATCTCATCTTGAAGCTGCTGCACCATAATATTTTCATCTTTGGTGCTTTCATGCACTCCCCCTATAAGACATACCGTCAGTAGGGACATATTCAATCATAGAACAGAGGTGTTTTAGAAAAACTGAGTCACTCTCATGCAACCCTTTATCTTTACTTGCATTCCACATGATCTCCTCCGGGTTTTGTATCTCTCTGCATTCAGACTGCTGCACTAATACACCTGTGCATAACTTCTCAGTTTTTTTTACAAGCTGAAATTCTCTTTTTCTTGCCCATGGTTTACTAACAAGATTACACAATATTCCACAGCAACCTTGGGGTTCAACCGGCAGCAACTTTTTGCTATCTTCTGCAGTCACATGTATTCAAACAGTTAACTTATGTGGCACTACAACAACCAGCATTTTCTTCGTCTTCCACAGAAAACATCAACATGGCACCATAGCCTTTCACATAGCTGTTTATGTGGCACTACAACAACCAGCATTTTCTTCTGTCTTCCACAGAAAACATCAACATGGCACCATAGCCTTTCACATAGACTGTTTATGTGGCACTACAACAACCAGCATTTTCTTCTGTCTTCCACAGAAAACATCAACATGGCACCATAGCCTTTCACATACACTTGTTTGCAATATCCAGCTTCTATACACATTGCTATGTTGCAATTCACTCACCTCCTCCTGGGTTTCTTCAGTTGAAATCACAGATTTCTTCCAGCTGTAGGCCACAATGCACACTTTGCAGTACTGCAATCACAAACCACTTGTCTTCCAGGACTTGCGTGGATCTGTTTCTGCGCGCAATTCTCCACCATATGTGACAGCTTAGGGGAATTAAACTCAAAATGGCGGCTTGTCCTGGTCCGGACAACGGTGGTTCATGGTACTGGGTGCCGGAAAGATAGCTTTCAGACAGTCCAAGTGTAAATAAAAGTGGCTTTATTCAGCTTAACTGCAACATAACAAAACAACAAACAAAACCTATGCCACAGTTAGGGCCTAACTCACTCCTTGAGCCCCTAACTGTCCTGACTCCTTGAGTTCCTAACTAGCCTCTGGGGCAATAAGAGCTTGACTTAGTCTCTGTAAGTCCTCTCTGGATCCAAGCCCTCTTGGACAGACTGCCTCACTGTCCCTGGCTGGTCCTGACTATTGCTCAGCTCCAGCAACAGTCCCCTGTGGACCCGAGCACTTCTGGCACAGACCGTCTATCTGTCCAGCCGGGTCCACCATTTCCTGCTCTGTGCAGGATACTCCAGTCCCCTGGAGTTACACGCCACCCACTCAAAGGTGTGGCTGAAGGCCTTTTCAGGGCTGGGCCTGGGTCGCTCAACAGCGCCCTCTGGCTCACATACCTACAGTAGTTACATTATAAGTTACATTATACATATACTTGCTCTTATTACTCTCATTTTCTAATGAGTTCTAATGCAATAACTTTAGGAGTATTTAGATAATGAATTGTTCATCCGTGTTACTTGTTTTACTGATTGGAGGTTTTGGTCACATGGGGCAGACAAGATTATGCAATAGATTAAACCTCCTTACATGTGTATACTATGATTAAGGACCATGTCTGAAACTCGTAAGTGATCATTCTCTTTCCACCGAGATGCTGTCTGTGGCATTTAACTTTGAATAAAGGATGACATTTTTTCCTGCTGATAAATTTTATTTTCCTTTTTTGTTGATTTATGTAGCTTGGAAATGGATTCAGTGACTGTATACTGGTGAGCTGATCTACTGTTTTGGTTTGCTTTCAAATCACCCTTTAATATCCAAAGCTGCTGCAGAACTTCCTTTCTGAGATTAAAAATATTCTTCTTGATGGTGTATGTATTAAGCTATATTCACATGTGGCAGATTGGTGTAGAATGTCTAAGAGTACTCCATGTGTCTTGCAGAAATCTATATGCTTGACACCACAACAACCCCATTCAGATAAATGGATCTGATATTCAGTTGTGGAACATTCTCCAACATATCTACAGTGCCTTGCGAAAGTATTCGGCCCCCTTCAACTTTTCAACCTTTTGCCACATTTCAGGCTTCAAACATAAGGATATAAAATTTTATTTTTTTTGGTGAAGAATCAACAAGTGGGACACAACTGTGAAGTGGAACGAAATTTATTGGTTATTTTAAACTTTTATAAAAAATAAAAAACTGAAAAGTGGGGTGTGCAATATTATTCGGCCCCTTTACTTTCAGTGCAGCAAACTCACTCCAGAAGTTCAGTGAGGATCTCTGAATGATCCAATGTTGTCCTAAATGACTGATGATGATAAATATAATCCACCTGTGTGTAATCAAGTCTCCGTATAAATGCACCTGCACTGTGATAGTCTCAGGGTTCTGTTTAAAGCGCAGAGAGCATCATGAAGACCAAGGAACACACCAGGCAGGTCCGTGATAGTGCTGTGGAGAAGTTTAAAGCCGGCTTTGGATACAAAAAGATTTCCCAAACTTTAAACATCCCAAGGAGCACTGTGCAAGTGATCATATTGAAATGGAAGGAGTATCAGACCACTGCAAATCTACCAAGACCCGGCCGTCCCTCTAAACTTTCATCTCAAACAAGGAGAAGACTGATCAGAGATGCAGCCAAGAGGCCCATGATCACTCTGGATGAACTGCAGAGATCTACAGCTGAGGTGGGAGAGTCTGTCCATAGGACAACAATCAGTCGTACACTGCATAAATCTGGCCTTTATGGAAGAGTGGCAAGATGGAAGCCATTTCTCAAAGATATCCATAAAAAGTCTTGTTTAAAATTTGCCACAAGCCACCTGGAAGATACACCAAACATGTGGAAGAAGGTGCTCTGGTCAGATGAAACCAAAATCGAACTTTTTGGCCACAATGCAAAACGATATGTTTGGCGTAAAAGCAACACAGCTCATCACCCTGAACACACCATCCCCACTGTCAAACATGGTGGTGGCAGCATCATGGTTTGGGCCTGTTTTTCTTCAGCAGGGACAGGGAAGATGGTTAAAATTGATGGGAAGATGGATGGAGCCAAATACAGGACCATTCTGGAAGAAAACCGGTTAGAGTCTGCAAAAGATTTATCTTCCAACAAGACAATGATCCCAAACATAAAGCAAAATCTACAATGGAATGGTTCACAAATAAACGTATCCAGGTGTTAGAATGGCCAAGTCAAAGTCCAGACCTGAATCCAATCGAGAATCTGTGGAAAGAGCTGAAAACTGCTGTTCACAAACTCTCTCCATCCAACCTCACTAAGCTCGAGCTGTTTTCCAAGAAAGAATGGGCAAGAATTTCAGTCTCTCGATCTGCAAAACTGATAGAGACATATCCCAAGCGACTTGCAGCTGTAATCGCAGCAAAAGTTGGCACTACAAAGTATTAACTTAAGGGAGCCGAATAATTTGGCACGCCCCACTTTTCAGTTTTTTATTTTTTACAAAATTTTAAAATATCCAATACATTTCGTTCCACTTCACGATTGTGTCCCACTTGTTGTTGATTCTTCACCAAAAAATTTTAATTTTATATCCTTATGTTTGAAGCCTGAAATGTGGCAAAAAGTTCAAGGGGCAGAATACTTTCGCAAGGCACTGTACATGTGAGTGTACCCTTTTAGTGGAAGCTGTGGTGCCCCTATAACAGTACCAGCCACTGAATCCTGAAACAACATCAAAGATTCCATACAGTGTCAACTACAAATAGGTAGATAATTTTGTCAGCAACTTGACTTTCAGTTTTGAAAGCAAGACATGTTGGTTCCAAATAGAAAAACATTGGATTTCATTTTTGTAAAATGGAGTAGGATCCAACATTTCTTGAAGGGAATCTATCAGGTCTAAAAAACCTCCCAAACCAATAATAGTGCAGTATAGGGGCCTTTAGTAGCAGTATAAAAAAAAATCTTAGTAGCCATAAACTGATGAAGCAATGCAGAGATAATCATCTTTTTATGAATATGCAAATCAGCCTCTAGGGCACTGGGGTTGAAGCCTGATTTGTCAGATTTGCCTACAGATAGTTGCAAGTGTTCTTAATGTTCTCTGAAATTGTTCAACGATATCGCCCCTTTAGCAGTGAATGATATTTTCAGACTCTGATATATTGGGTCTGCCCCCAATGCACTTGTGGCTTATTTGCATATTCATATAAAGATGATTATCTTTGAAATACTTCATCAATTCGTGACCACATTTCTACTTATACTAAAGGCTCCTACATGGCACGGTTATTGGTTTTGGAGACATTTTGAGCCTGATAGACTCCTTTTAAACAGCTCATCAAACAGAGATTCTCAAATTAAACATGGACCTTTTAAAACCAAATATGATATCCATACCTGCCAAGGTTTTAAGGTACATTATTATTTTATTTCATTGCATCAAACACAGCATAGCAATTTTTAATGCACCGCAGCACCTTTCGTAGTAGTGTTTTATATGTCTAGTGAGACCCCATTGGCCCAACTCTATTTTTTCCAAACAAATGAGTAACATGTTAGGCATGCAGCTATTGAGACATCTCAGTGTCGCAGCTAGCCTGACTTACATTAAACGGATGAATGAAATAGTCATTCATCTCATAAATGTTTATAGTTGTGTAAGGGCTATTTCAGCTCCAGAAAGTGCATTTGTGTAATTTTGTGTATGCCGCCTCATTATCCACCCGCAGCTGTGCCTGCCTCCTTCGTACATTGTCTTGCACTGACCCTTGCATCTCTATATTTCATCCCCTTTGAGCTGCTGTTTTGAGTAAAGTGTTTAGCTCATTTTGATTAATTCTGCCACAAATTAGCTTGAAATGCTAAAGAGGTAATATGAGAACAATTGCATTTCTGCAGCACTTGCCAGCAGATGTCTCTTATTTACTTTTTTATTTCATTGCATAATAACTGGATCTTAAGTAATTGTGTGATTTGACAGATATTTATTTATAATGCATGATTCATTCAGTGAGCCACTTGAAGGCTTTGGATACCACTGTTAGGAGAGTAATACTTGAGCAGCTTTGATGCTAGTAGAATAAGTCTATGAGCTGCTGTAAAAGTCAAGCCTCTAATTAATTAAGTCCTTACTTGTTTCCAAATTAAATGGATGGAGGCCAAAAGATGTTGAAATATATCTAAAGTGACAATAATATATGGCCATAGACATATAAAATATGCATGCTACATGGCACCACAGGAATATATAGCGACACATACTCCATAGAGTATTGAAAGGGAGTCTGTCAGCAGATTTTGTTTGCTAGTGCACAAATATTTTTGGTTCCTTGATCTTTACTGAAGAATAAAATATCTTATTTGTGGTATCCAATTGAGTTGGCAAGTGCCAAAAAGACCTGTCAAGTGCTACTTGCTGTGATTGACAACACAGTTAGCATTAGTGTTACATGGATCATCTGCAAAATCTTGCACATGTGCCATTTGTTCCTTGTCCAGCCCATGTGTAGTTTCTCACAGGTACAATACTTGTGGCGAATGTTAATGTTTAAATATTAGATTGGTATATTGTGCATATTCATTATGTCACTGCAGTTATTTTTACATTTGTGTGTGTGTGTGTGTGCGCTGATTCATAAGATTTGTACTGTGCCTTTAGCTAGCATTACACTATTTGGGCTGTATACCATCTGTAAGCTGCAGTGGTATATCCTCAGCACTTTCCAGAAGGTGGGAGGAGATTGGTTTATTTAAGGCAGCTTATAGTGTAGTAGAGTAGTGCAGACAAGAAGTGAGTAGTGCAGCTGCCCAATACCACCAGGTTTTCGCAAGGTGTCCAAGAGTATACTATTCTGAAGAAGACTTCTATTGCTACACAGTGAAGACCCTTATCCACAGCATCCACCTTGTCCGGACCACCCATTAGTAGGCTGGATTGTATAGGCCAAGAGTAACTTGCCCTGGCACCAGAGCAGCCATGGGAAGGATCAGGGGAAAGTGAAGAGAAATTGTCACTCCTGTACTTCACAACATTGGCGCACCCTCTAATTAAGAGACTGAGCATCCATTTTGACTGGAAGTGCACCTGCTATATTGTGAAGCGATAGTGCCTGGAGTTGCACCTGTTAAAGGATTATTCCATTAGCAACGAGTGAGCCTCTATCCACAGCTGAAATCTAATGCTTGACTATTCCTTCTGCACTCATACTGGGGTGTAAAACTCCCCAGTACTATATGTTTTACCCATATGCTGTTGAAAGAGGGCAACGTTTCTGACCAGAATACCCATTTACTGCCACAGGTTCTTCTACCTTATTATTCATAACATCAAGGGCACCCTGCAGGAAACCTGAATACAGCTGGGTGTGCTCTGGCGATCAGTCACCACAAATTCCCTTTCACTGTACCAACATGAGCCTATGGAAGGTTTGGCAGGAAAGGATAGCTGATACCTTTACGAGATTTTGAGGAGTGTCAGAGATGCCAGAGCTACCATTTGGGCCTCACCACACCAGGGTCCCACTGGGCAATGCAGATGCACAGTACGCTCCCTGCGGTGAGCATTGACCAAAACACCTTCTCTCCTTCCTGAAAAATAGGTTGGTGGGCTTAACCTATATGATTGACAGTTGAGGCCAGCAGTGTGCTCCGAGACTGACAGTGATTTATGTACAGAGATAACAGAGGCACTAATGAAACTCACTGTTCTAGACCCTTGTTAGGGTTCAGCAGCTATGTGCACTTTGCAGAGTTGACAGACTGCTCCCTTAGTCATCAATCACAATGAAGAGAATTGGAATGGCCAGGAACAGGGACTGACATCACCAGTCTAGACACTGCTACTTTATAGCAGAGGTGGACAGAAACCTAGGCAATGAGATGTGAACACTGAGGTGACATAATCAGCAGTATCTAAGAAGACAGATAATGTATTGGGTAAAACACTTCAGTTTGCTTAAGCTATAAGTTGAAATATGATCCAGGAGAATACTCCTTTAAGCCAATATGACTTAAGCATTTTCTGGAAAAATGATCACTCCTTATCTTTTTTATATCTTAAGATGAATGATGCAACCAAATAATGCAAACATTTTTTTTTAAGTAGGACATCTCATGCCACTCATCTGGAGATGTCCTGAGCCACCAAAAGAAGGACACATCTGTGAATGTAATAACAAAATACATTTACAGGAATTTCAAATAGGAATTTGAGTAGTATTGTGTCAGCATGTCTACATTAGACTGTGCTGTGCTATATAACCCGAAGGTGAGTACTAAGGTATAATGTCAACATTTATATAAATATATAAATCCACCTTGGATTGGTAAGAAACAGAAGAATCAAATCTAATGTTCCAGCACTGAAAGAAATACAAGAGTGTGATTCCTTAACATGTGTCTAGTTCATGTCCAGCTTTAAATTACAGTGGTAAAGCAACAGAAAATCATAAGAAGTAGTCAGACAAAGTCCAGCCCCATATTTTTTTACAATGTTATATTGCAGGAAGGACAAGACTTTAAACAAATTACTTTTACAGTTCCTGTTATCACCTACCAAATATATTACTTTAAAATCAAGCAGGAAAGAAATTCTGAGCTTAAAGGTGTCAAGTTAGTTTCAAGGTTCACCATCATTTTATCATCTCCACATATCCTGCCAAAGTTTAAAGTTATGGTAGAAGAAGACGCTTTTGGCATGTTGGGCAACAGGCTTCATGACCAGCTTAGCTATCTCAATAATTACTATTCCCCCCAGTTGTACCACACACTCACTATCAACAAGCTAAAACTGCCATCACTGATATTTGTTGTCCACGAGCTCACATTCTTTCTCCCTCAGTCCACATGATCCCAATTTATGTTAAATAAATGCTACTATATTCTCCAAAATATTATCTGAACAGATAGCATTATGTGCACCAAATATAGCACATGGATTTGTTCAAGTAAAAGACAAAACGTGAGTTTAATATGATAAAAAGTTTCACAATGCTTATACATAACAGGAAATAAACCAGAAACCCTCAGGTAGATCGGCTTAGGATCCAGTGCTGGGATAGGCGGAAACAATGATTAATCTTCACTTCCAGTAAGCTCCTTAGAAATGACTCACAAACCCCAGTTTTTCCTATATTAAGAACTTGTCTTTAGTGTCCAGAGATGACAAGACTAAAAGAGTCCCCATAGGAATACAATTATTTAACGTTGGAGAAGTAAGACCCAAGCTAACATTAAAGTGTAACTCCCATTTGTTTGACATTTTGTTTGATTTTTTTGCTATTGTCAGGGGTTGTGAACATTTTTGTTATATACGTTATTAATCCATCAAACTTCCTTTTAATAGAAAACAGGCTGTAAAGTTCCAATTAGCAATTCTCTAACTAAGCATTGCCAAGGAGACTGTCCATACACATATACTCAATGTGGTACATAGAGCTAAAGCATTTACCAAAGGGGGTGGTCACTTCAAACGAACACAATACAAGAATTCTTTCAGGTCATCCTTGTTGATCTTTTTCTTGTCAATGAAAAAACACTCCTTGAGACACCCAGACAAAAAAAGCCTGGACTCCTAGGCTCCAAATTGTGAATTCCCAAATAAAAAAAAACTTTCCAGCATCAGCGAACAAAAAGTGTAAAATTTAACTTTTATGGCATCATTCCATAAAATAAGACATTACATAGTCTCAAATAAAAAATAGGAAAAATAGTCCCCCTTCACTCCACATACTATTACTATAATTAGAAGAGAAGAAGCAGCTAACTCTTGGAAATGGGGACATGGGTGTCAGAATTCTCTATCCGGCTGCTGTACCTTTGACATTACCATGCTAACCTGGGAACCTTTTGCAGTTTCAGAGGCTTCCTGGCTTGGTCCAGTTTGCAGCTGAGGAGACCTATATAAGGCTACACTCTCCTGAGACATGTGCTGACTATTAGTTTGGTACTGCTTATTTGGCTTCCATTGTGTGTACCTGTATTACTTGTGACCTCTGGCTTGCTCTTTGGATTTCCCTTTTGCCTCTGATTCTGTTGTGACATTCCCAGCTGGATTTTTGACCTTTGGCTATTTTCTCAGATTTTGCTTCTGTCTCCCATCTCTGCTTATTCGTCTCTCCTGGTTTTGACCCTGCTGTATCACTTCTCTTCTGTCAACACCACTTTTTAAGTTTTAGTGGTCCTTGTGTTGGTTTCTGCAGCAGTGCATTTACTATTAGTACATTTTTCTGTTTGGTGACAATTTAGATCCCAGATCCAGCAAAGTTCATCTTTTCTCGCAACAAGCTCTGGTGATGGTGTGTGGGGGTCTGTCTTGGCTCACAGAGGTGTGCTGGTTGTAGATAGCTATCTTTACTGGCCCCCACAGTATATTATACCCTTTAATGATCCCCTCACAGTATTATACCTTCTTTACTGACCCCCACAAAGTATAACACCCCCTTTACTGACCGTTGCAATTTGTCAGACCAAACTCAAATCCAATTTTGGAGATGAAGGTGAAGGAAGCTCGCTTATCCAAGATATTTCCAGAACAAACTTTATTCCCAAGATCAAAAGACAGACACACAACGCATTTCGGGGTCAAACTACCCCTTCATCAAGTGCAGAAAATGTTGGCATAACAGTAATCATTGTTGACACTGTTATTCCAACATTTTCTGAACTTGATAAAGATGTAGTTTGACCCCTAAAAATATGTGTGTCTCTGTCTTTTGATCTTGGAATAAAAAGTTTGTTCTGGAAATATCCTGGGTAAGCACAGCGACTTCAGCTTCATCTCCAACATTGGATTTGTGTTTGGTCCGACAAACTGCAATTACTCTGACGCCCTTTTCCAATGCGATGTGGATCTTGCTACTGCTCTACACCCAGTGTTAAGTATTGATTTAACCATACTAACAAGGTTGTTGTGACCCAGAACACAACCTTCTAAGGTGAGAGGCCATTTTTTAAAACTATCAGTCATTCATACATCGTGTATCTACAGAATTACACTATGCACTCTTCGGTGCTTTTTCTGCTTATTTATTTCATTTAAGTACCTTTACTGACATTGACAAAGTATGTTGCCCCCTCTGGTCCTCACACAGTGTATTGCTCCCTTTACTGGTCCCCACACAGTATATTATCCCCTTTACTGGCTCTCACACAGTATATTTCCATTTTTAGCCCCCACTCATAATAGTATCTTCTTCTTTTTTCCCCTCTTCTTTTTGCCCCCCCCCCCCCCACACACACAGGTTATTGTCCCTTTTAAGCCCCCACAAACATAATATTGCCCTCTTCTTTTTGACCCCACACAGTGATGTGTTAGCCATTTCCAAAAGTTTTGGGCTTGGGCCAAACCCAAAACTTTTGCGGTTCATCACCCACAAAGCATGTCCTCAGACCCTACAGAATAATAAGGAGAGGCCCAGGGAAGGGGAGGAAAAATAACAAACACTTCTACTCACCTTGCTTCACCTCTTCTGGGCATCTTTGTGGTGTCTGTCAGTACCTGATGACCTCTTCAGGTCTCCATCTGATGTCACACACAACAGCAGTCACCGCTGAGACCAGTGATTGGGCTCAGCAGGCGCATTCAGCTGCTATCTATTTGTTTATATAGATAGCGGACAATGTTTTACTCATCGATCCCTGCTCCTGTCACTTCTGGCTTTTGCTTCTGCCTTTAGGATGTGGATGCTGAAGAACGCTGCAGCACCCTCTGGAGAAAGAAGTGAAAGCCAGAATGGACAGGAGCAGGAATCATGAGTAAAATATCACTCTCTACCTGTTCAAATAAACCGATAGGTAGCGGCTGATTAAAAAATTGCTGCCCCTCAGTTTATGCCATGAGATGCAGCCTGAGGCTATCATCTCAGGTCGCCTCATGGCAGGTGCTGCCCACCTTTTGGAATGCAACCTCTTGAATTTAGTATCATATCTCAACAATTACTTTACAGTAAATTTACTGGTCAGATTTTGGACGTAACCTTCATGCAGTTCACTCTATATTCTACTGGGCTACTTTTTGCTAAGTTGCCATTAAGTTATATGAGTAATTATTGTTAAATTACATTTACTGGCCACTGAAGAACATTTTCTGTCAACAACATCCTTTTTAGAAGATAATCCATGACATTAGTGTAAACAGAGCCTTAGTTGAAATAATTATTATTACTGTTCACTTATTTAGCTATATATAGGTTTGTTTTAATGTACAGTGCCTTGCAAAAGTATTAATACCCCTTGAACGATTTCACATTTTGTCACCTTACAACCACAAACTTAAATGTATTTAGAAGATAATTGTGAAGTGGAAGGAAAATGATACATGGTTTTAAATAATTGTAATCAAATAAAAATCTGAAAATTGTGACGTATAAAAGTATTCAGCCCCTCTATATCAATACTTTGTAGAACCACCTTTTGCTGCAATTACAGCTGCAAGTCTTTTGGGTATGTCTCTACCAGCTTTGCACATCTAGAGACTGAGATTTTTGCCCATTCTTTGCAAATTAGCTCAAGCTCAGCCAGATTGGATGGAGAGCATCTGTAAACAGCAATTTTCATGTCTTGCTGCAGATGCTCAATGGGATTTAGGTCTGGACTTTGACTTGGTCATTCTAACACATGGATATTCTTTGATCTAAACCATTCCACTGTAGGTTTGGCTGTATGTTTATGGTCATTGTCTTGCTGGAAGGTGAATCTCCTTCCCCGTCTCAAGTTGTTTGCAGTCTCCAACAGGTTTTCTTCTAGGATTGCCCTGTATTTAGCTCCATCCATCTTCCCATCAACTCTGATTAGCTTCCCTGTCCCTGCTGAAGAAAAGCCTACCTACAGCATGATGCTGCCACCACCATGTTTCACAGTGGGATGGTGTTTTCAGAGTGATGAGCAGTGTTACTTTTCCGCCACACATAGTGCTTTGCATTTAGGCCAAAAAGTTCAACTTTGGTCTCATCTGACCAGAGCACCTTCTTCCACATGTTTACTATGAGCCCTATATGGCTTATGTCAAAATGCAAACGGCACTTCTTATGTCTTTCTTTCAACAATGGTTTCTTCTTGCCACTCTTCCATAAAGGACAGATTTGTGGAGTGCACAACTTATAGTTGTCCTGAGGACAGATTTTCCCACCTGAGTTGTAGATTTCTGCAGCTCCTCCAGAATGACTATGGGCCTCCTGGCTGCTTCTTTGACCAGTGCTCTCCTTGTTTGATCTGTTAGTTTAGGTGGATAGCCCTGTAATGGTAGGTTTGCAGTGGTAGAATACTTTTTCCATTTTTGGATAATGGATTGAACAGTGCTCCTTGGGATGCTTAAAGCTTGGGATATGTTTGTATAACCTAACCCTGCTTTAAACTTCTCCACAACTTTATCTCTGACCTGTCTGGTGAGTTCCTTGGTCTTCATGATGCTGTTTGTTCACTAGTGTTCTCTAACAAACCACTGAGGCCTTCACAGAACAGGTGTATTTATACTGAGGCTAAATTACACACAGCTGGACTCTATTAACTAATTAAGTGACTTCTGAAGGCAATTGATTGCACTGGATTTTATTTAGGGGTATCAGAGTAAAGGGGGCTGAATACTTTTGCATGTCATACTTTTCAGATTTTTATTTGATTAAAATTTTAAAAACCATGTATCATTTTTGTTCCACTTCACAATTATCTGCTACTTTGTGTTGGTCTATCACTTAAAATGTCAATAAAATACATTTAAGTTTGTGGTTGTAAGGTGACAAAATGTGAAAAAGTTCAAAGGGTATGAATACTTTTGCAAGGCACTGTATAACTGAAAAACAAATACTGCAAACATGTGCAGAAGAAAACTCTATGGGAGCACATGGGTTGTCACAGTTCCAAATACCTCTATAATACAGCTTCAAATGGAACAGACCACCAATCATGTTTTCATAAATGTTATTATTAGAGAATTGCTATAAGAAAAGATATAAAATGTCAACTTTGAGAAAGACAGTACAAAATAATATGCTAATCCCGAATTTTACAAGCATCGGGTTGTGGATGCTGTGTCATCTGCCCAGTTTGGGTTTGAGCCACTCTTAAGGGCATTGCCTAAGTGGGCTCCCACTGGGGAGACTACCAGGTCACTATTGAAGTGGTCCTGCTGTAGTTGATGGCTGTCTTATGGCCAAGAGAACCCAGCAGCAGGGTGCCAGTCAAGTTAGTAGTCAGGTACGAGCTGACAAAATTTCAGTAGTTAGGGTGTGGTCATCAACAGGTAGTCAGACTTATGTGTAGATCAGCAGGCAGGGACAAGGTCAGACCAGCAGGCAGGGTCAAATACACAGTAAGACAAATCAAGAACAAAACACCTTATGGCAGAAACTAGCAAGCTAGAAGCTTTAGCAATTTGCTCAGGCACCCTGATAAGGGGTAGACAGATCTTTATAAACAGGTGAAGTCAGGGATTGGATGGGCATAGTGAGTACACATGCTGACTCTTTAAGAAGCAGTCAGAGTTGCCATGCACACCCTACTGGCAGACTAGGAAGAGACAGAAGGCAGACGTGCATAGACAGAGCAGCATTAAGAAGACTGTCGGCTGTAGGGGAAGGGCAGAGTTAAACCTGCAGATGTGCCCGCCAGAAGAGACAACATGCTGGCAGGCATGAACTGACAGCGTTACAGCAGATTATCAGACTATCTGGATTTTCAGATGCTGGATGAATTTCACTTTGAATAAAGGAGGAACTTGAGTTCAATGGGATCTACAATTACAGTTGGGTCAGCGGTTCAGCCTATAAGTAGTATCTTGGCCTGATTAGGGACATATTTTCTCTGATATATAATCAGGGGCCGATCACAACAAATTATAGTCGCTTCTATCAGTTTCATTAACATTGTCATTGCACATGGCCTTACCTTATGGCATATGTTTCACTATGGCAGGGATCTGGAAAATATTCTTGTTCTTATGCAATAGCTTTCCAAATTATACTAATGCAACTCGAGCAGAGAGAATTCCCTTTGTGCTCCGCTGACCTGAGCTTAAAGTAACTGGCATTCTTCTACCTATGTATACAATCAAAATCCTGTGTGCTCCTATAATAAAGCGGTGATGATAAATCACTGCCCTACTGTTTATAAAAGCTATATGTCAAGCTGAAAAATTGCCCAAGTCCTCTATGGATTTTTTTTCCTTTTTTTTTTTCTGCTTGCTTACTTTTCACTGCTTGTACTTGGCAGTTTTGCTGCAATTCTCCCATCAACTGCAGTTTCTTTTGTGGGTAAATACCCAATAGTAATATGCAGGGAGAAAATATTAATTGTAGGTGTCAAAATAAAGAGACTATAGCTGCAACCGCATTATGGCCAAAACTGACAGCGCTGAATGGGTCTCGTGGCATTTGACCCTTGGTGTGAATATTGTATAGAAAAGAAACAGCTGCTCCTGAACGCACAGCAGATATATAAAGTCCTATAATGAGAAGCACGAGCTATTTACTCAGCAAATGAGTGCTTATGAAATATTTATAGAGAATATCTGTTACCGCAGTCTTTTCATCATCTCCCTGTTTATTACAGAAATGGAACCCCATCAAGAGGATATGACACACACTACGTGGGCTATTTATTAAGACTAGTTAAAATACAGTACATAGCAACCTTGCAGAATCTAGTTGTCATTTTTTTTCATGCAGAATAAAAAATAAAAACGGTAATAAGATTGGTTTCTGTAAAAACAAAAAAGCACCAATTTATGACATAGTGCAACTAAACAGTCACTAATATATTATTGACAAAGAACAGTCTAAAACACCCATAGGCATTAGACAGATTTTAGCTATAGGTGTTGCAGAAGTAGCCATTTCATCCCGACCATGGTGCCTGAAGGGACCCATGTGACCTCAACAGTATTTTAAATTGCACACAATAGTGTCCCTAAGGAGACATAGTACCATTTCAGACTCTTATCTATGACCTCTCACCCAGCCAAACTAGCACCCTTTGTACTGATGAGGGGCAAAAACCCTGAAAAAACTTTTGGAAGGGATGTTCTGGTTTGGCTTTAACCACAGGCAATGGGGCAGATTTCTAAAGGCTGGCATTTAATATGCCAATCTTAATAAAGGCCCAGGTGCAGGGCACGTCTGAATTGTGAATAGGCTTTGGAGTCTGGTGTAGAGGGATTAATACATTTTCCCCATAGTTTCTAGGTAGAAAACCAGGCATTGATCTATAGGGAGATACCTTCCAAAAGGTGGCACTATAGTGAGTTTTCCTGTTTCTATTAAGAAAAACTTATGGTATATTCCTTTCCCAGTCAACTGAGAATAGAAATTTAGCCTGCAGAGAGCAAAATTGCTAATGCAAAATAAACATGGCGATACAATGGCCAGAAATAGTGTTATTCCTCATGGACACACATTGTGATATTGTTGAAAGGTTAGGTACACATTAAGGACTTTAATCAAATTAAAGTCAAGCTTAAGCTTTGGGGCTTCCCCTACTTGCAGGAACTCTTCATTTAAGCTGGCCATACACATTACATTAATGTTGGCTGAACCGACTGGCTTCAGCAGAGTCATATTATGGAGGTTTGACAACTGTCATTAGGGAAAAAAGGATCAGGAAAAAAAAAGCATCATGACAAATCCTTTTGCTGTCAGGCAACATAGGTCTATGGCAGAGGTGTCTGACAGCAGCTTAATACTCTTTCCCTATTCAGAACACATGTACTCTCTGACAAGCTGAGCATGCATGTGTATGATGGATTGGGAGGAATACCTGTCACTGAGCTCACACTCATCTATCTAGCTATGTAATGGTTTTCTTCTTTATCATTGGTTTATTGCTCTCTTTGTCTTAATATATCACCTTAGAGCACTTCTAAAATTTATTTTTGCCAATATACTACTGAAAAATAAGAAGTGACTAACCAATTGTAAATGACTCACAAGCGAAAAACTGATCTGCTTTGATGGGACTCATTGCAATCATTGCTGTTCTACATTCTGTCCTGAATCAATGACATACAGATGGAGCACAACCTTAGATAAACTTTCCAATACAGCAGTTGTCACATAGGGTTTTATCATACACTTTACCAGTTAACGTAGTTGTACTGAAAGGACAGACATTTAAAAATTCCTTCCAGCTTTGGTGTCCTTTGATGCTCACATGGATGTCTTACAGGTGGGACCCTCCTCTTTTACCTCTATGCCAAAGGGTAAACCTGAAGCTTTTGTGCCTCGATGCAAATGCTCTAAAAAGGCCCTATAAGACATTATAGCACTAGTTCAGAGCTTGGGTGCAATGCAACCCCTTGCATCACCTCTAGTGGTTCCCAATTTTACACAACCACGCATAATGTGTAGCAGACGATGGGGATTGCTATAGCCAGACCTGCATTGACTAGCTGTTGGTTAGCAGGTCCTTAGAAAAATAGATTGTCAAAATGATCTTGAAACTGGGCAATTTTATCAACATTATGTAATGAAGTTTTGGGGAAAAAACTACTGCAAAAATGAATGACTGGAAAGTTCAAATTACAAATAGCCAAAGGGAGTCCAGGAATTCACAATTTAGCTCTATTAGTCGCCTAATGTTGTATATCATATAAATTGTCAGTTTTGAGTTTGCTTAATTTTTTTTTGCCATGCTTGAGGTAGAATAGTAACATCTACTAGATGACTCTGAAATCCTGGATGACATGCGGAGCTGCTGCTTATCTGCATGCTATGTGTTTTTACAGCTTTCACTGATTGAGTAGGGTGCATGTGTTGCTAAGTGAGGCAGGTTTTAAAAGCTCCCTCTCAGAGCTCCTTGTAGTGCTTGATATATCGTATTTACACTATCTGTCAGAAGTAAGGCTCAGCTTTTCATCAGCATAAACAAAGAGAATGAATGTTTTACAATGCCGAAGAAAAATAATCACTCTACAAACTGTTTAAGTTAAACGTAAACTGAAACTAAGTTACTATTATAAATTCTTGCTACAAAGAAACAGTCTGTGATCTCAGCTGACAGTCCAGTGGTTATAGCAGGAACCTTTCTGAATCTACTTTAATGACTGATCATTAAACACTTCAATAATAAACATAGAGATTATCTGTACGTAATAAAACTATCCCACTTAAATATTTCATGCAACATGGTAACTACTGGCCGGCTGAATCCACAATGATTTGTGAAGATGGTAGACTGCATGGAAAGTTTGTTAATATCTTTCTTTTCACTATTTTCAATCTATGTTTTGGGAATACAAACAATCCAAGAAGTAAATATAACATTCATCTGACAGCAAGAAGCTTTTTTGCCACTGTACAAATTGGTATTTTCCCACAGACAAAATAATTATCCTATTTCATCCCAACACTAAGGGCTTATTTACATAGTAATATTATGGACCTGTCTTGTATGGATTCATAATACAGCAAATATAGCCATACTATTAGAGTATCTTCCTTGTGCTTCTGGTTTTATATGGTAAATAGAAGTTTTTCATATGGAAACAAATAGAAGGAATTATGGTAAGCAGCACTGCATGTTGCATTAGCACATTGAATGACGAGTGACCATGGGTCTGATATACATTATATGTGTGCCGCTATGCAGTGTTGTATAGTTTCCCTACAGATAGTGATAATGTAGAAGAAATATATCACAGATAAAAGGCCACACTTACCCAATACCAGATGATACATGACTGTGCAGGATGCAAGCAGGCCCCATTGCAATATATGATAGAAGAAGCACAGGTGCACTATGCTAATGAAACATCCACTCATACACCTACAATCCATGAGGGGGGAGGATGCCAGCACTTCAAATGCACACAAATGAAACTTATAATGTAGAGGAGTTCATGGTTTTCAAGTCTTGAATTAACAATAACAATAATAATAATAATAATATTAATTAATACTAATAAATTGTTGTATGCTCCATGTGTAATTAGTAAAAGGAATGAGCAAAGTTGGGGGAGAATAGGGGTTTCTATGATCTGGAAACCCAAATTCTGACCAAATTCTTACAAATGTTGTGGCACCACTAGAAGCAGCTCACTGCATACTGAGCACCAATGCATATTACTGAGTTATAGAGAAATATATATTAGTAGTGACTAACCAACAGAATGGGACAATTTTTCTAACACCCATAGAATTTGAGGCCCTGAAACTGATTCTGAGTCATATCTGTGAGCAACACAAGTAAATTAAATGAATATTTCATTAACCCCTATGTGCACCAGGACGTACATGAACGTCCTGGTGCACGTGACTAACTATGGCATTCACTCCATTCCAAAATATAAAGAAATGTTAAAAAAAAAAACTAAAAGTTTAAAGTGCCCCCTTTCCTTAGATCACATATAAATAAATAAGATTAAACATAAACAAATTAGGCATCCCTAGGACTAAAAATGCCCAAACTAATAAATATTTAAACAACTTTTGTCCCATACGGTAAACACAGTAACAGAATAAAAATCAAAATGGCTGAATTAGTGTTTTTGCATCACTTTGCCTCTCAAAAAAAGGAATAAAAAGTGATCAAAACATCATACGTTCCCCAACATGGTATCAATAAAAAAAATTACATATTGTCCCACAAAAAAGACACCTTACACAGCTCTGTACACTGAAATATAAAAAAGTTACAAGTGTCAGAATATGATTCAAAGACATTTTTTCTTTAAAATTTGGAATTTTTGTGAAGTTATTAAAACAGGAAAAAAACTATATAAGTGTGATATCACCATAATCATACTGACCCGGAGAATAAACATAATATGCCATTTTTACCAAACAGTGGAAACCATAAAAACAAAACCCGTAAGAAAATGGTGGTACTGCATTTTTTTATACTACCTTATTCTGAATTTTTTTCCTGCTTCCCAGTATATTGTACAGAATAATAAATAGTACCATTTTGAAGTACAA
This sequence comes from Leptodactylus fallax, assembly GCA_947044405.1. Taxonomy (NCBI): domain Eukaryota; kingdom Metazoa; phylum Chordata; class Amphibia; order Anura; family Leptodactylidae; genus Leptodactylus; species Leptodactylus fallax. The sequence goes on along the minus strand of CAMRHE010000074.1, from coordinate 6,986,738 downwards.
CCCAGGATAAAAATAATCTTATCCAACATACTTCCTTGGGGACATGAAAGATCATTTGGCAGCGGTACATTATTACAAATGTTTATCAAGTACAGCAAGAGGAACAAAGTAATCCAAGTTAATGCTGGTTGATCTTAAAAAAGATGAAAAGCTTACAATGCATAATTCTCCTATATAATGGGTGGCCACCCAACTAACTTTAGGGAGTTGTTTTCATCACTAGTAGCCATTCAGGAATTAAGAGACAGCAATAGAATCATAAAATCATATTAATTACAAAAATATTCAGCTGTAAGCCAAGCAATAACTCTGGACACAAGTGTGGCTGTAGTTTGTAAACAATGCCTTACCCATGTACTGTATGTAACTGAGCATATTAGATCCTGTCTAAAGTGAGGTCCAATATACAGTCTATCAGTGTTAGACATAATACAATTACAGTAGAGAAGTAAAGTAATGTATCATGTAAGCAAAGGAAGCAAGTGCATGTACAATAGTAGAGGTAAAATCAACCAAATCAAAAAAAGGTACACAATTAAAAAAAAAAAAATCTAAAATAAATTAGTTTCTATGCAAAACATTTTATTACGGGAAAAAAAAACTATACATAATTGATTTCATTGCAGCGCTTAACGACACATAGAACATTATTCCATTTAATTATAATTATACCCTATAAATCCCTAACAACAATGTCACAACTGTTACATTTTGTGTATCTTTTATCCTAAGAAAATAGTCAATCAATACATTCGATGTACAGTTCATTGAAATAATGTCAGTAAAAACTTGCCCCACCAGAAACAATCCCTCACACAACAGTTTTTTTAACATGTTTTTAAAGTATTAGAACAACAACTAAATAAATATAATATCGCAATATTCACAATGACACAGAGAGGAAAGATTTGTATTTTATTTTGCATCATGAAAACTGTAAAACCAAAGCTCAATTGCAAAATTTTATGTTTTTCTCACCCTCCCCCCCAAAAAAAAATTAAAAAAAAGCTACTCAATCCACTATTCAAAACTTTATAAGAACCCCAAAAAGTGCATAGAAAAACAAAACAAAAGATAACACTTTTCTTGATGACCTGTAACCATCTTGGCATTATAATAATAATAATAATAATAAAAATTTTTATTTATATAGTGCCAACATATTCCGCAGCACTGTACAATTTGTAGGGTTCAAGTACTGACAAAAAAGATACATTACAGAGAAATAGTCAATTCACACACTGGGACTGAGGGCCCTGCTCGGAAGAGCTTACAATCTATGATTATCATTATCAATTAACATTATCAATTAGCAATTATTAATGATCCTAAATGGTCAGGTTTAAATTTTTTCAGTATTATTAATTAATTTATTACTTTATTTCTCTCTCTTGTCAACATATAGTGCCAACAGATTCCGCAGCACTTTACAAACATTGCCATCACTCACTGGAAGAGACAGCCAAGTTGCCAAGCTCTTTGTCTGTATACTGTTAGTGAGTCGGCTGCCTTAAGACAGCAGCCTTGTTGTGCTGTGCGGGCCCCCCCCTTTTTGTCTGCCTGCCTGTCTCCAGACAGAGTGGGAGAACCCATGCAAGAGTGACGAGACAGGGCAGCAGTTGGAGGAACATCATTTACATTTTTGGTCAGTGATAATGACATTGTGACCGTGTTTGGATACCACTCATAGAGACTCGCTGTGCTGTTGTGTCTGGCGCTGCTAGAATACCCCGCTCGTGTTGTTCGGCGGCTTCATTTCTGAGTGGAACCTGCTGTATGGATTACATTGCATTCATTGGGTTTCCCTGTTAAAGAGGACTTCATTTCTCCCAAGCCTGATAACAGTAAAGAGAGGACCTCATATAAAAGAAAGGCTGACTTTCGCCCCCACCGCGCGCCTACGGACGTAAGCGGCCACCGCCCCGACCACTGGGGAAAAGGGGTGCACCCAAAAGAGATGAGAGGGGCAGTTAGGGATAGTTTTGAGTATATTGTTCATTCAGTGTCCATACAGCAGAAGTGGACAGAGTAAAAGTAGAAACCAATACAGAATTTGCCTTGAAATTTGTTCATAGCTATAGTGTCTAGTTTTGCTTGTCTTTATCCCTGTCATTTACCTTCAAAAGCCTTTATGCTTATGTATATATATTTTTTTGACTGCCGTGTTTTTTTTTTTTGGGGGCGCCCCCCCCCCCCCCCCCCCCCCCCCCCCCCCCCCCCCCCCCGGCGGGGCCCCCCCCCCCCCCCCGGGGAGACATTTTTTTTTTTTTTTATAAAGGGGGCGCCCCCCCCCCCCCCCGCCGCAGTTTTTTTTGTGGGGTGTGGTGGGCCCCCCCCCACTTTTTTCCCCCACATTCTTCCCCCCAAAACGCCCCCCCACCCCCACCGGACCAATTTTGTTTAGAAGTTCTAGTATCACTGCCTCTTTTTTAGGTCAGACATTAACAGCACAGCCTAATAATATGCCATCAATGTCTGTCCTCAGACAAGCTCTTTTTAACACAACGTTGAAAAACTGACTTTGTGAAAAACTTTATTGTATGAAAAACTTTTATTTAGAATTTTAGTAGATAATTCATGGGAAATATATCTCATGACCCAGAAGATTGAATAGTCATATGAAATAAACTTCAGGAAATTCTCTTATCTGTAATTATAGTTATACTGCAGATAATACCAGGTCACAGTATAATAGGCCAGTTCATGAATCTTCCATGTAACATCCTGTAAAATTTTCAGTCAAAGAATCTACATCACTTTCATTCATCGTTTAGATCCTTTTTTATCATAAGGAAAAGGAAATGAAAGAGAATATCTGTTTCATAGTGATGTACACTGTATTATCAATTTGGAAAAGTCATTTTTACATACAGATGTTGCATAGCTGAATTTCTCAGCTCACTATTTTAGATTTAGTAGCTCTGTACAATAGCAATTATAACTATATAATCCTGTTTTGGGTTTATGCTTGGTTGTATAAAATGGTAATATTTCCAAAAAAGGATGTTCTCATCTAACACATTTATGGTATATCCACAAGATATGCCATAAAAGTCTGATGTGTGTCCCACTTTTGGGGCTTGCAAGCTAACTCCCCTTACATTGAATGCCATAAAAATGAAACTAGTCGGAAAACGGCGCAATTGCAGTTTTTTTCTATTTCACTCCATTCTTATTTTTTCCAGCTTCCCGGTAAATCATAAGGAATATTAAATTATACCATTATAAAGTACAATTTGTCCCACAATAAGTGTAATATGACTGTGTAAATATAAAAAAGATATGTCTTTTGGAAGGTGAGGAATAAATAATTGAATGGGGTTAAATAAAATTATACTTACTCAATTTAGGTTCAGTAATTTTGTAGTTGTGAGAGTATTCAGGGTGATTTGGAGTAGAATAATTCCCACTGGAATAGGAATTGCTTCAGTTTATTCACCTACAAGAAGACTCCAAATTATAAATGGACACAAATAATATTGGTTTTAAAGGAAAGATAAATAAAACTGATCATTGGTAAGTAATGTTGTTCTTGCGACCGGGACAGGCTTCCTGGAATCTTAAATATAGTACTGCTAATTTTTTATTGTTCCTTACTAAGTTCCTCAATTAGAAAATAAATGAATTTGACAACAGCTGAGCCTTAATGGGTTAATATTATGATGTAATGTACTGGTATTGTTTCTTTTAAAGACATTTCTCCTTGTGGCTCACAAAGTCATGCTGGTATTACTGGAGCCAACATTTAACAGTGAATGTTGTAGCATTTTGAAGAGAGATATTATGTAACCAGCACCTCTAGATACTTTTCCTATCATTGTGTTGATATCAATCACTGACTTCCACTTTCTCCTGGTATTATATAGACATGGATTTTCCCACTGCTCTGATTGGAGCCTGAGCAACTGATAACCCCACTGAGATTAAGTATTGTACAAAGGAGTCAAAAGACAAAACGTTCATATAATAATGAATCAAAGATAAAACATAATCTTGAGTGGATAGATGAAGAAAACACATATACTGTTATCTCACATATTTGCATTTTTCTACCTATAAAACTTCTTATTCATGTTAGTAAAATGTGATACAATTATTATGTAAAATATACCCATTAAAATAGTTCTAGATGTTTGGTGTGGTATTACTGAGATGTTGAATCTTTTAGAAGTTTGCAGTCTTTGAAAGAAGCCCATTGAAAAGGACCTGTTACCAAGTACAAAATACCACTGGAAGAACAAGAGTCAATTTACATACAGTGGGTACGGAAAGTATTCAGACCCCTTTAAATTTTTCACTCTTTGTTTCATTTCAGCCATTTGCTAAAAGAAAAAAAAGTTCATTTTATTTCTCATTAATATACACTCAGCAGCCCATCTTGACAGAAAAAAACAGAAATGTAGATATTTTTGCAAATTTATTAAAAAATAAAAACTGAAATATCACATGGTCATAAGTATTCAGACCCTTTGCTGTGACACTCATATTTAACTCACATGCTGTCCATTTCCTTCTGATCCTCCTTGAGATGGTTCTACTCCTTCATTGGAGTCCAGCTGTGTTTAATTAAACTGATTGGACTTGATTAGGAAAGGCACATACCTGTCTATATAAGACCTCACAGCCCACAGAATCATGAGGTCAAAGGAACTGCCCAAGGAGCTCAGAGACAGAATTGTGGCAAGGCACAGATCTGGCCAAGGTTACAAAAGAATTTCTGCAGCACTCAAGGTTCCTAAGAGCACAGTGGCCTCCATAATCCTTAAATGGAAGACGTTTGGGACCAACAGAACTCTTCCTAGACCTGGCCGTCCAGCCAAACTGAGCAATCGTGGGAGAAGAGCCTTGGTGAGAGAGGTAAAGAAGAACCCAAAGATCACTGTGGCTGTGCTCCAGAGATGCAGTAGGCAGATGGGAGAAAGTTCCATAAAGTCAACTATCACTGCAGCCCTCCACCAGTCGGGGCTTTATGGCAGAGTAGCCCGAAGGAAGCCTCTCCTCAGTGCAAGACATATGAAAACCCGCACAGAGTTTGCCAAAAATACATGAAGGACTCCCAGACTATGAGAAATAAGATTCTCTGGTCTGATGAGATGAAGATTGAACTTTTTGGCATTAATTCTAAGCAGTATGTGTGGAGAAAACCAGGCACTGCTCATCACCTACCCAATACAATCCCAACAGTGAAACATGGTGGTGGCAGCATCATACTATGGGGGTGTTTTTCAGCTGCAGGGACAGGACGACTGGTTGCAATTGAAGGAAAGATGAATGGGGCCAAGTACAGAGATATCCTGGAAGAAAAACTCTTCCAGAGTTCTCTGGACCTCAGACTGGGCTGAAGGTTCACCTTCCAACAAGACAATGACCCTAAGCACACAGCTAAAATAGCAAAGGAGTGGCTTCGGAGCAACTCTGTGACCATTCTTGACTGGCCCAGCCAGAGCCCTGACCTCAACTCAATTGAGCATCTCTGGAGAGACCTGAAAATGGCTGTCACCAACGTTCACCATCCAACCTGACGGAACTGGAGAGGATCTGCAAGGAAGAATGGCAGAGGATCCCCAAATCCAGATGTGAAAAACTTGTTGCATCATTCCCAAGAAGATTCATGGCTGTACTAGCTCAAAAGGGTGCTTCTACTCAATACTGAGCAAAGAGTCTGAATACTTATGACCATGTGATATTTCAGTTTTTCTTTTTTAATAAATTTGCAAAGATATCTACATTTCTGTTTTTTTCTGTCAAAATGGGGCGCTGAGTGTACATTAATGAGAAATAAAATGAACTTTTTTGCTTTTAGCAAAATGGCTGCAATGAAACAAAGTGTGAAAAATTTAAAGGGGCCTGAATACTTTCCATACCCACTGTATAACCTAATGGGCACTATATATGTATAGGTGAGTGGATTCTAAAAAGACAAATTGAAAAAGGACAGATCAGCAATCAAATGATGTTTGTCATTCAGGTCCTTTTTAAGACATTAACATATGTGCATACATGTTCTCCTTTTTTTCTATGGATTTTTGCCACATACAGTGATACTTCTCTAAGACAAAATTGGCTTAGTGCTGGCTAGGCTAAGGTGAAAAATCTAAGTCATAATTTCCTAAACTGTTGCAAACCCTGGGAGATCCTGTAAAGCAGGGGTGTCAAACTCATTTTCTCCGGGGGCCACTTCAGCCTCAAGGGGTACCTTGAAGGGCCAAGATTATTTTACACATGTATAAAAGTAACTTCTCCTTAACAGATAAGCGAGCTATTAAGGAGTAGTTACATTTGTACATTACTACTGTTACAATCAGGCCTTTGAGGGCAACCAGGAAGAACATAATGTATTGTTAAAACCTAAGACATTGGCATGTTACATACTATCCTCATCCTTTTATGAATATATCAAAAATTAAGCACTATACAAATACTGTTTACCCCTGCAAACGGTATTATGCTCTATAGTTGCCTCTGCACACGGTATTACGCCCCACAGCGGCCCCTGCACACGGTATTATGCTCCATAGTTGCCCCTGCACACGGTATTATGCTCAATAGTTGCCCCTGCACACGGTATTATGCTCAATAGTTGCCCCTGCACACGGTATTATGCTCCATAGTGGCCCCTGCACACTGTATTATGCTCCATAGTGGCCACTGCACACGGTATTATGCTCAATAGTGGCCCCTGCACACGTTATTATGCTCCATAGTGGCCCCTGCAATCGGTATTATGCTCCTTAGTGGCCCCTGCACACGGTATTATGTCCCATAGTGACCCCTCACCCATGAACTATTATTATACTCTGGGGTCTTTTCAGACGCCAGAGTATAATGATCAGAGACCCAGGTGGTGACAAACATAAAACCAGTGTTACTTACCTGGGCTCCGTTGCGCTCCCTGCGTTCGGCCTTCTTCAATGTCGCACAGACGTCGGCCTGGCTCACGTGACGCCTGGGACGTCGCCAAAGAAGGCCGAAGTCTGCTGGGAGCAACATCGGATCGCCGGAGAGGTGAGTAACACAGGTTTTTATGTTTATCACCTCCCCTGGGTCTCCGATTATTATACTCCGGGGTCTGAAAAGACCCCAGAGTATAATAATAGTAGTATTTGATGGGGTTCGCGGGGCGCGGCCTCACTTACCATCCCTGCTCCTGCACACAGCCGCTTCTGTGTCCCATAGCAGAAGGGGAAGCGGGGGCTGCCACGACCAGCAGCGGGGATCGGTAAGTAAATAGGCCGTTACGTGCCGGGGATACTCCAGCAGGTAACGGCCTATTTATATATATAAAAAAAACTTATCTCACCTACCTCCAATGCCTTCATGCAGCCGCCGCCACCTCCTCTTCTTGTCCCCGACGTCTGCGTGTCAGCGTAGGAGGCGCTATGACGTCATTGTATCGCCGCCTGCGCTGACATGCAGAGGTCTTGTAAACCAGCCCAGGACAGGTATCGCGCAGCTTTGTTTTTTTGTTTTTTTTTTTAAGCGGCCTGTCCTGGGCTGGTTTACATTACATAGACAATAAAAAATGCCGGGCCGGATAACAGAAGGCAGCGGGCCGGATTCGGCCCGCGGGCCTTGTGTTTGACACCTGTGCTGTAAAGACTTCTTTGGGGATTGCAAGCCAAGATGAAGATTTTTTTCCACACTGCAGGACTGCAAACTCCTAGCACAGTCATATGACCAGTCACATGCAGGTGTGGAGCTTGCACAATGGAGGTTGTCTAGGGCTTCCCTTAGGGGAAGAACAGGGAAGTAGCAGTTCTAACCGTGGGGAGAAGAGTGAAGGTAGCAGAGCTGAGAGTGTAGAGAGAATTGTGGATGTAGCAGAACTGAGTGTGTGGGGGAAGAGTGTATGTAGAAGAGATGAATGTGTGGGGGAGTAGTCCTGTTTTGGTTGCAGACCAAGATCAATAACAGGTGACTAGAAGAGTAAGGACAATAAAAAGGATAAGTGTGAAGGATCTCGTCCTGCCGAAGCCGCCTCCGACACACCTGAGATTGCTTCAATCACCTCACATCCACCTCCAGTGAGTGTTCTGGGCTGATAGGCTAATATAAAGTTGAGCTTTCTAAATTTTATATATTTATTAACCCCTAAATGGGTCGGTACTAGACACTTAACACATACAGAGAATACATGCAGCGATTAGCAAACAAATACAAGTGGAAAGCAACATGACAAGGTACACAAAATAAAAATGGGAATAACAGAAGGAAAAGAACATATTACCAACACAAGTCTGTGATTGGTTCTCTGGCTCCAGATGATGAGGATGATGAGCTCAGGGCACGTACTTCAAAAGTCCAAAAACATGCATCCAGGCATGCTATTCCAGGGGTACCGCCCTGGGCAGTGCTATCCGGATGACTTTCAGCAGAACAAAAGGCAAAAGACAATTTCCAGAACAAGTAGATAGTCCATTTCTCTGAGCCCATGTGCTGGCTGCAGGGTTCTGCCTTAAGCAAAGCATGTGTTCCCTACATGCTGTTATACCCCCTCCAGGTTAACAAAAGGGTCTCAGGCCTCAATGCTAGGCTGAATAGTAGAGCACATGGTGGGAATCTCCAACTTGACCTCCCCCACACCTCTCCTCCAGGAACAGCACATCACAAAGGACAGAAGACAAAAGAGACCCTCTCAACCTTGTCTGAGACCTTTTACCTCCCCTGGTCTCCTCCCTAAGTGAGGTCACCAGAAGGAGGAGCCCCCGCCCCCCTCTCTACGTCCCTCAGAGTCATTTTTCTTTATAATTCCTCACCCGATGACTATAGAGTCGGGCCAGGTGGTATGATAGGGTTCGTGGTGAGAGCCCCAACACGTAGACTCCAAGGTTGACACCCCAATTCCCTTTGGGTAAGGAGATCAGTGCCTGGACCTTTTTTCGAGCTTTGAACTGTGACGTGTGTATTCTGAGCGTGTGCATTGACCTGATGCATCTGGGGGATTTATTGGGGCGACTGTAAGATGTCCCCCAGGCCAGATATTGTCGTAAAACCATAATCCCTTTGAAGTAAAGCTGGCTCCAGTCTGTCTGCAGATGATATGCAGAGCACTTCCCCAGCACATCCTTTCTGCAGGACCCCCGCCGGGTTAATGAGTGTAGCAGTCTTATGCAAATAAAGGCCTGTGTCAGTGACTCTCTGGGGATCAAAGGGTTGCTGATTACAGATCCCACAAACCACATCCCTCAAGCCTATAACCAAATTGCTGATAGCAGACAGGAACCACACTACATGAGCGAATAGTAGTACAATAAATCCATATCTGAGTCTCGTATCATCAAAATAAGGTTAGGCAACAAGTTGGAGTCAATGCACAGCTGTAACACACTGGATCAGAAACTTAGCATCTTATTTCTCAGGTGCCCTGTAACCTGCGAAGGTGCCTGAAATTGAAATAAGTATAAATAGTCAGAAATTTGCTAGGGAAGGATTTGGGTGTGTCCTATGAGAGACTAACAAGATAATGACCTTTGCTCTTCTGTGAATTATAGTGAAGCAAGTGGTTTATTTTGTTTGTACAGTATATCAATCCATACAATATGTAACGTTTCTGTCCTCCTGGACCTTCGTCAGACAATTGGATCACCACTATGAGAAAATAGGGTAAAGGAGCCAGACATCATGCTGCCTGGAGTGAGTTTCTTCTCCAGCACCCATTATTTTAGGAGTGCCGTATTAGCATAATATCTATGGGTGAGTATGACAGGAGGGGAAGAAATGTCACATGCGGTGGAGATAAGCGAGGACTGCAAAGTGTGGCAAGCAGGTTACCCAGCACACAGAATGCCAACTGGCCATAACCAGCTGCATTAGAGAAGCTGTGGCAGAAGTAGATGGAGATAACTTAGGTTGCTTAACAGCTTGAGGTGTGCAAAGGCTGTAGCTATGGTCACAAGGAACCTGTTGCTGGAACTAGGAGAGGATAGTAACAGTGCCCCAGTCTTAAGAACTATTCCAGACAGAGCTCTGGAAGATTTAAAAAGACACTTCAAATTAAATTTTAATACGCTGTAAAGCATCCAATATTATGTAGCAATCCCAAATTTGATTTACTTTGAAATCCAAAAAAATTCAGTGGGAGTAGAACATATAACAATATAAAAATAATGACCAGGGGGTTAGAAAAGAGAAATGTAAATAAAAATGCTGAAAATCCAGAATTAAGTGGACAACCTTAGGCAAGACGCATGGAAGATTCAATGGCAATAGAAATCTTGCCACTATATATATATATATATTTATATATATTAATAACCAGTGTTTGGAGAATAGAAATGTAAAAATTCTGGGAATCCAGAGGGAAGGGGACAACTTCATCTAGTTGGTACATCTGGGTACCTTTAGTAAGGGGTGAAATTACCTAGTCTCTGTGCTGCCTAAGCAAAGTGCCCCCCCTAAAACAAAAAAAAAAGATACCCAATCCCGCTATCTTTTAGGATAAATCCCCTTATTTGGCCCCAACATGGTATATGACCCTTTTTTTGGCTTCCACACTTTACACAACCAACTTTTTTTGGCCCCCTCAGTATACCTGGTTGTCCAGGCCAGCCTCCCCCAAGGTGCACTGTACCCTACGCTGAAAAATGCCAGGACTCTGGATGTAGCATCCTGGTGTTCTTCAGCATCGTGATGTAAGTGTACCTAGAGGCGGCAGTGGAGGCCAGCCTGGACAAAAGCGTAATGCATATACAATCCAATAATGCATAAGGCATCTTTTTTTTTTTGTGGGACCAGAACTACTTTTATATATACCGTTTTGGGGAATTCCTATTGCTTTGATCACTTTTTATCCAAACAGCAGTTCAGCTCTTTTAATTTTTTTTCCATCTACGGTGTTCACCATATAGAAAAAATACTTTTATAAGTTTGTAAATATCTAATGTGGTTCACTATAGTTAAGTACTTTTATAGAGAAAGGGGTGGTGAATTGAATTATTATTTATTTTTTATACTTTATACCTTTTTTTTTAATTTTATTTTTACTGTAATGCTAGACAACTCTGGGAATCTTCAACAGGCTCCTGGCTGCCATGGCAATGGATCCCCATCACCAGATCTCATTCCTGAGACCAGTGATCCACCCAAAAATGGCACTGCCAGGAAAATGGCACCTCAGCCAGCTTTAACTGAAGAGCCAGGGGGAATAAAGCCCACAATCAGTACAGGCACTGATTCTGAGCATTGCCACTGGATCTCACTGTACAATACAGTGGAGACCTGGCGACTATGGCAGTCGTTCAGCTCCTGTGAATAGGTCAGAATGAAAAATAGATTTGGAGTTGGACAACCCTTTAAAGTCTAATATTCTCTGTAGAAAGCCTGACTATCCTAAGAAGAAATGTAAGATCCAGGCATCAAGGCTCATCAATCACCCTTTTGGCTTCAGCAGCAGCACACTCTACGTTGGCATGGACCTGAGTTCAGATACCTTTGAGATCCTGCAACCGCTAGTACAGTACTTCAGGCTGAGCTAAGATGGAAAGAGGAATGAGTGGGCGTGCACTGTAAGCCATCTGAAAGGGCTTACCAATAAACATAACCATATTTCAGTTTGTATGCAATTAAAATTTTAAAATTTTTGCAACTTTAAGTAATTAATAATTTTGCAAAATTTTTAAGATTTTCTCTATCAGACTTAGTGGTGACAGTCTTTTGTCTTGATGAATGGCCAATGGATACAACCAAGAATACAGGAACTTTCTCTGGTCTGTTAGTTATCAGAAACTCAATCATGATTTCCTTATTGTGGTCAGGTTATCTTCTCATGAAACTGATCAAGACAAAAGACTGTCACCACTAAAATGGTTAGGATCTGGGGAATTATGGTGCCTAGTCTGATGTCTTACTGGGGCTCTGGTATGGGGTCTGTGGTTTAAGTATAAAGGTCTGATGTGGGAACTGTATTATGAGGGCTGAATTATGGGGTATTGTCTTGGGTCTGAATATGAGGTCTAGTCTGTAGTCTGAATATTAGGGTCCAAATTGTGAGGTTTGATCTGAATTCTAAATATTGGTGTTTGAATTATGTTATTGGATCCTTACAATAAGGATAATATAGTTGAAATATTCAGAAAATGTATTTTCTGCCAAACTAACCCCATTATAAGTCATAACCTGAAAAAAATGTGTCCTATAACAGTTGAAGTAATCCAAAAAAAATAATTAAGTAACCATGCTATTGCTGTCTGTGTCAATAAGGGTGTGTTTATTTGTCTTTAAAATTATGGTTTATAGGAGTACAGACATTTGTGTGCAATGGTTGGTCAGCACAGCACAGGACAGTGACGTAACAGGATCTGGGCAGAGCTATAGACACTACAGTCATAAAAACATTAAACATGAAAATGGTAGCAACAAGAAAAGACAAATATTTTACCTTGTAAATGTACAAATGTTTAATTGTAGAATACAGTAGAAGAATAAAGATTTGTGAAAACAGTCAGGGACACCATTGTACCTGCCTATTGTAATGCACAGGTTCGGACTGGCCCACCGGGCCTTTAGGGGACCCTACCGGACCCCCACTGCTTTTTTTTTATTTTTGATAGGCAGTGGAGGTATGGTAAGAACCACATTCAGTTACCTCTCCCCGCTCCAGGCCAGGGCCCCCCTGTACGCCGCACATTACGTCATTGCGACGTGTTGTGCAACGCACAGGGCCCAGGCTGCTGCGGGAAGAGGAGAGGCCAGGAGCAGGAGCAGGGAGAGTTAAGTGATGCAGCCAGGTTCTCCCCAGTTTTACGATATAGTTTCAATAACCGGATCGCAAAACGGGAAGAAGCGGCGCCGCCAACCCGGTTCTGATAGTAGTAGAGCAGAAAGCCACTACATACAGGCCATACAGTGGCCTCTTCACTATTCCCCCCATATAGTGGCCATGCACTATTCCCCCCATATAGTGGCCCCTGCACTATTCTCCCCCCACCATACAGTGGCCCCCTCACTATCCCCTCCAATGGGGGGGACCATTGATGGGTCCATTATATTGGGGGGGGCAGTGATGGGGACTAATATCCTAGGGGACATTAAAAGGGTTATCCAGGATAACATTTTTTTTTAATTAGGCTGGGGCAGGTGAAAAAAAAAACCAAAACTTACTCTTTTGTGCCCATCAACATTTACAGAAATAAAACATTTAAAATAGAACACTCTATGTGTAAAGAATCTAGAAAATATAGGAGGTCACTTTTTTAATTCAATTACTAAAATAAATAAACGTTTCAAAGATATTCTAATTTATTGATAATGCACCTGTATAGGCAAATTGAGATTATTGCTGTTGTACTACATTGAATAAGCACAGCTTCTTACAATCACTGAGAATGTGCTAATAAAACTATGATATGCTGGACAACCTCTTTTAAAGTGGGTGGCATTAGGGGGTATATTAAAGGGGTTGTCCAGGCAGAAATTTTTATGGTTTATCCTCAGAATAGGCCATAAATACCTGATCTGTAGGGGCCAACATCCGGCCCCCAGACCGATCAGCAGTACAAAGCAACTTCCGGATGTACACAATATGAGACCAGAAGCAGAAAGCTCTTTCCACTTTATATTAGCCGGGCACCTTCACTGCATCTCAGCACATATTGAAGTTAGTGGGAGCTGAGCTGCAGTGAAGGTGCCGGATTGCTATACAGTGGATGGAGCTTTCTGCTTCTGGCCCTGTATTGTGTACAGAACGAGCGCCAGAAGTGGTTCCGTACAGCTGATGGGGCAGTGTGTCAGCCCCCTACCTATCAGGATAGGCCATAAAAAAAGTTAACCCTGGACAACCCCATTAATATGCCCCACACAGTTTAATGTACCCCCCCCCCACTGGATGTTAGCCTCCATCACTGCCCCCACACAATATAATAGCCCCGTCACTGTTCTCCATACAGTATAGGGGACCAGTGCAGAGGCCACTGTATTGGGGGCCATTAAAAAATTGGGCCCAGACAACCCCTTTAAAGAGGTTGTCCATAAATTGGAGCGACCACCATTGCAGCCAGGGAGGTGTAAACATTTAAAAAAAAAAACATACTCATCTGTCCCCAGCACCCCGTTGTCCCGCGCCTGTATCTGTTCGGTCTCATGGCGCCTGAAATCCTGTACCTAATAGGCCTTAGCGGTCACATGAGGTGCAGGACTCCCAGCAAGAAGGCGCCGGCATGAGACTGAATGGACACTGGCAGCGGAAAACGGAGTGCTGGGGACAGGTGAGTATGCTTTTTTTATTTATCTATTTTTTTTTTATTATTTTACACCTCCTGCTTGCCACATGGGTTGCTCCAATTCCTGGGCAACCTCTTTAAAGGATTTTTCCATCTTTCTAATACTGATTGTCCTTAGAATAGGCCATCAATATTACATCTGCGGGGGTCCGACAGCCAGGACCTCAGTAGTATCGCAGTGAATAGTATGAGTGATCAGACCCCTAGGTTTCAAGGTCCCTAGGGGGTCTGATCATACAAGTAAAAGCAGAAAAAAAAAGTTTTTAAAAGTATAAAAAAAATAAAAAAAAACACAAAAGTTCAAATCACCCCCCTTTCCCTAGATCAGATATAAAAGTAAATAAACAAAAGTAAACATAAACACATTAGGTATCCCCGCGCTCCAAAATGCCCAAACTATTAAAATATTAAAATATTTATCCCATACAGTGAACGGCGTAGCAGCAAAAATGATCAAAATGGCCAAATAGCATTTTTTTCAACACTTTGCCTCCTATAAAAAATTGAATAAAAAGTGATCAAACCATCAGATCTTTCCCCAAATGGTATCAAGAAAAACGTCATGTTGTCCCGCATAAAAATACGCCATACTCAGCTCTATACATGTAAATATGAAAAAGTTACAGGTATCACAATATGGTGACACAAAAATTGTTTTCTATTTTGCAAAGTTTTTAATTTTTTAAAAGGTATCAAAATATTACAAATACTATTTAAATTTGGTATCGCTGTGTTCGTACTGACCTGCAAAATACAGGTACCTTGTCATTTTTACCACACAGTGAAAGCTGTAAAAATTAAACCCATATGAAATTGGCATAAATGCAGTTTTTCTCCAATTGCACCTCATTCTGAATTTTTTTCCAGCTTCCCAGTACATTGCACAGCATATTGAATAGTGACATTACAAAGTACAATTTGTTTTGCAAACAATAAGCCATCACGTGACTCTGTAAACTGAGAAATGAAAAAGTTATGGCTCTTGAAATGTGGGGAGAGAAAAACAAAAATGCAAAAACGAAAAATGGCAGGGTCTTTAAGGGGTTAATTTAATTACTGAAATAAATAAACGTTTCAAAGATATTCTAATTTATTGAGATGCACCTGTATGGACAAATGGACATTACTGCTGTTGTACTACATTGAATAAGCACAGCTTCTTACAATCACTGAGAATGTGCTAATAAAAATACAACTTGAAACTGCTGATTGATAACATTTACTTTAATGTTGCATAATGTGAAATATAAGATATTTTATGGGAAATTAAAAAAAAAAAAACTTTTTGCAAGATTTAGAGTCAAAGCCATTCTGTTCTCTTAATATATCTTCATATATGTGTTTTGGTATATCATTTTAGTCCTTGTAAAAGGTTCCCATACCCTCTTATATTTAGCCTTCTGGCACTAGAGTGGTTAATTAAAAGTTGGCAACCGATAATGCTGGGCAGGTAGTTTTAATAGTATTAAAAATACAAGAGGGGTCTGCAATCACAGACTGCCCGCAGGGCAAACAGCTTTCGAGCCCCTGCCTATCTTTTTTTCTGGGGCAATACTTCATCAAGACATGGTAGGACCTGGCTTATTACAATATTATTGCTCAACAAATTTGATAAATAGGCTTCTGTGTTCTGTATCCGTCCATGCTTTGACTTTTTAAAGTCCCCACAAAATAAATAAATCAATTCCCAAATGGAAAATTACCTTAGTTAAGCTATTGTGAATCAAGATTCCTTGCAGTAATAAGGTGAATTTGTTAAATTAAAATATACAGCTTACAGTTTCCAAACAAATAAAACGTCAAGCTGCTTAAAATCCACAATATACGTCCTCCACATATTTAAGGAGAAAGAAACTTTTAAAGTGAGTTAAGGAGAAGCGAGAACAAGGTTTCCTTTATCTTGTACTAAACATCACAGTCTTTATGAGGGACTGTTTGGCTTAATGATCCCATTATATTGCAAGCCACAGCCCAATTAGTGAAAGGAGAACGTAACTTATCTACTTAAAGTCTTAAACAAAAAAAAAAAAAAAATCAATTTATACAGTTTTATTTGGGTACGTGTACTAAAAGCAAGATATTTTTAGATCTCTTATGATTTGTGAACCACAGGTATACAATGTGTGTTGTGAACCACAGGTATACAATCATTTCCCTATTTCTATATCTCAACATGTTTATTAAGCAACTTGATAACCATCTTGTTTTTATTACCACTGGTTCTCAATAAGTGTTACTTTTTTTTGTTTATTTTAGGATTTGTAGAATGTTATCCGAGTCCTTTTTTTTCTGTTCAGTAAGTATTTTGTCGGTGTTGATTGGTTATGGTTCAAAAAAAATAATGAAAAAAACAGGTTTCAACTTCAAGTTTGTGAATAACCAATATTTAATATAATTTGGGGCCTTCCTCTTCCTTGGAGCACCTGAACCAGTTGTTACTGCAAGGGACATAAAAATGCCCTACTATGGGGAAAAGCAAATTTCAGTTTGTCTAATAAAATACACCCAGTCCACTGAAATACAATCATGGGACACAACTTTATTAGTCGGCATGTCATAGTAAGATATTTGCAAATTGGCCTGATCAAAATTCAAGAAAGACTGGATTCACCACTGCACTCTTTGCCCGTTTGGGGTTTCCATCCCCCATTCTGCCTGAAAAATGCAAGCAAGACTTTTTCTCTCCGCATTTTTCAGGCGGAAACTGGGAGGAAACGCGGAGGACCCAATACAGTCTATTAGTTCCTGCAGGTAACCACTTTTTAAGCAGATTGGGTTTCCATTTTTCAGGTCCCCAAGCAGACCCAAAGAATGGAAACCCAAACGCAGGTGTGAACCTAGCCTCACCCTGTTTATTTACTGTAACTCTTCCCAAATGTTGTCAGCATAGATCAAAATTGTAGAACAAAACCAAATAAGGTTACAATCAGCAGCTAGAATAGCAATTTCGGTGATATGGCTAATTAAAACATAAAAACTTTTAATGTAATGTAGCTAAAAATGTAATCATCAGAAGATCAAGGAAGTGCATAAAACCAGAAAACTAGCACATCTGATTTACACAATTGCTCCTCAGCCAGTCAAGGATAGTCAACAAACACTTCCATGTATAGATTACTTGCTGAGACTCCCTAAATGCTTAGACATACATAAAAAAAAAACTGTTAATCATCAACCTCTTTCCACACCAATATGGATTATGCGAAAATAAAGGGGTTTTAGAGTTCATTGCTCGCGTTCAGCAATTTCATGCAATAGGCTAGTGATTCTGTACTGGGCAATGGCAAAGAGAAGACAGGAAAGTTCCTTAAAGGGGTTTTCCCACAAATGTAACCATATTTGCAAATATAACTTATTTAAAATGTTGCAGCATTTTAAAGACTTTGATAATTACAATTGAAAATAACACTTCAATAGATTATCTTTTCCCGCTCCCTGAAGAGAGCATGTCTAAAAAAATGCACATAGACCTCAGTGAATCAACTCCATACTATTGCTGCCTGTGGCCAGGAGGCTGCTGTAAAGCATATCACTTAATTATTGTTAGCAGAGCAGAGTTCAGGCAAGATGGCAGCCCTCATAATCATGCAGAAAATAGAAAAAAATACAATCAGAAAATAAAACAAGACTAGAATAAAAAAATCATATACAGTATTTCACAATCTGGTTTTAATAATAAAAAAGTGATACTCTTCCTTTGATGAGACTCTTTTCTTATTTATATACTATTCTTGCAGTGTCCCCTAAAGGCATAATCTGTTATATTGTGAATTTTGCACTTTATCACATATTCATAATGTTATGTGTCTTTTGTAGCAAATTTGAGCCAACATTTCTTATCATGATATTGAAATTGAGGCTTCTTCACCTTTTTTCGAGCCACCTTTCCATACTTACTGTATCTATCCTACCTTGTGTACATATAGATCAAAAATTTTAAAGTTACATACAATATAAATTAAAAATCTATGTTATACCTCCTTAAAACTAAAATTGTAGCCTCTGTTAGTCTATTTTAGTATTGGATGCACAACTGAGATGGCACTCCTTCAGATTACACGAGAGCCCTACATACGTCACCTCTCACTAAATGTATATCGCTCTCAGAAAGTAATCTTATTTATTACAGGCACAAAGAAACCAAGGTTTCTCTAGTATAGTGTTGTGATAATAGTATTTTTCTATACTTAACAAACAATAGAGAACCTGTGTCTAGTCAACTTTTGACGGAGACTGGATCGACCTTGAGTTTGTAACCTTCCAATTTCCATGATCTAGCTTGACCATGAAAGAGAAGCAAAGCATCTTCATCTCCAAATTACTAGAAATAGTCAGCCAAGAGAAATCATCCACTATCGATGAGCTGGATGATGCTGTTTCTCTTTTCTTGGGACATCTTCTTCATGGCTGATCCTCAATTTGAACCAGTGACCTTTTGCTGGGGGAATCAACCTAATAACACACTGAGCTATTAGGGAATGTGAGGACAGGTTGTAATTTGTAGTATACAAGAAGAACAAGATTTTTCCATTACCAGGAGCAAAACAGTAACAATGCAGTTACATGACAAGAATCTGCATAACTAATCATATGCTAAATAGTCGCAAGTCAAATTTATGTATGAAATAGCCAAGGTGATTGTCTATAGAATAATGGTAGCCTCTTGTTCCAAGCTGTAGTGGATGGTGAGATATACAGCCTGAAAGCCAAAAGTTCAAAACATTGTTACCTTTTTGCCCAACCGGGTTAAAATTTTTCATTACTTTGTTGGCTCATCTCAGTCACTGGAGGATTTTACATATAAGAGTGATGCTGAGAGTGGCACTAGGAGGTAATCTTGAGGTGGGAATTATATGGGTGTGGAAGAATCCTATGGTCGTGATAAATCAGAAAAAAGTGGGGAAGTGACATTACCAATGATGATTCTGTTATGGACAGGACCTGGCAACGTGGTAAGGGTGACAAGGAGACATCAGAGGAACAGGGTAGTGGCAGTGGTGATAGTAATGATTCCAGCCCCAACATTCAAATATCCTGCCCGAGGCAGACACGTTTCCAGCACTGCTGGTGATGGCCACCCAGTTTGCCATGGGATTTTTATCTTGTCTTGCTGTGAAGAATATCGCCTTGCCCAGCCACCTGGCACGCCTGCGATCAAACTTCTTTCTTAACCTCCCGCTCACACACCGTGAGTAGACCGGGTCATAGGATAAAACGAAGGAGCGATATAAATTTTATATGTTTAATAACCCAGGGGGGGTCGGTTTGAATTAATAGCATATACAGAAATATACAATATTAATATGATCAAGCATAAACATACAAGCAAAAGGGCAATGATACAATACACCAAAATAAAAGGAAATAAAGATTAGAAAAAATACCTGAGCACACAGCTTTGTCCTAGCTGTCTCTCTTCCATGCTCAACACAATAGACTACTAAAAACTCACTCTCACCTCAGTGTGTGACCCCCCCCCCCCTACACCTTTCACCTCCCCCTTAGCCAGCCCTCCCTCTTTCTCCTTTGCAGAATCCTCGGACAGAAGGGTAAGCACCACATTCCAACCAGTGGGGGAAGGACGGACATCTGGGATATCACACTGACGGGCTAGACCGGCCCTCTCTCCATGGTATGCACATAAAACCATTGGAGCGAATTGACCACCAATGTAAACACAGCTTTACATTCCTACAGATATGTGACTGATAGGAATGAGGAATGATACATGTCCACGAAAGATACATAAATTGAGGGACTCATCATCACACCTCCCCCTTTTAGAGCGTGTCGGG
This sequence comes from Leptodactylus fallax, assembly GCA_947044405.1. Classification (NCBI taxonomy): domain Eukaryota; kingdom Metazoa; phylum Chordata; class Amphibia; order Anura; family Leptodactylidae; genus Leptodactylus; species Leptodactylus fallax. The sequence continues at coordinate 6,966,727 of CAMRHE010000074.1, read as the reverse complement.
AGGAAGGAGGAGCCTCCGTTCCTCTTCCACCCGCACCTCCGCAGCCTCACCCCGCCGGGACAGGCCATCAGCGTTGCCATGGGCCTGGCCAGGCTTGTGCCGGATGTCATAGTTGTATTGCTGCAGCACCAGGCTCCAACATAACAACCGTCCATTCTGACCTGCAACACGTTTGATCCAGATCAGAGGGTTGTGATCCGTCACCACGGTGAAGTGGCGCCCATACAAGTAAGGCTGCAGATGCTGCAAGGCCCAAACAATTGCTAGGCATTCCTTCTCCACTGTGGCATAGGCCACCTCCCGCGGCAGTAGCTTTCGGCTGAGGTACTGCACCGGGTGCTCTTGCCCCGCTGAGTCAAGCTGGCTCAGTACGGCACCGAGTCCGTAGGTGCTGGCGTCGGTCTGTAGCACAAGCGGACGTGACTCATCGTACGCCTGAAGTACAGGTGCGTTCGCCAGGGCCGCCTTCAGAGCCTGGAAGGAGCGCTCGCAAGCATCCGTCCACTGGACAGTTTGCGGCAACTTCTTCTTAGTGAGGTCCGTCAAGGGGGCAGCCAGAGCACTATAGTTCGGTACGAACTTCCTATAGTACCCTGCTGTACCCAGGAAAGACATCACCTGTCGCTTGGTCCGGGGGGGTTGGCCAGGATGTGATTACATCCAGCTTTTCAGGTTCTGGTTTCAGGGTTCCCCCACCTACCCGGTGTCCGAGGTATTGGACCTCGCGCATGCCCAGCTGACACTTTTCCGGTTTGATGGTCAAGCCCGCACGGTGGATCCGCCTCAGCACCTGCGCCAGGTGCTGTAGGTGTTCCTCCCAAGTGGAGCTGAAGACGGCAATGTCATCCAGGTACGCCGTGGCAAACCCTTCGCATCCCGTCAGCAGGGAGTTGACCATCCGCTGGAAAGTGGTAGGGGCATTCTTCATGCCGAATGGCATGACAGTGGACTCGTACAGTCCGAAAGGGATGAAAAAGGCCGATCGCTCCTGTGCCTGAGGGGACAGGGGGATCTGCCAGTATCCCCGACTCAAGTCCATGATGGACAAGTACTGGGCCTTACCTAACCGGTCAAGCAGGTCGTCGATGCGCGGCATGGGGTACGCGTCGTCGACTGTAACCGCATTCAGTTCCCTGTAATCTACACAGAACCAGGTGGTCCGATCCTTTTTGGGCACAAGAACCACAGGTGAAGCCCATGCACTGTGAGAGGGCCGAATCACCCCCAGGTCCAGCATCTCGCCAATCTCCTTGCGCATCTGGACCTGTACCTCCGAGGAGACGCGATATGGCGACCGCTGGATAGGGGCATGATTCCCGGTATCCACATGGTGAATGGCCTGGTCAGTTCTCCCGGGCTTCGCGGAGAACAGACCAGGTAGGGAGTGCAAAACTCCATCCAGCTGAGACAGCTGGGCCTCAGCTAGCAGGGGGTTCACCTGTGCCTTCTTGTTGGACCCATCCTCCTGAAAATGAGCAAGCAAGTCAACAAGGTCTTCTTCTTCCCCCTCCTCTAGCAGACTGCATACCGGAAAGGCACTAGCTTCCCGGTCATGATGATCCTTTATCATGTTGACATGGAAGACCTTATGCCTGTTCCGGCCTGGATCAACAGTGACCAGGTAGCTGACGCTGTTGACCTGCTGGTGCACGACGTATGGACCGGTCCATTTCGCCTGAAGCTTGTCCTGGGGCTCAGGGACTAGGACCCATACCTTCTGCCCCGGCTGGTATGTTCTCTCACGGGCATTCTGATCATACCAGCGCTTCTGGTCAGCCTGAGCCTGGACCATGTTGTCATGCACCAGCTGCGCCATAGCCTGCATTTGGTCACGGAATCGCAGGACATACTCCACGACTGGCACACCTTGGATGGCCGTTTCTCCTTCCCAGGACTCTTTCACAAGAGTTAGGGGCCCACGTACACGTCTCCTGTACAAGAGCTCAAAGGGGGAGAACCCCGTTGAGGCTTGAGGCACCTCCCGGTAAGCGAACAGCAGGTGCGGAAGATAAGGCTCCCAGTCGTGCCCGTGGGACTCGACTAACATCCTGAGCATCTGCTTCAGGGTGCCATTGAACCGTTCACACAGGCCATTGGTCTGTGGGTGATACGGGCTGGACACCAGATGTTGCACCTCTGTTACCTTACACAGGCCTTGCATCAAGGCAGACATGAACTGGGTACCTTGGTCTGTGAGCATCTCTCTGGGAAATCCAACACGGGAGAAGATGCCTACCAGAGCCTTGGCCACTACATCAGCCCGGGTGGAAGTCAGCGCGACAGCTTCCGGGTACCTAGTAGCGTAGTCTACTACCGTTAATATGAAACGTTTCCCGGTGCGACTGGGAATGGACAGGGGTCCAATGAGATCCACAGCCACCCGCTGGAAAGGTTCGGTTATGATGGGCATAGGTATCATTGGTGCTTTGGAGCCTTGCCCCGCCTTGCCCATCCTCTGACAAGTGTCACATGAACGGCAGCATTTAGCTACATCTGTCCCCATCTTAGGCCAGTAGAATAAGTGGCTGAGGCGAGCCTTGGTCTTAGCGATCCCCAGGTGGCCTGCCAGTGGAATATCATGAGCAATCCGCAACAACTCCACCCGATAGGGTTGGGGTACCACCAAATGTTTCTCCCTGAGCCGACTTTCTTTTCCCTTTGTGGGGATCGTTTCCCGGTACAACCTCCCTTGCTCCCAGTACACGCGGTCCTTGTCCGATTCCAAGGGAGGTTGACCAGCACGCTCCTTCAATGCATCCAGACTGTGGTCAGCTTGGACAGCGTCCCTGAACTCCTGACTGGAACCAGACAGAAGAGATGTGCATGTCACATACCCACCGGGCTCCTCCGGCTCCAGTGTGGGGAGGTTAGTCACGGCGGCCTCAGTGCCATCTCCGGGTGACAGAGGGAACGGCTCAGGGGTCGGAGCGCCTTCCACCCCTCTAGCACTCTGGCTGTGGGTTACCACTGCAACACCAGCAGTCCGTTCCTTATCCGGATCGGCCCTGAGATCCCCGTGACCCACCTGACCACCTGGCACATTGTCCTCAGTTGGGGTTGCCCCCAGCATCTCAGAAGAGCTACCCTGTAAACCTGCAAGGCAAGAATTAGCAATTACATTGACATTGCATTCATTCATTGATTCACAGTGAACTGCATGGGTGAATGGCTGAGCCAGGGTCACACTGAGGGGGCTCTCATCACCCGCAGATGTGGGCGGGGCTACAGCCAGGTCAGCATTCCACAATGCCTCATTCACATGCTCACTGATTACTTTAGCTGGACACACAGCAAGGGGAGACAAAAGGCTAACCCCTCCCTCTGCCTTTGTCTGTGCCTGTGTGGAAGGCTTCAACACCTCATTAAAATCATCCTTCAGTACAGACATTTTGTCACAGCGAGGTGGGGCTACTCCCACCCCATATTGGGACACCAAGGGCCCCAAATCTCTTCCCAATAGTACATTGGCAGGCAGATCAGACACTAGCCCCACATCACGTATCCCTTTTCCCGCACCCCAGTCCAAATGGACGCAAGCCATGGGCACAGTTACGCATTCTTGTCCAATACCCTTCAGGGTCAGAGTTTTTCCAGGGATAATACTGTCCGCAGGGACCAAGTCAGGTTGCACCAGAGTAATCTGCGCCCCAGTGTCCCGAAATCCCATGACCATCTTACCCCCCACAATGACCTGTTGACTGTTGGCATCGGATTGCAACCCCTCCCTCCCCACCAAGTATACAGATGGGCCAGCTGCCGTGGCTGGGGACACAGGGGGGTTCTTAGAGCGGTTGGGGCACTCCGCCTTGAAATGTCCTGGCTGGTTACAGGCATGACACCGCCGGACCTCTCCTTGGGATTTAGAGGTGGTCCCTGGGGCACCCAGAGTTCTTGGGACAGGGGAAGTAGAGGGGGCACCCGGGACAGAGTTTGTCTTACCCCACTTGGAGACCGCAGGCTGTGGTGAACTCCAACTTTGCCCCTCCTTCCCGCTTGGGGGTCTCTGCAGTGTGGCTCCTCTCTTGATCCCTTGCTCCCTGGTGGACACATAGTCGTCAGCAATCTCTGCAGCATTGTCTGCTGTTGTGGGTTTCCGATCACACACAAACTGGTGGACCTCCAGAGGGCACACCTGGAGAAATTGTTCCTTTATCATAAGATCCCCAATTCCCTCAAACGTGGTGACAGTAAGTCCTTTGATCCACTGCCAGAATGTAACCTGTAAGTGGTGCAGAACATCCGCATAGCTCTCTGTGGGACCCCGCTGGATATTCCGGAACTTTTTGCGGTACACCTCCGGCGTGAGACGGTATCTCCGGATCAGCGCCACTTTGATGGTCTCATAGTCCGCGTACACTGGTAAGCTCGTGGAAACATCCAGGCCTTTTCCCTTCAGCCGGGGAGACAGGTAACGGGCCCATTCTGCCTGGGGAATATGATGCTGCTTACACACCCTCTCAAATCCCCGCAAGAACGAGTCCAAGTCCCCGTTATCTTCCAAGATTGGAAAGTCCTCGGATCGGATCTTTAGTGCTCGGGCTCCTGGAGTTGGTTCAGGGGAAGGTTGCGCCTGCTGGCAAAGTTCCAGCTTTTTTAGCTCAAGCTGATGCTCCATCTCCGCCCGACGCTCTGCAGCAGCGGCCTCTCTTTCCGCCCGGCGCTCTGCAGCGCGGCGGCCTCTCTCTCCACCCAGCGCTCTGCAGCTTCTCTCTCCGCCCGGCGCTCTGCAGCAGCTTGGTACTGGTGAATCACCTGCAGACGGGCGCTATAGTCACTGGCGTCTATCTGCTGTAAGGCCATTTGCAAGTATAAGTCCGTTACCCCCACAGAACTGGGGTTACTGGTCCCTCCAGGCACAGTTACCTCTGGGGTCCGGGCACCTGCGGAACCGTCTGGCATGGTGATGTTTTCTGGTGCCAGCCTCTCAGGACTTTGCTCCACCTCCTGCATGGCTATGGTAGCTTCCATATCCACCATCTCCTGGAGTTCAGCAGCAACCAAGTCCTGCAGACGTTTGGTTATGCTTCTGGTCCCACCAGCCATCCACTGGAAGCCGTTGCCAAATAAAAGATAGGACAGAAAAAAGAAGAAGGGAGGGAACAGTATTGTACCAAACTTTCACCGTATTTTAAGCTTGATCTCATACCGCGCTCGTTCCATAGGATTGCCGCAATCCCCAGTGTCTGCGTGATACCACACCCACACACTGTTATCCTAAGATCCCACAACGCTGCCACCACTGTGAAGAATATCGCCTCACCCAGCCGCCTGGCACGCCTGCGATCAAACTTCTTTCTTAACCTCCCGCTCACACACCGTGAGTAGACCGGGTCATAGGATAAAACGAAGGAGCGATATAAATTTTATATGTTTAATAACCCAAGTGGGTCGGTATGAATTAATAGCATATACAGAAATATACAATATTAATATGATCAAGCATAAACATACAAGCAAAAGGGCAATGATACAATACACCAAAATAAAAGGAAATAAAGATTAGAAAAAATACCTGAGCACACAGCTTTGTCCTAGCTGTCTCTCTTCCATGCTCAACACAATAGACTACTAAAAACTCACTCTCACCTCAGTGTGTGACCCCCCCCCCCCAGCTACACCCTTCACCTCCCCCTTAGCCAGCCCTCCCTCTTTTTCCTTTGCAGAATCCTCGGACAGAAGGGTAAGCACCACATTCCAACCAGTGGGGGAAGGACGGACATCTGGGATATCACACTGATGGGCCAGACCGGCCCTCTCTCCATGGTATGCACATAAAACCATTGGAGCGAATTGACCACCAATGTAAACACAGCTTTACATTCCTACAGATATGTGACTGATAGGAATGAGGAATGATACATGTCCAAGAAAGATACATAAATTGAGGGACTCATCCCCCCCCCCCCCCCCCCCACACAAAACACAAACACAGAGTTACCACCCCCCCCTGTCCCTTTTAAAAACAAAAAAACAACAAACCCCCCCCCCCACAAAAAAAAAATTTACTTTCCTTAAAAATAAATCCACAGGCACCTTTTGGGTTTTCCACAAAACCCCCCCCCGAAGCCCATAAAAAAATCTTCCACCCCCCCTCACTATCATTTTACCTTCAGGTTTGGGCCCCCCCCCCCATGAACAGAGGGACCCCCCCGAAGGCCTTGACCCCGGGGGGCCCCCCGCCCACCCTGGCACGGCACAGTATTGTACTTCAAACAGATACTCATTATATAGCATCTCAATCAGACTATGTATGAGTATTATATATTGGGTAGGTTGTTTAAGAAATTACCTAGTTTATTCGTATACACTATAGAAAAACTGAATGGCTGAGATGACATTTAGGTGCAGAGCCAGACCAATATCCTTCCTCCCTGGGCCCCATCTTTTCAATCACACCACAGGGGCCCCATTCACCAAACATCTTGCTTCTGCTTGAGGTTGGCTGCTGTGTGAGCACATACTGTATTCCAAGGTCACAAGGGCCTTAGTTCAAGGCAAGAGCCAGACAGCAGGCTACTGACAGCACTCCAAGACTGAAACAATTAGAGGCAAGGGCTTGGCAGCAAGCTACTACTAGAAAATAAATTTTTGTTTTTGACATTTTAGAAATTTGCAAAAGAGTATCTGGTAATATTTTTGGGTAGTTGTAGAGTGGACTCACAAAATATATTTCACTGGAGGGCCCTAGGCACCCCAGTCTAACACTATTTCCATTTACTGTACTGTTGATGCTCCCTGCTACCCCTAAACAGCTGGACATCAGTTCATACAGCCTGCTCCTTCACGTTGTTTTCCATACTGTATTGTCCGTAATGTTGCCACATCTACTTCCAATGTCACCACTCAACCAGACATCTTCTGCGGTCTGGTCCGTCATGTTATTCCATACTGTATTGCACTCATATTGCCACAGCTACCACCACTGCCACCATTTAGCCAGACTTCCTGCAGTCTGCTTTGTCATGTTCTTTTGCATACTGTTCTGTCATTCATGTTGCCACAGCTACTTCCTCCACTCAGTCAGACTTGTCCTGCAGCCTGGTCCATCACATTATTCTATACTGTACTTCCACTCATGTTGCCACAGCTACTACCAGAACCTCTCAGCCAGGTATCTCCTGCGCTGTGGTACATCACGTCATACTATTCCATACTGTTGTGCCACAGTGTTGGCATAATAAAAATATATATCAAAAAGGTCCCAACCTTAAAAAAAAAAAAAAAAACATGTCATTGCTTCTTTCAATACCAACTATATTTTGATGTCACGTCTGGTCCAATATAGTGATAATTTTGGTGGCTTTTTTTACAAAGTTAACTCTTCATCACTTTTTAACTGGCTGGCACACTGATCGTGTGCCAAAAAATTTCTTTAAATTCTGTAATTGCCACTTGCCACTACCACAATGTTGGCATAATAACAAAAAAATATAACAGTACACTATTGCTTCTTCCAATACCAATGGCATGTTGATGCAACATTCTGCTCCCATAAATTAATAAAAAGAATAAATAATTTTGGTGGTTTATTTGAAAAAAAAAAAACAAAAAAAAACATTTCTTCTTCCCACTTTTCAACCAGGCACACTGCCACAATTTTTTCTCCAAAATAACAAGCCTGTTGAACTTACAAGTCCCCAAAAGGATCAAATTTTTATAAAACCATTGCTCTTTCAATATAAACGCCATGTATATTTAAAAAAAAAAACCTGGACAAGCATCTTCCTCCAAAACAAACAAATTTTTGGAATATTTTAAATGTTAAAATGCATAAAAGATAGTGCAGTACAAGCAATATAGTGATCAGACTCAAGCCCTCTGGGGTTTGAATTTGTGTTTAAATATATGAATTTGTATTGAAATATAAAAAATACATATAAAAGTAAATAAAAATGTTAGGTATCCCTGCATCATTTTTGTCCATTTTTCAACATTTCACCTCTCAAAAGACTTGAAAACAGAAAACGACTGTGTCAGGAAGGGGTTAAAATGATGGCGCTGCACCAAACTACATTTCTATATGGCACCACCCTATCTTGCTCTTCATTTAAGACCTGTCACATGCCCTCCATCAGAGCCGTAGCCTACAGGTGTTTAGTCAGTGATATATTCTATGCTGCACTCTTCTCACCCTTCCCACAGTTTCTTCACTGTGGTCAATAGCTTGGTGGTAAGACAAAGAAGCCTTAGTCAAATAGATCGGACTCTTTCTCCTGATGACAGCTCACTAAACTTTAGTTTGTTTTTTTAAAACAAAAACTAGAAAATCAAGATTAACCAATTCCATACCAGATGCTTTACCACCCTTCCAGACCAGGCACATTTTCAAGTTTTTTGTACGTGCGGTTTTGAGGGCTGTAACATTTTTATCATATGCATTATTGAACTAATTTCTGTGTCTTTTTTCATTGACACATAGAGCTTTATTTTAATGTTGTTTTGATTTTTGCATGTGTTTTAATTTTTTTTGTATCCAGGAAAATCTTTTTTCGGTGACACATAGGGCTTTATTTTAATGTTATTTTGATTTTTGCATGTGTTTTAATTTTTTTTATATCCGGGAAAATCTAAACAAGGTCATTTTTAATTTGTATGGTGTCGTCGGGGGTGGGGCTATAACCTTTAATAAGGGTGTTTTATTGGCGTATTATTTTATTTATTTTTTAATTATTTTATTCACTTTTTCTTTTTTTCTTTTTTTTTTTTTTTTTTTTTTTTACATTGTGTCATAATAGACCTTTGCGGACATCTGATGACTTTTTTATTTTTGTTGGGGAGGCTTATTTCCCCTGTAACTAGGGCTGGCACATTTAGCCCCAGTTGCAGGAGGAATACAGCCTCCTGCACATTGCTTGCACATTAGTATAGAGCTGCTCTGGGTCCTGTAGGACCCAGAGCAGCTCTAACAGACTTTGATCCCGGCAGATCACATGACTGCTGGGTCAGAGGGGAGCCGCAAGATATCGGCGCCCATAGCGCTGTATAAAGTGCGCATTGAGCGCTGTATACACAGCGATCGGGATGGCAGGGAAGTTACAGCTCCAGCTGAAGTTACAGCTGGCTCCCTGTTTCAGCAGCTGCACGATTTTGTGCAGCTGCTGAATTCTGCTTGCAGAAATTGACAACCACCTTCCGGACGTATATAGTCTATGGGCGGTACAATAATGGTTAAAATCAAAAATTGACAGTTGTTAACTAACTGCATAAAGAATGCAAAATCCTGAAGACCATCGGAAGTCCAACCAGTGCCTTCAAATCTGTAAGCGAGTATCCAGCAAGTACTTCTCCATTCTTTGAATATGACTAATTTTTTGAAACCATTAAGTGATAGTAGGAAGACTGTTGAACCTCCAATGTCTAGGGATCACCATTCTTGCTGCTCTAAGAAGTAAGGGTCTTGGAGTGTTGTTTGATTGGTCCAGGAAGGACAGATAACAGCAAAGCAGATGGGTCATTGGCTACTGTCAACCCCTGATTTTATTTAGCAGATTTACCAACTTTCCCAAAACTCTTGGTGGATTGGACAACTCATCAACAAATCGCCAACAGATATCTGGTACGTTCGGATACATAGCATGAAAAATAGTAGGAACCCTATACCAAAAAGTTAGTATTTTGAAGAGAGTTTCCTTTGCTTTGCAAGCAATAGAGAATATGCGACAGAGGGTGAATACCTTAGCACATTGCTCCGGAGTAAAGACCTGGTTCAGGTAATGTCCTTTCTTTTTATAGGATTGTCAAAGTGACAGATGCCATGGTTTCTTCTACATAGTTTATTTTTCTTGAGTGATGGATGATGACTCTTTATACTTGATAAATGTCCATTTTTGGTGCTTATTATACATATGTAGCATCCACTGTATCTGAACCCTAAATCTTCTGGCTGTGATTGGATTAGGCTATAAAATGTCAATTAAGAGTACTGCTAAGTGTGGAAATAAAGTGGTACCTTGCTAGTGTTCAAAAGTAAAACTAAAATAGCAGCTCAACAAGACATTTGAAAGTGGCATAGTGCTTTTAAATCATTTGCCCTCATTTACTAATAGACAAAGCCAAGTTAAACCAGGCAGTCTTAAACTGTCAATTGCATCATGATGGATGATAAATCTACATCTGTAAACTGTCTAGTCTAAGTGTTTACCATTAGTTGGCTTACTTTGAGTCAGAATTTTACTCCAAATATTTTGTGCAAATGGGCAATCATCTCACATCTTAAAGGGGTTTTCCAGGCACTCTTTATGGACTAACTTCCTCTGGGGGATTTAGATGCTGTACCTAGGGCTTCCAGGCTGGCTCTGATCCTGTGCCACTTCGCCTCTTGTGTGTTCACCAGTGCTACGGGGGATGTCTTTATTATAACCTGCTAGCCCCCACATGTAATTACCTGTAAATACTGGAGGTGTGGGGTGACCAGGGTGCTTCAATCCTGTGGGGTCAGAGCTGACCCAGAACCCCTAGGTACAGCATCTTAAAAAAAAAAAAAAAAAAACCAGAGGAAGTATTTAAAGAAAAATAAAGACTCCATGGAAAACACCTTTAAATATCCCCCTTTCAGTTAAGCCACACTTCTTTGTCTAGTAACTTAGAAAAAATGCACTAAAGCTAGATGGGCCTAAAATGTGTCTGAAACACACCTAAGATATGGCTATTTTAGTCCAGAATTTAGGATTACCCATTATATAAAACTCCCCCCCCCCCCTTGACTATTGGTTGCTAATGTCCTTTCTGAAGAATTGGTTGGGTATGTCTGCTGTCTTGAAAGTTGCTTTATTGCAATATTAATAAAAAAAAAAAATTCTAGTCTGAAAAGTTAATTAAATCTATAAAAAAAATACTGTTGAGGTTTTTGGTTCCAAAGTTTTAAACATTATATCCTGCCAGCATTACTACATTCACTCTTGTTCTACCTCTGATGTGCTATACTGTAAAATCAATGGACTTGACAATGTACTGTGAATTTTGCATTACTTTCCTTATACAGCACCTTCATTACTAATTGACTTCATATGTAGTAAGTTTTGTATAGCATGAGAGCAGGATAAAAACATGAGAATGTTATGTGGATTGCTAAAATAGGTGAAGTGTTGGGGGGGGCAGCAAATGGAGATTAGTCAAAAGTCACAAATGAAGCAGCTTTCCATAGCATACAGTAAAGAGAATGGTCACTTCTGTAGGTGACAAATTTAGCACATTCCTGAAATACAGGCAAGGTTATTCATTGGAATAGCAGAGCTAAGAAATGTAATTAATCATCGACCCTTGGGTAAATGGGTGGTGTTTGAGGGAAGACTTCCTTATGATATTAAAAGGACCAAAACAACCTAAAATACAAGCTGCTTTACATGAAAGAGTGATTAGTAACCTTATAAATACTGTGGGTATACATACAAACCTTTCAGGATACTACAATGAGCTACTTGTCACTAAAATGAGGTTTTGTTTATTACATAAAGTGTAAGTGAAAGAGTTCACAAAAAGTAATTAAAATGGAAAACATAATTTATCTAGAAACACGAGATTTCCAGTTAGAACACCACACTAGCGTCATTACTAAAAGAAGCCATTATCATCAGCTAATAGCCATATTAAATGGTGTGCATTTAGAACTGTTCAACAATATTTATTGACAAACCATGTGGGAGATCATTTGGGTTATAGGTATAGAATTATGTGCATTTTATTTATAAGGAGGTGAATGAGAATTGTAACTTGTAGAAAATGCTCTGAAAAATAATACTTTTTGCCCCATTGGATGAATGGTCAACATATAAAAATCTAGGGAACCCTAGTGTTGCTCAAACATCACAGGCACGACATGGTTCCCAAATGAGGAGTACAGCACAAAACATTGCCCTTTACAGTCTATGATCATCTTTTAGCACATCATATAATTTTTAGTTGTAATATTCTGTGCTGTTATAAAAGGGAGTCTGTCACTAGAACCCAGCCCTGCAGATAAGTTCGTTTCACCTGAATCTAACTGTGTTTTCCCCTCCTTTGCCAAGCTCTCACAGTTCATGTAAATATGCAAATTAGCTCTTCGGAGCAATATGGGCATTGTCACTTACTGCTTTTGATCAATTTCAATATCCTAGTTGCTCAAAAGAGCTCATTTGCATACTGACAAAAACAGCTATATAGATGCAACAGACGCACCCATTCACAATGGCTAAGCACTATCTAATGCAGATGACCCTAGCCAATCTGCAAGGCTGGGTTCTGCTGAGAGACTGCCTTTAAAATGTATTAAAGTGTATCAAAATTTTGAAAAACCTTCGTACTAGAGATAGGCGAACCCCTCAGGATTAATTTGGTTTTGGGTTCGAGTTGAACAAGTTTGGCACAAACCACAACCTAAATTGGCTTAAAGCGTAGTGTAGAACACTCTCAGAGCTACTACAAACCTGGTGCTCCTGTGGGCCAATCACAGGTGACCTGCTCCCATTATTGAATTCAATAGCGACAGTGAGAGCACCGCCATCATCTATCCCTAGTGGTGGTCTCGCTATCATCTATCCCTGTGCTGCGACATTATGAGGTCACAGTATAAGGATTTAAAAAAAAAAAAAAAAAAAAAAAAACACAAACACAAACTATCATAGCAGAGCTGCTGCCACTATTGCCGCTGGTGGCCGCGCTGCGTATAGACACTTTGGTCATTTGAATTTTGACTTCAGTAACGCAGCAGCTCTCCTGTGATTGGCCAATTTGAATTTAGCACCAGAGCAGGTGCTTTGGTATCAAATTCAAATGGCCAAAGTGTCTATACATAGCAGGGCAACCGCCACCATGCCCTCTTTTTGGTTCACCCAAAGCCATTTTTATATTTGCCGATTCCTTCATAATACCAGTCGTGCTGATCTTTACATGATTAAGACATATTGCTAATGTTATTGGAGTTCTCCTTAAAAACAGTTTATATATTTGCAGATATGCAAAGTTATTGTAACAATCAAGTTGAGCTGAAGCTGCCTAATGTAAATCAGTGGGATGTACTTTTCAAAAGAAATCTATTAAGATTTTTTTCATCTCTCCATATAATCATTTTGGAACATACAAGCTTAGTAATTGGATATGAAAAGCAAAAGTAAATAGAATGACATTTCTCAGACTCAAATGGAATTAAGACTGACCCTCCAACATTGTAGTTCTTTATTTTCATGTATTTACTCCTCCCAAAATAATGTATTGAATGTGTAACAATTACAATTATACAAAACAATTAAAGTACCTCAATTATTCAAAATGAGATTATAAAAAAAATATTTGGGAAAAAAAAATTTCGGTCCCTCAAAAATGGAAAAAAAAAAAAAAAATTACACTTTTTCAAAACAGGATTGGAACACTTCATTTTACAAACAGGATTAACAAGAACATAACACACAAGCTTACAGACAAACAACATAAAATAACGAACACAATTTTAATCAGGAGAATCATGCGTTCATGGAAGAAATTAAAACAAATTTGTACAAGTGAACAAAATTATTAAAAAAAAAAAAATTGCAACTATTTTCTCAAGGAAATAATGTGTTAGAAAATGGGAAACAATTCTGCACACACATACATAATTCTGTATCCAGACAATATTGAAATGTGTGAGTGCCTTTGACAACATAAGAAATGTAACAGTGCTATCTGGAGCCAACAATAAAAAAAAAATGAAATAAATACAAAAGTATACAAGCAAAAAATAAGTCAAAAACACTGACATGATTGTCTAAAATTAAAATGTCAACACATTGATTTGGCAAACATTGAACTGTAAGATATATTAGTGGTATCAGCAATGAAAATGGACCTTTATCGACTTAAGTTGTCTTTGAGTACTGGACATTGCAAAAATTCAGAATATACACATAATTGCTTTTTTCCCCCAAAACAATTAAGACACAATTAAGGAAAGAACAAATGATTCCCTGTTATTTTCTACATTAAGTGATAATGTACATTTGTAAATAACTACTTCTGTCTTCAAAGTGTTTAAATACATGAAGCTTGTGTTATAGAAATCATCTATATTGAAGCAACTCTGTCACACTTGTAGTAAATCAGTGTGTATAAAAAATGATTCTGTTTTTTTTTTCCTTTTTGTTTTGAGTGCTTGTATATGTGTCAAGATAACACAGAATGCGCAGGAGGACTCATCGTCCACCAAAGTCCAAAGTTTTCATATTCTGTCTTTTTTGCTCAGGAAATCAGCAGCTGCCTTTGCTGTGCAAAACAAAACAAATGAGAATAAATAGTTTTTTTTTTTCTTAAATTATTCCATTTAAGGTCACCAGGATTTGAGATGACCCTGCAGGTAATAAGGCATCCTGCTCTTCAGTCTTTTCTCTATTTTTTTTTCTAAAAAGTCTCATATGGAAGAGCCATGCGAAGTGTTGGACTTGGTCCCATGTAGGTGTCCCCAAATTGTCATACATGACTAATTGAGTGTAGGGCAGTAGATTCTGCAGCTGCTCTTGCCATGTTGTGCCACATGCTGGTGGAATTGTGGCCCGTTGCATGGATTGGTTCCTGGTCAGACAGAGACAGCATCATTGCATATGCCTTAAATGCAGAGAAAACATTGGTAAATTAAAGCAAATCATTTGTTATTTAGCAGGCTTTAAATGCAGCTTAGAAAAGCCTTAAATTGAGCTAACTGTAATAAACATGTGCATCATTTTTTAACAGATTGGGGCAGGTTTACTAAAACTGTCTAAAAGCAACATTGTCTAAGTTCCTCTAAGCAACCAATTCAAGCACCTTTCATTTTGTGTTCTGCTCCTGGAAAATTAAAGCTGCATTGCGTTGGCAACTAAGATAGTTTTGCTTTCAGACAATGTAATTAATTTGCACCATTACAGTGCTGGCCAAAAGTATTGGCACCCCTACAATTCTGTCAGATAATACTCAATTTCTTCCAGAAAATGATTGCAATCACAAATGCTTTGGTAATAATATCTTCATTTAATTTGTCTTCAATGGAAAACCACAAAAAGAATTGTCAAAAAGCCAAATTGGATATAATTCCACATCAAACATAAAAAAGGGGGTGGACAAAAGTATTGGCACCCTTTGAAAAATCATGTGATGCTTCTCTAATTTGTGTAATTAACAGCACCTGTTACTTACCTGTGGCACATAACAGGTGGTGGCAATAACTAAATCACACTTGCAGCCAGTTGAAATGGATTAAAGTTGACTCAACCTCTGTCCTGTGTCCTTGTGTGTACCACATTGAGCATGGAGAAAAGAAAGAAGACCAAAGAACTGTCTGAGGACTTGAGAAGCAAAATTGTGAGGAAGTATGAGCAATCTCAAGGCTACAAGTCCATCTCCAAAGACCTGAATGTTCCTGTGTCTACCGTGCGCAGTGTCATCAAGAAGTTTAAAGCCCATGGCACTGTGGCTAACCTCCCTAGATGTGGACGGAAAAGAAAAATTGACGAGAGATTTCAACGAAAGATTGTGCGGATGGTGGCTAAAGAACCTCGACTAACATCCAAACAAGTTCTAGCTGCCCTGCAGTCCGAGGGTACAACAGTGTCAACCCGTAATATCCGTCGGCGTCTGAATGAAAAGGGACTCTATGGTAGGATACCCAAGAAGACCCCACTTCTGACCCAGAGACATAAAAAAGCCAGTCTGGAGTTTGCCAAAACTTACCTGAGAAAGCCAAAAACTTTTTGGAAGAATGTTCTCTGGTCAGATGAGACAAAATTAGAGCTTTTTGGGAAAAGGCATCAACATAGAGTTTACAGGGAAAAAAAAAAAAGAGGCCTTCAAAGAAAAGAACACGGTCCCTACAGTCAAACATGGCGGAGGTTCCCTGATGTTTTGGGGTTGCTTTGCTGCCTCTGGCACTGGACTGCTTGACCGTGTGCATGGCATTATGAAGTCTGAAGACTACCAACAAATTTTGCAGCATAATGTAGGGCCCAGTGTGAGAAAGCTGGGTCTCCCTCAGAGGTCATGGGTCTTCCAGCAGGACAATGACCCAAAACACACTTCAAAAAGCACTAGAAAATGGTTTGAGAGAAATTGCTGGCCACTTTAGAAGTCTCCAGTGCTGAGTCCAGACCTGAATCCCATAGAACACCTGTGGAGAGATCTCAAAATGGCACTTTGGAGAAGGCACCCTTCAAATCTCAGGGACCTGGAGAAATTTGCCAAAGAAGAATGGTCTCAAATTCCAGCAGAGCATTGTAAGAAACTCATTGATGGTTACCGGAAGCGGTTGTTCGCAGTTATTTTGTCTAAAGGTTGTGCTACCAAGTATTAGGCTGAGGGTGCCAATACTTTTGTCCGGCCCATTTTTGGAGTTTTGTGTAAAATGATCAATGATTTGACTTTTTTTTTCATTTTCTTTTGTGTTTTTTCATTGCAAGCAAAATAAATGAAGATATTATTACCAAAGCATTTGTGATTGCAATCATTTTCTGGAATAAAATGAGTATTATCTGACAGAATTGCAGGGGTGCCAATACTTTTGGCCAGCACTGTATGTGTATATGTGTACCCACCATGACATATATTAAGTTATAGCCAGCATGCTATATGAAATACAGTGTGGAAAAAAGTATTTAGTCAGCCACCAATTGTGCACGTTCTCCCACTTAAAAAGATGAGGCCGACCTGTAACTGACATCATAGGTAGACCTCAACTATGAGAGACAAAATGAGAAAACGTATCTAGAAAATCACATTGTCTGACTTTTTAAGAATTTATTTGCAAATTATGGTGGAAAATAAGTATTTGGTCACCTACAAACAAGCAAGATTTCTGGTTCTCACAGACCTGTAACTTCTTCTTTAAGAGGCTCCTCTGTCCTCCACTCATTACCTGTAGTAATGGCTCCTGTTTGACATTGTTATCAGTATAAAAGACACCTGTCCACAACCTCAAACAGTCACACTCCAAACTCCACTATGGTGAAGACCAAAGAGCTGTGGAAGGACACCAGAAACAAAATTGCAGACCTGCATAAGGCTGGGAAGACTGAATCTGCAATAGGCAAGCGGCTTGGTGTGAAGAAATCAACTGTGGAAGCAATAATTAGAAAATGGAAGACATACAAGACCACTGATAATCTCCCTCGATCAGGGGCTCCACGCAAGTTCTCACCCCGTGGGGTCAAAATGATCACAAAAATCCCTGAACCACACGGGGGGGACCTAGTGAATGACCTGCAGAAAGCTGGGACTAACGTAACAAAGACTACCGTCAGTAACACACTACGCCGCCAGGGATTCAGATCCTATAGTGCCAGACGTGTCCCCCTGCTTAAGCCAGTACATATCCGGGCCCGTCTGAAGTTTGCTAGAGAGCATTTGGATGTTCCAGAAGAGTATTGGGAGAATGTCATATGGTCAGATGAAACCAAAGTAGAACTGTTTGGTAGAAACACAACTCGTCATGTTTGGAGGAGAGTGAATGCTGAGTTGCATTCAAAGAACACCATACCTACTGTGAAGCATGGGGGTGGCAACATCATGCTTTGGGGCTGTTTCTCTGCAAAGGGTCCAGGACGACTGATCCGTGTACAGTCATGGCCAAAAGTTTTGAGAATGACACAAATATTATATTTTCACATGATCTGCTGCCCTCTGGTTTTTATGTGTGTTTGTCAGATGTTTTTATCACATACAGAAATATAATTGCATTCATATTATGAGTAACAGAAGCTTATATTGACAGTTAGAATGAGTTAATGCAGCAAGTCAATATTTGCAGTGTTGACCCTTCTTCTTCAGGACCTCTGCAATTCTCCCTGGCATGCTCTCAATCAACTTCTGGACCAAATCCTGACTGATAGCAGTCCATTCTTGCAGAATCAATGCTTTAATTTTGTCTGAATTTGTTGGTTTTTGTTTGTCCACCCGTCTCTTGAGGATTGACCACAAGTTCTCAATGGGATTAAGATCTGGGGAGTTTCCAGGCCATGGACCCAAAATCTCTATGTTTTGTTCCCTGAGCCATTTAGTTATCACCTTTGCTTTATGGCAAGGTGCTCCATCATGCTGGAAAAGGCATTGTTGAGCGCCAAACTGCTCTTGGACGGTTGGGAGAAGTTGCTCTTGGAGGACATTCTGGTACCATTCTTTATTCATGGCTGTGTTTTTAGGCAAGACTGTGAGAGAGCCGATTCCCTTGGCTGAGAAGCAACCCCACACATGAATGGTTTCAGGATGCTTTACAGTTGGCATGAGACAAGACTGGTGGTAGCGCTCACCTCTTCTCCGAATAAGCTGTTTTCCAGATGTTCCAATCGAAAAGGGGATTCATCAGAGAAAATGACTTTACCCCAGTCCTCAGCAGTCCACTCCCTGTACCTTTTGCAGAATATCAGTCTGTCCCTGATGTTTTTTCTGGAGAGAAGTGGCTTCTTTGCTGCCCTCCTTGAGACCAGGCCTTGCTCCAAGAGTCTCCGCCTCACAGTGCGTGCAGATGCACTCACACCTGCCTGCTGCCATTCCTCAGCAAGCTCTGCACTGCTGGTAGCCCGATCCCGCAGCTGAAACACTTTTAAGAGACGGTCCTGCCGCTTGCTGGTCTTTCTTGGGCGCCCTGGAGCCTTTTTGGCACCAATGGAACCTCTCTCCTTGAAGTTCTTGATGATGCGATAGATTGTTGACTGAGGTGCAATCTTTCTAGCTGCAATACTCTTCCCAGTTAGGCCATTTTTGTGCAGTGCAATGATGACTGCACGTGTTTCTTTAGAGATAACCATGGTTAACAGAAGAGAAACAATGATGGCAAGCACCAGCCTCCTTTTAAAGTGTCCAGTGGTGTCATTCTTACTTAATCATGACAGATTGATCTCCAGCCCTGTCCTCATCAACACCCACACCTGTGTTAATGGAGCAATCACTGAAACGATGTTAGGTGGTCCTTTTAAGGCAGGGCTGCAATGATGTTGAAATGTGTTTTGGGGGATAAAGTTCATTTTCTAGGCAAATATTGACTTTGCAAGTAATTGCTGTTAAGCTGATCACTCTTTATAACATTCTGGAGTATATGCAAATTGCCATTAGAAAAACTGAAGCAGTAGACTTTGTAAAAATTAATATTTGTATCATTCTCAAAACTTTTGGCCATGACTGTACATGAAAGAATGAATGGGGCCATGTATCGTGAGATTTTGAGTGCAAACCTCCTTCCATCAGCAAGGGCATTAAAGATGAAACATGGCTGGGTCTTTCAGCATGACAATGATCCCAAGCACACCGCCAGGGCAACGAAGGAGTGGCTTCATAAGAAGCATTTCAAGGTCCTGGAGTGGCCTATCCAGTCTCCAGATCTCGACCCCATAGAAAACCTTTGGAGGGAATTGAAAGTCCATGTTGCCCAGCGACAGCCCCAAAACATCACTGCTCTAGAGGAGATCTGCATGGAGGAATGGGCCAACATACCAGCAACAGTGTGTGCCAACCTTGTGAAGACTTACAGAAAACATTTGACCTCTGTCATTGCCAACATAGGATATATAACAAAGTATTGAGATGAACTTTTGTTATTGACCAAATACTTATTTTCCACCATAAGTTGCAAATAAATTCTTTAAAAATCAGACAATGTGATTTTCTGGATTTGTTTTCTCATTTTGTCTCTCATAGTTGAGGTCTACTTATAATGACAATTACAGGCCGGCCTCATCTTTTTAAGTGGGAGAACTTGCACAATTGGTGGCTGACTAAATACTTTTTTCCCCCACTGTATATCATTATGTGCACCAAAAAAAAGTTTCACAATTGTGATGCTCTTTTTACAGTACGTATAAATCATTTGGATTATTTTTTGCAAAGCACAAGTTTTATTGTGTTTTAGAAGCAAATCATCTGTCATTTACCTGGGATTTGGACTTCCTATATATTGGCTGCTTTAAGTCTTCTGCCAAATGAGAAGATGTGAAAGAAGAGAGATCATCATCATTGAACTGATTCTCATCCATTTTTCTCATCTTAAGACTGTCTGTGAAGTGCCTGATGTGATCCAAAGCTGATAGACCAGTTTTGAAATCTTCATCGTCATACCTGTGTGAAACAATGACAGAATTGGTGAGGGATAAAAAAACAAACAAAAAAAAACCCCACACATACACACACAACGTATACATTTCTACATAATTTCTAATAAGCGCCCTGCTCAATCTAGCCACAGACACCATCGCTGATTCAGCCACAGAGCCCTCGGGAGATACAAGCTGATCAAGCCTATTCATCTGAGCCTAGTCAGTGGTGGAAAGCTACATTTGTGCTTCAAGCTTTCCGCTGCAGGAGGCTGGAGGGATGGAAATAGACAAGGACATTTTTGGGGCACTGTGAATGGCCCCTAAGAGCTTTAAAAAAAACAAAACAAAAAAATAACACACTAACCTGCTAGGTGAGACTTTGCAGTTTAATTCAGCTTTACTTGCTTCTTCAAAATCATTGTCATTGCAATTTTCAAGTAAGCTTGTGTTTGGTTCCTTCATTGATTTCCCTGCAATTTCACTTTCTTCCTCATCTTCATCTAAGATAGTTTCATCTTCAATCTCATCATCATCCAGAATATCAGAACTCTGACCAGTCAGCATAATTTTATCATGGGCACCATTCATTCTAAAGAGAAATATGAAAACACATATTAATCCTATTCCCCATATATGCCCAATTTATAGGCTCAAAAGGATTTGAATTTCTTATTTGTATACATATATTTAATATATATTACATTAATTTTGGACTTATACATTTGTAGATTTCTAAAAAATCGTATAGGATTAGATTTTTACTAGTTTGGTATATATATCTATATATATATATATATATATATATATATATATATACAGTCATATGAAAAAGTTTGGGCACCCCTATTAATCTTAATCATTTTTAGTTCTAAATATTTGGGTGTTTGCAACAGCCATTTCAATTTGATATATCTAATAACTGATGGACACAGTAATATTTCAGGATTGAAATGAGGTTTATTGTACTAACAGAAAATGTGCAATATGCATTAAACCAAAATTTGACCGGTGCAAAAGTATGGGCACCTCAACAGAAAAGTGACATTAATATTTAGTAGATCCTCCTTTTGCAAAAATAACAGCCTCTAGTCGCTTCCTGTAGCTTTTAATCAGTTCCTGGATCCTGGATGAAGGTATTTTTGACCATTCCTCTTTACAAAACAATTCCAGTTCAGTTAAGTTTGATGGTCGCCGAGCATGGACAGCCCGCTTCAAATTATCCCACAGATGTTCAATGATATTCAGGTCTGGGGACTGGGATGGCCATTCCAGAACATTGTAATTGTTCCTCTGCATGAATGCCTGAGTAGATTTGGAGATGTTTTGGATCATTGTCCTGCTGAAATATCCATCCCCGGCGTAACTTCAAATTCGTCACTGATTCTTCTACATTATTCTCAAGAATCTGCTGATACTGAGTTGAATCCATGCGACCCTCAACTTTAACAAGATTCCCGGTGCCGGCATTGGCCACACAGCCCCAAAGCATGATGGAACCTCCACCAAATTTTACAGTGGGTAGCAAGTGTTTTTCTTGGAATGCTGTGTTTTTTTGACGCCATGCATAACGCCTTTTTGTATGACCAAACAACTCAATCTTTGTTTCATCAGTCCACAGGACCTTCTTCCAAAATGAAGCTGGCTTGTCCAAATGTGCTTTTGCATACCTCAGGCGACTCTGTTTGTGGCGTGCCTTCAGAAACGGCTTCTTTCGCATCACTCTCCCATACAGCTTCTCCTTCTGCAAAGTGTGCTGTATTGTTGACCGATGCACAGTGACACCATCTGCAGCAAGATGATGCTGCAGCTCTTTGGAGGTGGTCTGTGGATTGTCCTTGACTGTTCTCACCATTCTTCTTCTCTGCCTTTCTGATATTTTTCTTGGCCTGCCACTTCTGGGCTTAACAAGAACTGTCCCTGTGGTCTTCCATTTCCTTACTATGTTCCTCACAGTGGAAACTGACAGGTTAAATCTCTGAGACAACTTTTTGAATCCTTCCCCTGAACAACTATGTTGAACAATCTTTGTTTTCAGATCATTTGAGAGTTGTTTTGAGGAGCCCATGATGCCACTCTTCAGAGGAGATTCAAATAGGAGAACAACTTGCAATTGGCCACCTTAAATACCTTTTCTCATGATTGGATACACCTGGCTATGAAGTTCAAAGCTCAGTGAGGTTACAAAACCAATTTTGTGCTTCAGTAAGTCAGTAAAAAGTAGTTAGGAGTATTCAAATCAATAAAATGATAAGGGTACCCAAATTTTTGCAGCGGTCAAATTTTGGTTTAATGCATATTGCACATTTTCTGTTAGTACAATAAACCTCATTTCAATCCTGAAATATTACTGTGTCCATCCGTTATTAGATATATCAAATTGAAATGGCTGTTGCAAACACCCAAATATTTAGAACTAAAAATGATTAAGATTAATAGGGGTGCCCAAACTTTTTCATATGACTGTATATATATATATATATATATATATACTCAAGAAATTTTATTTTTCATATCTATATTGAATGTAGTGTAACATAACCAAAGTATAAAGACATTCATTTAGTAGAATATTCTTGGATGTATAATTTCCCCACTTTTCAAAGTTGTATAAAGCATAAAAAAAAAAACTAAGAAAATGTAAAATGTATATATATGTTTTCTATATTTTCTTGGTGAGTCGTAAAAGAAAATATTTAGATTAAGTCTAAACCTCCTCACTCTATTATAGCCGCAGCACAGAGCAACTTCTGTCAAGTCTACAAAATGGGCCTTTTATTCTCAGGAAATAATCTATTTACTAAATCATCTGTAACCACATTAGAAATGAGTCAGTAATTCTCCAAATCATGCATCACACTTCCTAGACAATGGGCTTCCTTGGTAAATTAAGACTTCACTATTCGGGTTCTATTTTTTCTTGGAGTCTCTCCTCCTATATACATCACCCCCACCGGGATACATGAAAAGTCAACACTGTTAAAAAGGATCAATGAAAGAAAAAAAAAAAAAGTCAGGAAATGATTATTTAAATCAGAAAAGCTGAACGCAATGAATCTGTAAGAATCAAACAGGATAATTACTGGAACACTCAAATGCCCAGTGACTTCTATCTTTTATCTGAGTATAATGATAGTAGTTTTGGACCACCAGTGGAAATCAAAAAAAGGAAAAAAAAAAAAAAAAAAATTATGTAGACAGCACAGCCGAAATAATGGTGCTAGTTATGCTACATCACATTTCTCATGGGTGAATGTTTCATGAACTGGACCTAAAGAAAGGAACGCTTTATGATTGAATAAACAGATTTGCTAATTACGTCTCCAAGTTCAGTAATTTGCCAGGGATAAAATATCCATCAAGTGCAGTCAGAATATAGAATTCTGAAAAGGAAACACTGGCTGACCCTATGACCCTCTCTCTTTATTAACTTCCTGTTTAGGGACATGTTGTAACCAGATGTTAAATGAAAGTCCCCAATCAAAAAAGCAAAATAAAAAGATAAAAATACCGTCCAAAAACACTTGTTATTGGTAATGGTTTAGTAATATAGGCTATAGGAATACCTGAACATGTTGTATAACTGAAATCAAAGAAAAATGTCCTATCCCATGTATACATCCAACTGAATTAGTATTACAAAACTGAACATGGATGATGAAGTGCTATTGACAAATAATAAAACTGGTTTTATATCTTTACATAATGCATGAGATTTAATAATGTATTCATGTAAACATGCTATGGAATATCATTATAGTGCTAAGCAGGCACAACTAAGTAAAGAAATATCTCCCATAATGAATGTAAACTTAACCTAAACAACAATCCCATAGGTTATGGTG
This sequence comes from Leptodactylus fallax, assembly GCA_947044405.1. NCBI lineage: Eukaryota > Metazoa > Chordata > Amphibia > Anura > Leptodactylidae > Leptodactylus > Leptodactylus fallax. The sequence continues at coordinate 6,942,885 of CAMRHE010000074.1, read as the reverse complement.
GACGGAGTTTATAAGATAAATCATATTCATAAAATTCATCATTCTTGGGAAATACAAGCCCTTTTAAAATTTCAGTTTTGGATTCAATAATAAAGTTTACATAATAAACTTTCTTGACGTAAGGCTAGGATCATACTTGCGCTGTCGTACTCTAACGATGAAGAGCCCATCTGCTAACACAGTGGTTACTTGCGAACACCATAAACTATAATGAGGTCCACTAGGATTGCGCCGTTTTGCACAGGACTTTTCTCTCCACTGATTTTTGGTGAAATCTGCAGTGGAGTCTCCTACAAAGACTCTGCATCAGATGTGAACCTAGCCTTAAAAGGTATAAATAGCATACTCTTCAGTGGTACCTATAAGTAACCTTCTGAGACAACATGGTGGCTCAGTGGTTAGTAACTCTTTTAGTGTATACATTTCTGACTAAAGCCTATATCTGCATGGAGTCTGGGTGTTCTCCCTGGTTTTTTGCTTGGGTTTCCTCAAGTTTCTACTTACAGTTCAAAAACCTACTGAAAGGCAAATTAACTTCTATGAAATCGAACCTTTCCTGTGAGAACAGTGCGTTATACATGTATGTTGTTGTGTCTTTGGGTAGCCCAAGTCATTCTAAGACTAACCAGTCAACTTGCCTGCTCCCTGCTGTATGTCTAAACTATGCTTTATGGGCTTCATTTAACACCAAAATTATTGCCAATTTTAACAATATGTTAGTACAGTCATTGACATCTGTTTGACAGGAAAACATGTTGTGAAAAGTGCTCTGATCCGCATAGCTATTACCCATTGCTATTAGTCTGTGACCTTAAAAGTCTTACCTCTCTTCTGGGTTTAAGGGTGAATGTTTGGTATGACTGCTGTTCCCAATAAAATTTCGTATTTCAGTGAAATAGGAATCCTCTTTGTCATCCAAAATGGCACCAGTGCCTTCGGACTCGGAGTGAGGGGAGGATGCAGCTGTACCTGGTTGAAGCAAATGGGAGGCTAGTTTTATGCATTGTATATGTAATTTCGTTCTTTTTTTGACACATAGAATTTGGGGAAAGCTACGGTATGAAAGGTTGGAATGAAAGGTCATTGAGAAGAACATAATTTCTAAGCTTGGTCTGAAAAAGCCCAATGACATACATGATCTGATAGGTGTTGGCAGCCTGAGCATTTTTCCATAACAAAGATATAAGCCCTTATAGTGTTGATGCAAATCAAGTGGGTATGTTCCGCCCACTTGGCTAGTATACCCTAATACGAATCAACACTAAAAGGGCTTATATCTTTGGAATGGCTGGACGGATTTGAACAAACAAGACAAAATGCTCAGGGTAACAGCACCCATCAGATGATGTAGGTCAGTGGGCTTTCAGACTTTGTGACAGGTCGTTTTTAATGTCTTAATTGTCTGAACACACATACTCTCTTGCAGGGAAACAAACGGGTAATCATATTGTATTAAGTATGGGGGAGTGGCTTAGTTTCCCCAAGGAGATTTTTTTGTAGGACTAGACTAGTTAAATTAAAGAGTTTTCATATTGTGACATAACTTGGTTTTGAATCTACTCTTTTCAGAGCTGCGCGGTGTTCAGTTCTTCCAACCACAGGAGTATAGAGTTTCCGAGAACAAGAAAAAGACAGCATTGCTTACCAGATATGTTGCCATTCTCATGCTTTTTTAAATGTCGATCCAGATTGGTTTGCTGACCAAAACATCTATCGCAGAGATGACATTTAAATGGTTTTTCTTTGTTGTGAATGTTGCGGACATGTCTCTGGAGATTTGAGGAGATACTGAAGGATCGGTCACAATATTTACATCTAAAGACAAAAGATAGGTATAAGGGAGGGGAGGACATTAGATTAATAAAAGCAGGAACAATGGAATTGCTTAATATGGGGCATTCTTAGAATGTTTCTATAAATCCTGTTCTTCATGAGGATTTCAGAGTCAAGTGAAATCTTATAAATTGACTGTCAATATTTTCTCATTATAATAATTCACCAAAGGTGGTTTCCTGCTCAAGTCATGAATAGGTAACACGTGTTACAGGAATGTTGTGGCTGACTAGAATAATGAATTTAATATGTATAACAATCCTTTCTCACTTCCATTTTGATGAAAATCCCACCAAAACTCATTGAAGCCAGCGCCTCTACAACAAATCTTAAGCATTTAATCTAAACAATATACATTCGCCATATGAGGGAGTCAAAAATCAGCTCAAAATAAAAGAGCAATTGAAACTACGAAAATCACGTGTGTTCTTAAAGTATCCAAAAGTATTTCTTACCGATAAGGCTGCTCTCCTGTGTGGGTTCGCAGATGGCGAGTTAAGTTTGCGGATCTGGGGAAGATTTTTCCACAGTACCTAATAAAATATACAACATAGGAAAATTATATTTACATACTCATTTCAGCATTGTTGTTCCCACACCTGCCTTCTATTGTATTCCTCTTATCAGTTTCTCCATATTTCCCTCTGTTATACTTGTATTATTACACTGAGTTCCATGGTTAGGATTGCCAAAAAACAAGTTGCTCAGTTATTAAGACAGAGTCATCTGCCCTAAGTAACTGTTCATCCCGCACTACACATGCCATGACATTAACAGTCATCTCTAATAAATGTATGCTATTTATGCCCATAGTCTATTCCCCAATGTATACATACAGTATTTTCAATGCTTTTTTTATTATTTGCTTAAAGTTCCGCCCCTTTAATGCCCTCAATTTCCTTTTTGTAGCAATGGTGTTTTAAAAGGAACTGTCAACTTGGAAATTATATGAATTATATGTTATATAAGGAACACATGTTCTAGATTTGATGTATAGTTTTGTGAGGAATTCTTCAGTATAACATGTACGTAATTTATGGAATTACCAGTTTATTCTTTGCATATGAGTCCAGTGGGTGGTCATATTTAGTGACTGACAGATTTCCATGAACGTATTCTGATACTGTCAATCACTAAGTAAGCCCTCCCTCCAGACTCCTAATCATAGAAAAAATAAGGGATCAAACTGAATATATAACACGTTATATTGAATCTATTCCTTAAAAACTATATAACAATCTGTTCAGCTCCTCCTGCTTTATAACATGTTGCACGTTCAATGTTACCAGTACCATTTTAGTTTATGTTTTCCTATTAAGCTCAGACCAGATAGGCTTCTGACACAGCCATGTGCAACCTATGCTTAAAGTAATATTTCCCCAGTTTGGTTTCAGAACTCATTATTAAATATAAGCAGCTATTCAAAAATGTTCATCTTTACTGTTTATTCAAAATGCAAATACTTCAGTTTTTTTGCTAATCTTGAAGTTTACTAGACCCACTTTCCATTGCCTCTGCCATATACCTGCAAGTATATCGTTCTTTGCCTTTCCGCAGAATAGTTTCTGGAAGAGCAGCTGGTGAGGTTCGAAAATTGAACATGGAAGGAACGGACTGTATCAGCTCACTGGACTCTGGTTTGAGAGCATTGAAGCTTTCCAACTTCTCAGCCATATTTTCTATTGCTGACATCTGCAAAAACAACAAACATGCAATTGAGGAAACTGGAAGACATGCAGTCAATGGCTAGTAAACCATACAAATCTGAAAGCTTAGTACCAGAAAAAAAAAAAAAAAAAAAAAGTAAATATGCATTTTTATCAGTAACGAGTTTTCTATTAAAATGAAACAGACATTTTCTCATTTTATAGAATCGTAAGCTTCAGATAAATGTGTCTATATTTAGCATATATTAATTCAATAATACATGAGAATAATAATACAATAAGAGAGCTGTAGTATAGTAATAAAAAAACCCTTCAAAACACAACACCCGCCTTCCATTCTGACAATATCTTTACTTTATGACACACACAATAAAAACATTGTGTGCGTTTCTTCAACATAATGTAACATATATTTATACCCAAACTCAATAAAAAAGTTGAAAAGAAACTCAGACACCCAATTAAATTTGCTCGTACGTCAGCATTTATTTCTCTATACCCTTGATAAGATAGATTTTATGTTTAACAACCATTTATGTAACTGTCTGGGTGCCAGCTCATTTTCTTTCCTCACAGGTGGTCTGCTGAATAGCAGATGTATCCCGAAATACCATTAACAAGACAAAAATTCCATCTGCTTTGACTTGTCCATAAAATTCAATATAATGATAGATTCCATATTGAAAAAAATTGTTCAGGAAACGTGTTTTGTTCTGAATAGGACTCACTGTATATTGTGGGGATAACAGAGCACATGCTTTTAAGTCCAAGTACAATGAAAATGTCTTGAAACAGTTGCTGCTCGCTTACTGTAAGGACATATGGCACACAATGAATTTAAACTTGTCCAAAAAGGAAATAAAATTTCATTTTCAAAGAGGATCTGAATGAGTTAAAAAAAGAAGCAGTACGCACCTCATCGATCCTTCACCACTTCCATTCCAATGCTTAATAGATCCCTGCTGGTCTCTACTTCCTGGATCTATCTGAATACACAGGGAATGCCTGAAAATACTTGCTTAGGCAAATCACTGGCCACATTGATGACCCACCTCTAGCGATTGGCAAAGTGGGCTTTTCATGTGTGGAAAAAAACAGACTCAGAAGTAGCAACAGAGGGGACCAGGTAAGCATTAGAATAGAAGAAGAGAGGTATCAGAGAGGCGGGCACTTTTTTTTTTTTTCCCCCTTAACTACTCCGAGCCTGCAGAAAACACCCTTAGAATGAAATGGTTGTCAAAAGGCAATGACTGCACTCCATATCTAGGATACGCTAAAATACAAGAGGTACGTCTCACCATTCTGGAGACACAAAAAGACCTTTCTATCCTTTGTAGCAACTTTATTAAACTTGGGATTGTTCAGGTTGGGAAAATGCTTAGGAGAGATCCAGTAACTGAGCAACATCAGACAGATCTAATTAACCCTTTATTTCTAGGCCTGTACCCATGGCAAGAAATCATTCTCTACATTTAGAGGGAAGTCTTTACTATAAGAGCAGTGTAACAATTACCTACCAAAAGAAGTAGTCATGTTGAGTGGATTCAAAGAGTTTAAAGAGACCTAAATGATAACATTATGGGTACTAGATTTCTGAAGACGTGTTTCTGATCTAGGGATTTATCCTGATTTCATTATTAAAAGTCAGAAGCAATTTCCTCTAAAATTAGGCAATTTGTATCCACTTCAGAGAGACATTTAAGGATTATTGGTAGTAGTTGATTAACTTTTTTTTTTTAAATATTTACAATGTTTCTATGTAAAAAGCCAATTTAAAATTCAATTCAACATATATGGCTGCCCCAGACACTTTTGTCCAGTTCTTTTGAGAGAGATGGGTGCGGCAGGAATATTTTATAGCCTAATAATAATAATGCCTTACACATTTATAGCACAGTAACTGCTTCGCAAATGTTTCACCTAAAGAACATATGAAGTAGAGTAGAGCTTAACTTTGACAGGTAACCTTCCACACTTAACTCAATGATCTATACCACTGCACATGACAAACAGTTCAATTATATATTCACCTCTGCTACATCTGTATTTGGGATATACAATATACTTGTTTTAAATGAAATACAATACAACTGTACTGTAGCTCTGTTTCATATTAAGCAAACAGATCTAAATGTTTGTACAGTAACTCCATGGTTTATTGCTAATTATATTTGTTTTCATTTGTCTAAAATTATGACAGATTTCTGCAAATGTTGACCCATCAGAGGGGTAACTTGAAGCTTTTAGGTAATGTGTAACAAGTTATCCTCCTACTGTGTGTAGTCTATAGCACTGGCCTGCTTGTGTGACAGAGGGCCCAAGGGCAACCACAACCTCTGCACCTCCTATATCCAAACCAATACCAAACAAAACTGATACTTTATTATAGCATAGTGAACAATCTGAAATTTTCAGGTTTCAGACAATGCTCCATTTTTGTTTTCGTATATGATACGCTTTGTATTTCCCCGTGACCTCCAGGCTTGTCCTCGTGTTCCATGCCTAGAGATTTTAATGGTAGATACAAATTGCAGTGTACAGAATACCATTGTCAATTTGCTGTGTGTCTTTCAGATGGAGAGCAGGAAAAAAAAAAAAAATCTCCAAGGAAAGTCAAGATGCATTTACTTGTCATGCAACAAATACGAAAGGCCTAGGATGCAGTGAGGGCTGCAGGCTCACATAGCTTTGATTCATAATCATTCTGCTGCTAAAACATTTTCCACAGATTCTTATGGACAGCACATTTGTCAACATGAAGGATCTTGACACCTACTGATCACAGGGCAGACAGCTTTGTAATGTTACTGCTGATCTCATCGCAGGTAATTCCATCCCTGCAGAGCAATGCCATTATCTAACTCAAGCATCTGGAGAATTAGCATTTCAGGGTTTTTTTTGGTTTTTTTTAACCCTTCTATTTTTTATTTATTAAAAATCAATTTTTTATCACATGCAATCTGAATCCTGCAGCTCTTAATCTTGCCGGACAGTGCCGGGTAAGAAATCAATTTCATATTTGCGTAACTGCATCAGGAAAATGTTATGTGAATGATAAATGACCTTTGGCCTTTGGGCTGATTAGCAGTGACAGAAATGCACAAAGGTTATTAAAGCTCATATAATAGTTAGGAACAATAAGTACCTTCCTAAAGATAATAAATATCATTTATTTATATCCCTTTAATATTCGGGTTAGTTCCATTATCTAGCAGTATTAAATCACTTGACATTTTTGTGTGCTGAGATACTTTAGAATCATAGCCCATTTACATGGAAAATGGCACACAAAGCCTATTACTGTAATATCTATTCATAGCTGCAAGCCATGTTCAGAGCCAATTTATTTTCAATTATTAGCATTTCATATGAAGAGGTTCAGAGGAACAGACTGTAGTCTTGTCTGCACAACACTGACCTCACATGCACACATGTACCAGACATTCTTTGAGCGTAATTAATATAATCAGCCAGCCGGCCCTTAGAAATCTTAAGTTATCATTCCAGGCCGCTAGAAGTGGTTGAAAATGGTGTGTAGTAAGAGTTAATGCTCAGCTATGCCCCAGGACTGTATCCAATTCCGGCAAAGCTTTGTACGCTAAAATAAAATCTGCATTTTAAAACAAAGCTTCTAAGAGTCAGGGTGTTATGTTACAAATTATACGGATAATATATTCCAATCAATATCAACCACTTAGGTAAATTACACTCTGTGACATGTGTATGTATATAAGCTTTACGTACATGTCTGAACACACTGTTTATGTACATAGATATTTTTCAGGTATACAAATATAGGAATACAATTTTCTTTTTTACATGAAGTAGAATTAGGAGGAAGTCATTTTACTGGATAATAACAAAATAGCAACTGTACTGCAAAGCTGATTCTGCTTAAGAGTAATACTTGGCTAAGGTTTCCATGAACTCTGTATGCTGGCTATGTTGGTAAAGTCACATTAAATAAATTTCAGTTATTTGCAGTTTGGTCGGTTTTGGTTGGGTTCCATCACATGGATGGTGCAGATAGCTCTCTGTTTTATTCATGTAGTAATGCAACTCAAATCACAAGCAATACACACCGCCAATCTTAAAGCAACAATCCATGCTCTTCCTTACTAAGGCACACTTTCCTCTGCGTACAGGAGTGTAGCTACAGGCCGTGCAGCAGTAGCATTTGTTACCGGGCCCTGAACCCTGAGGAGGCCCCAAAGGACCCTCTGCCACATAAAATATACAACTATTCTAAGTGGCAGAAGTTAGGTAGGGACCCCATTTCAAATTTTGCATTTGTGCCCAGTAGCTTCAAGTTACGCCTCGATCTGTGCATGTGTGGTAGCATCTGAGAATGAGCTTTCCTCCCTGGTGGGTTTAATCTGTACTTTATAATCATTCTTTCCTTGCTGTAGTGGAAATTTGCTTTCTATGCACTAATGTCCTTATGATGGAATATTGCTTATGCACAGAAGCCATCAGAGGAGACAGAGCTGCAGAGGCACAGAGAGAGCTGCAACTCAAACCACAGAGGAGATAGGAGGAGTGACTCCCTTATAGGCATTATAGCCAAGGTATAGTTCTAGATCACAACTTTCCCCTAAAAGGGATGAAGCAGGAAAGCAGCAAGATCTAAGGAAACTAAATAAAAGGTACACCAAGTATCCACATGTAGGTAATGACTTTGGAGTCATGACTGGACAGTTGTTTTACATTAACCAAGGATATGAGATAACCAAGAATGATTATAAGAATATTTAATACATTTTTGAGGCTACTTCCATCTGGATTGCATGGATTAAAATCAGATTTAGTAAGACCAGTTTTAGATGACCATGCTTAGTCTGTGAAATACAGACCATATTGTATGTAGGTCATATTTCCTGGACTAAACATTGTGCAGGGCTTGGCCTCATAGTATCTTAGTCATCTATGTTGCTAGAACTCCCTGCAGGACTACTGTCCCATACTGAAAACACAATTACAGTAACCAAAAGTTGTCAGTGTAACCTAAGAGTTGTATCTGGCAGCCAACAAAGCAGCGGTCCCCAAAAGTTGAAAAGAACAGTGGTGATCCCCTTATGGTTCTATGGTTGAACGCACTCCCTTACAGACTGTAGGATATTGGTGAATTCTGCCAAAAAACCAACAGGATCTACACGCTGAAATTTAACATTTATGGTCTACTGAAAGCACAAGCTTATCTTATCCAAGATGTGCTGTTGTAATTGAAAACAAACTCATATTTTGCATGTGGTCAGAGAGATGCTGAACTGAAACTGTGAATGGTATATTTACACACTGTAGATTTGTTGTAGCTACTAAAGCTCTGTTCCATTCATTGGAATAGGGTTGTTCTGGCAAAAAGCACATGGATTTCTTGACGCAAAACAATAGCAAGAACCATATTTAAATTTTTTTTTATATATAAAAGGTTAAATATTTTAACCCTCTTCCCTAATAGATTTTAAGCCCTTGCGGGAAGGCTCTGTATCCCACTGTGCCAGTTGGTCACTGTCAGTATTATGTATGTTTTGTGTACCGTATGTAAGCCCTCAAATGTAAAGCACCATTGAATTAATGGAATAAGAATAATAATAATAATAATAATAATTAAAAATTAGGTGTTTTAAAGATATTCTCTAACCATCTCAGTGGTGACAGTCTTTTGTTTTGATAGACTGCCAATGGATATGACCAGGAATGCAGCAATTTTCTATGGCCTACCACTTGTCAGAAACCCATCCATGATTTCCTTATTGTGGCTGGGTTACCTTGTCATGCATGAACTGTCCACATCTTCTGTATTCCTGTATCAGAAGATAACCTGGCCACAAGAGGGTTACGGCTAAAGATAAATCGTTAAAAATATGCAATTTTTAAAATTATTATTAATAGCAATAATGTTTCATTTTATTCTACAAATTTACATATGGTTATGTAATTGAGAAAACCCCTTTAAGATTACTCTATTTCTGTAATAGGCTAGAAAAGCAAAACTGTCCTTTTACTGGATGTGATTATTACTTGATTGACATAACAGGAATATGAGGTTATTTTCTTCTAGGTATGCCAGGCATAGCAGCCAATCACAATAAATCCTCGACCAGAAGAATTTAGATTCAATACTGCACAAATCTACTGGAATAAGTTTTGGGACTATGTTTTGAGAAGTTGCTTCCTCCTAATATAATTTTAATGGTGGGCTCCAGAGACACTAGAAATCCAGTTTCCTTTAAATCAGAAATATTAAAGACCAACATATAACAAGTGATATAAATATTCTGAATGAACACATGAAAACTATTATTATACATAATTTTATTCGTGAGAAACCCAGTTTTATATTAAGGCTATCAGTAGGGGAAATCTCAGAATCATGATGTCTGCAGCACTGCTTGTTACTTATAAAGCATGTATTTATTGTCATGGTTTATCAAAAAGACATGTACCACATAATTTATGAGCACTGCAATGTTTTCTAAAGAGTAAAGTTCAGCAGAAGGGTCATTTACTAACTAACAGTGATTCATTGCCTCCTTGATTTTTAAGATTATAACATAATAGATATGACTTTTCCATTAGGACATCACCTAAAATTAACTCTGGACAAAGGAAATATCAATAAACCCCTGAAATACTTACAGACCATTCAGAATATTTTTAACATGAAAAATTGTGGACTTTTTTTATTCCTCTTGCTTATTCTTAACATTTAAATAGTTTTGCAACTTAAAAATTATACAAAAAAATAAAAGTTCTAATATGATAAAAAAAAAAAAAAAAAGGAAAGCATGAAAAGTCACCATCATGGCTCTTTCTTCTTACTGGGGAGGAATTATTAGTAACATCCGACAAGTAAAAGATAATGATAAAAACAGGTGGATATAGGTAAAGGAGTAGCACTCTGTGCACCTACAAACCTACACCCACTTTTTGACCTAGTTTTGGAAATCTTAAGATTAAATAGTATGATGAATAGTATTAATAAATTGTTTTTGTGTTTTTTGCATTCTAATCTATCAATAGTCAATTTTAGGTTTAAATACTCAAATTCCAAACTTCGCAACTACTATTTTGAAAGTATATTTATATTAATAGTTAAAACAATATAGCACTTACCCAGGTTCTCTGATCAGGCAGTGGGAACTATTGGAATAATAAAAAAAAACAAAAAAAAAAAAACATATAATTGAGTTCCTAGTCTACAAGTTAGTTACAACAGAGGTCCATACAATGTGAACTATAACAACATTAGTGCAAAAGCAAATGAACAAAACCAGTGCAAATCATGATCACCACCAAAAAGACTTTTCCGGAAATCACCAGTGCTGCAGGTAAAATGCTAGCAACAGTAGCAGAGACATAAAAATTGGCAGATAATTCTAGCATCTAATGAACTACAACTGCACCAAAATTATTTTTAAAAAATTACCTTTTATAAAGTTATCTTGTTTCAGCAAGATTTGACACATGCCGCTTTGGGGTGGGTTTTGAGCCAAAGTTAAGCATGGATGCAAAAAGGAGATAAAACTATAAAGGAAAACTGGTACTCCTTCTGTCTTGCATGTCCAACCCTAGCTTTGGCTTAAAAACTGCATTAAAATCTGCAATAAAATCAACATTAGAACTGCAGGTGTGAATCCAGACTAAAGCCTTTGTGAAGTGGTGAGTCCAAAACATCCTAAAATGCAGCCTACCTCTGCAGTACTGCCATAAGTCAACTAGTCTCTCAAACTGTAACAAGTGATTGACATTTAATAATAGATTCAGAGTTTCCCTATACATGGAACGTTTTCATGTCCCAAAGGATCTTAGATACACTGGCGTGACCAACACATAAGAGAGCATCTCACACTACATCATATAAACATAAGCTGCTATTTGTAATCTGGAGATATTTTGGGCTGTGAAACCATTTCCCAGAACATACATATCAAATCACATGCCAAGTTAAATAATACAGTTTTTAAAGCCTTGCAAAAATACCAATGCGTAAATATATAGGAATGGCAAATATGACAAAACCAAAAGGCAAATTCCATACATGAATATGAGGCGCAAATGTGAAGCAAAAAATGGAGCGAGTGGTAAATCTACCCATCTATCTACCCACCTATCTATCGCCATAATATTAGAGGTCTCTTTCTTTTAAGTGACTGCATTCTTGGACTTAATCCAAATACACTTTTAAAACTGTCCTTGCAAGAGTGTTGCAATATCACACTATTAGGCTAATACATTTTCTTCTGGCAAATGAAGCTGAGGCTGATGCATTTACTCCCTTGTGGAGAAAAGCCTCTTTGTTTGGAAGAATGAGTGCACCTGTTTGCAGTTGTCAATACATTACACTAATTAGAGAGACGCCATAAGTCACTTTCTCTGTTATTCATGGCCTCCTCGCCTGTGTCTTGTGAATCCATAAAGGTAACATTTGCTGATGAACCGCTGCTGATTCAGGCAACTCAGGTTTCAAAACAATCTCATCTATTTCACACTTTGTATTGACTTCTCCGATCCATTAGATAGTCGTAATACTATCAACTGTTTAACTGGAACCAATTTTGAATGGAAGGCAAAGCACTGAAAACATTTCTATGCGTTTATTTCTATTCCAATCACTGGCATTATCATATTATGTCAGCACACCGCAATGTCAATACATAGCTTGATAATAGTATTAGAGGGATTGTCCAGAGAGTCTTTATATACTTGCTTCCTCTGGCGCTGTACCTAGGGGTTCCTGAGTGGGTTCCACTCCAGCACCCAAATTGCTCCACCTCCATCCTCCTCTCCTGTGTTCACAGGCACCTAATAAGTGTGAAAGTCCTCCTAGTTGACCAGGGATAGAAATCTATCTATCTATCACATGTCTAGGGCTGCTACATTTTAATAAGTCTGTCTTTATTCATGTCAAAAACCGGGAGAAATAGATTGAAATAGATGAATAAAAAAATAAAAAGGAACTTTTCTCATTTTTAAAGTTTTACTTAAGCCTTGATATGTTAGCTACACCATAGCACAAAACTTAAAGGGGTATTCCCACGAACATAACCATTTTTAAATTTGTAGATAATTAAAAGTTAAACATTTTTGCAAATATAAGTAAATTAAACATTTTGCAGAGTTTTAAAGATTTTCACTAAATATCTTGTAGTCACAGTCTTGTTGTCTTGATCGGTTGCCAGTGGATACGACCATGAATGCAGGACCTTTCTAAGGTTGGAAAGTCAGCCATGACTTCCTTATTGTGGCCGGGATATCTTCTGATACCTGTAGTGTCCCTGTCTGATAGACCAGCTACAATAAGAAAATCATGGCTGGGTTCCTGACAAGTCCCAGACCATATAAAGTTTCCACATTTGTGGTCGTATCCATTGGCAACTGATCAAGACAACAGATGTCACCACTAAGATAGTTAGAGAAAATCTTTAAAACGCTGTAGAATTTTTAACTACTTATATTTGCAAAAATGTTTAACTTTTAATTATCTACAAATATAAATATGATTATGTTCATGGGAATACCCCTTTAACTTTACTTGGCTTCTGTGAGGAGATATCACACTGCAGCAAGTTGTCAGTATCATGTTAAACCTTGCTATATCTGTACCCCCAGAGAATGATCACTGGCTGTTTTTGTAATTGCTGTTTATCTGATGGTCCTGCTGGGAGTATCACTGTTGCCTAGTGGATTTTACGGATTATGCCACAGACAAGAATTTTTACATGGCTTGTTTAATTATTTATCATTGGCCTTCTCCTAAACCCACACTGGGTAATTATTATGAATTCTTGGAAAAGGGAAAAAATCATAAAGCTCTTAGCTCGCCAATGTAAATGGATTTATAATCCAGAATTACAAAATGAAAGTCTGTTTTTCTTGTCCGAAAGTTGTGACTCGTAATACAGATTATCCTACTGAAATTGATGCATAAAAGTTTTAGCAACAGAAACAGCCTGAACGAAAGTGGGGCTGTTCTTAGAAGAAGGCAGACATGTTTTTCTCGCACAACCATTTTAAGTCAGGATCATAAATAAGGATGATATTACCAAATTAACTTAAAATACGGTTCTTTGAAGGACCAATATGCTCCAATTCTGGAGAATACCACATTTCAGTTCTGTACATACCTGTGGATGAAATAAAAATCCAGGGGAAGGTCTTAAATATTTTTCTTTGAGAACCTCAAGTGGATCCATTAGTTTTCTCTTTTCTACCCTGCAATTGTCGATATTCAGGTTATCATCAGTCATTCTGATAAATACAGAACAAATGTCTGATCAGGAAAGAAAATACACTTTTTTTGCAAAACATATTTTAGTATTACATATCTTTGTCTTTACACATATTATTAATAAGGTAAAGGGGTGATGTCATCAATACAAATGACAATATGCAAACTGAATATGCATTGTAGAGTAACTTTGCAAATTATCGCTAATTAAAAATAAATAAATGTTTCCTTGCAGAAATATCACAATTAACTAATTGTAATAGCACCCCCTGGTTTTCAAAGAGTATATGTCTCTGCATGTCATTGTAATAAGGCTTTGTCATGCGTGCCCAGTAGAATACAGTACAGCTTCTGCTGTATCCTCAGTAAAAAGGCAGTGATATCATTTAAAATAAATATAAGTTTTCTTTCCATGGTAACGTGTCTATTTGTTTTTCCCTCCCTGCTTGAAGTCTATAACAGGGCATCAACCTTTGCGGCTGCCTATGCTGGGCTCTCCTAAGAAGACAGATAGCTTATGTCCAGTCTAAATGATACCCTGCTTCTTTGACTGGGAATGAAAATATATACTGCATTCTACTGGCCATACATGAGTAGCAGAACCCTCCTAGAATGATATGCATACACCTGTAAACACCAGGGGATGCTATTACAAGGATATAATTTACCTTGCAGAACTACTGGAATTTTTTTCATAGCAATACTTTACAAAGTTAGTCTGAAATGCAGATTCAGTTTACTTCTTGTCATTTGTATTGACACAATCCCTTTAATACAATAGACTGCACAACCCTTAAAACTTTGGTATACGTACTTTGGTATACATATGGGTATATGAATAGGCCTGTGATTGTTAGGATTTATTGAACAGACCAGAGGGCAATAAGTTCTAGATTGAAAACCACATTATCTAATGTAAATTAGAGTATGAAAAGGATACCTGTAGATGGGATCCATGAAGAAAGGTGCAGGCCTGGCATGCTGCAAACAGTGTTCTGAAGGTTTTGTCTGTTCTACTTCGACATCTTTTTTGTCTCCAAATATATGATTCTTTCTGGGCTGTTCAGTCTGTTTTGTTGGAGCAGCTCGACTTCTGCTTCCCATACTCAAGTCCAAAGGTTGATCAGGACCAGAAGACGTTACAGTCAGTGGCTTAGAGGGCACATTTGATACAACTTTTTCTTCCTTACGCTTTGTGGTAAGGTCAAAAGGAGACTCCAAAGTCCCCTTTGGAGTTTTCTTGATTTCTTTCGGAGACTCAGGTTCAACTTTTGGAAGAGCAGGTCTTACATCTCTATCAGGAAAGGGATACATTGATTGCGAAAACGCTGGGAAAAAAGGGAGGGGAAACATAGATGGATAGGGTAAAGATCCACCTTTTTTGTCTGGTAGGCCAACAAGTCCTGTTGAACCAAAGTACTTCTCAGCTATGGAGGCAATTGCCTTAATGGAATCATTAACTGCCCCTGAAACTGCAGTCTGTTCCTCCAAGCATGGTGAGAAGATGGAGTGATTGTTAAATTCTCGTTTACTGTTTAGTGCAGCAAGATTTTGCAATGGGCTAATTTTCTCTTTATATATTTTACCATTTTCTTTCACTTTTTCTTTATCGCTCTCAATGTCACTTTCAAGATCAGATCCAGAAGTGGTCTCTAAGTCACTACCACTTGGTGTGCTGACATCATCAAGGTCACTGCTCTCTGACTGGTCACTCATTTTGTCAAGAGGCCTCTGGTCAGAATTACTTTCTCCTATAAAATCCATGGATTTGCTATCGCCCATAGATTGGTGCTTATTCAGTGCTTTTACAATGTCCTGTGTTGCTGGTAAGATCTGTGGTCGACTCAAATGGGGACTCTTATTTGCCTGTTCAATACTTGGAAGTCCTTTCACAGGGGAACCGGTAGGCATTAATGGAGGTCTATATAGGCTTGAGGGAAACAGACCTGGAAAGCTAAAAGAGAATCCAGGTGCCGCTGGAAAAGTAAGACCAGCAGCATGCCGGCTAGCACCAAAGTAGTCTGCAAGTCCTGTGCCTGCATGGTTCATGTTGATCATTGAAGCTTTGTCCAAGGAGGGAGTCCCAGGAAGTGAAATTCCTTGACCAAATAATCCACTAGCAGCAAAGTGATTCTTCCCCTCACAAAATCTCCTGTGCTTATTAAGTGATGATGTAGTGCTGAACATTTGTCCACAGTCTTTGCATTTGATCTGAGTCCTGCAGTCTGCATGCATGCGCTTATGTCGACAGAGGTTTGAAAACTGAGTGTAAGACTTATGGCAGACTTCACCTATGCAGAAAAAGAAAGATCTCACATGTGACATCATATTGGCATAATTTACAGGCTAAACCACAATTACAACAATAACCTTAATAAGGATTTCTAGCTCCCAGGTATTTTTGTTTTATACTTGATACATGGAGTAGGTTATTAGTATCCAATCGGTGGGTATCACCCAGACCTTGCTCCATTCAGCTGTGCTGGTCCCATCGTGTGCAGTAGCTGCTGGTGCCAGAAGGCAGTCAGACCAGTCAGTGCGGAGTCTGGGTGTCAGACCCCTACCATCAGTTTAATGATTTAACACAAAACAAAAAAAACACACACACCCCCCTGGTGAGCCATAAAACACTTTTAGATAAGGCCCCATGTTGTGGAAACGCAGTATTTTTTGTTGAAGATTTTGCTGCGGGTTTTTTTTTTTTTTTTTTTTTTTTTAAGCGAAAGTCAGTTGCGGATTTAACAAAAGGGAAACGTCTAGGACAGGGGTCGGCAACCCGTGGCACGTGAGGCTTATTTACCTGGCACGGCAGCAGAGTCTTCATCCAGCAGTTTCGATCAGACGAAACACAGCCGAAAAATGCTACTATACTGTGGGGTCTCTTCAGACCCCAGAGTATAATAAGCGGAGCCCCCGGGGAGGTGATCAAACAAAAAACAATGTTACTCACCATTCCACGCTCTGCAGCCGCTCTGCTCTGCAGACGCTTCTGCCTGAAGTCAGCTGACAGGGCCTCAGGGGTTGCATCTGGGTCATTACGCATAATGACGCAACGTGACCTCTGAGACCCAATGAGTGGTAGCTGACCACAGGCAGAAGCGCCCGAAGAGAACACAGCGGCTGCGGAGCGTGGAATGGTGAGTACATTTTTTTTTTTTTATGTTTGTCACCTCTCTTCGCCCTCCACTTATTATACTCTGTGGTCTGAAGATACCCCACAGTATAATAATAGCTAGTGAGTGGCAAAATTAGAATATTATACCATGTGCAGGGGCGGCTATGGGACATAATACCGTGTGCAGGGGCCGCCATGGGACATAATACTGTGTGCAGGGGCCGCTATGGGACATAATACTGTGTGCAGGGACTGCTATGGCTGTGGGACATAATACCATGTGCAGGGACCACTATAGGACATTATTCTGTATAACGGTGTGTCTTCTGTATTAAGGATTTTTTTGCACAGAAAACGCAGGCTTTTTTTTTTGTGCAAAAATGCACCAGTTTTACATCGAAGTAAAAGTTCCAGTGGCCTAAGAATATAGCTGCATCTGTAGCGCCCCACAGAGTAGGTCACTATAAATGTCACCTCACGTGATCTCTACTGTGTACTGTGAAGGTATAGTGAGAACCAGTTAACCTGTTAGCATTAGACAAATCCCCAGTGACGGACTCTTTAAAAAGGGGTGGAGCTACTGCCTAGAGAGTTTTAGTTTCGTTTTTGGGAGCAAGGAGAAGCTGATCCATGAGGCAGGGCTGCATGGAGCTGGTGATACAACAGTCTGCAGAGAGGGTAATGAGACAGCACAGGAGTCCAGCGTTTTGATGAGAACAAGTATCTATCAAACAAGGAGCTGCAGAGTAAGGACCATCGATTCCTAGCTAAGTGTCTGCCACACTTAGAACATCGAGAGAATTACTGGATCCAGGTCCAGTAGTGCAGATTTCCTGGAGGCTCAGTAACACATAGAGTTAGGGTGAGTGTGCGTACCCAGCACCCAACAGAACTCGCGTTACCTGCCGTCTGGAAGAGCCACAGATCTGGTTATATCTGACCTCTGAGTTTCTGGAATCCAGAATCAGGGGAAATCTATTAGAGGTACAGCAGCATTGGAAGGCTGAATTACCCATGTGGTTAAACTGGCATCTCACTATACCAGAGCAAAGTGAATTCTCCTGTAAGATCTGTTATTCCTTGCTGACTACAGAAGTAAACCGTAAGTGTTTGGTTAACCCCTGACTGGACTGTATTTCTTATTAATCGCCTCTTCACTGCTCCTCTGCCTGCACACCAGCTCTTCCTCATATATCAGTTGGCCCTGGGATCTGCCCTAGTTGGGGAGGGTACAATATCTGGCACTCTATCACTACCTATTCCCAGAGGCCCAACCAGCAGTGCCGGGCTTGCCTCCATCGCAAGCTAAAACCCCAACTGGCGTCACGATAAACATTTATTTTATTCCCTTTCAAGGCGCTGTCGACCCCAGTACCGGGCCTATTCGCACCGTGAACTCGCCAAGGCCGGGCTGGGGCGACGCACATCCAGATACATAGTGTGTTACCACCATAAGGCTGCTTCCATACGGTGCTCCTGGACACATACATTACCACTAATTACGGGGCTGTACATGGACTTTCATTGCTTCTAATCAGAAAGTACAGGAGTGTCCCAGGAAATAGCAGTAAAAGCATGCATCCTAAAGCATCTGGTGGCAGCACTTCTGTGTTATGGTTTGTGGTATATGACATTAGTTTAGGGGTCGTCAGACTTACAATTATTGACCGGCACTCATCCTCATCTTTGATTTTTTTAATTAAAATCGGCACGCCTAACAAAAAAGGTTGCCTATCCCTAGTCTAGGAGCTTCCTTTATATTTTCCATTCCTTTTCAAGCAACTCCTGACTTTGGTTACTTGCAACAAATTGATGTGTTTCTGATACCTTGCCTGTATAACATTATGTTTAAATGGTTTTTCTAGCACTTAAAATTAAGATGAATTGCAGAATGCTTAATAATGCCAACAGAAAAATAGCTAAATGGGGAATGCGATGGTCATTTTGAGAAGATATTGCTGGGTGTCACTAACACAAAAGTTCTTTTTGTACCTGCAAAGGATGTATTATAAGTCATAATGTTCTCATCATTCTCACATCAAAGACATAAAAGTATAAACATTGAGCATTCCGAGCCATTTGCAACAATCCTTTAGTAGGACTAGAGACAGGCTGCCCAAACTGACAATAGCTCTATTTTAAGCAGGAGAAGGAAACCAAATTGAATGTATCTCATCCTGCATTGTTGGTTCCCATGAACTGTAATCACGTCCGTGACTTCCACTCACACCAGTGCTAACCTTCCAGCACTTGGAAAACCCTTGTCCTTGACAATCCAGAACACTTGCTGTCATCTTCCAAATATTTACCCTGGCATCACCTCTCTTTATAAATAAACAAAGTATCACAATACTAAAGAATACTAAAAGAGGTACAGCAACATCTGAGTTTCTCATCTAGCTGCGTAGTAAATGTGATAGTAAGCTTGAAAATTCATTCTGGAAATATCATTAACAAAAATAATTAATCAGCGCTTCCGTAATTAAGCATTATCTTACAAGAAAACCTTTTGAAAACCCAAAAGATATCTACAATCGCATAATCACAACATATTTTTCTGTGGAAACCAAGATGCCTATTTTAAAGGATGGGTCACTGAAAAAAAGAAAACTAAATACACAATAGACAATGGTTCCAAATTTATTATGGTCACATAAAAAAAGTGTTATGATATGGACAGAGATTTATTGGGACCACCTTCATTTGCAAATTATCGCTTCTTAGAAGTCTATTTTGAAACATTGACTAATGACACAATACAAGGAAAAGCCTTAATGGTTACTAGCTAATGACAGAACAGTAAAAATGCTATTATTCTAATTAACAAGATTAAATCCATGGATAGCACTGGGACAGGCAATGCATTATATTACCCTTTGCTGAATGGCCTCACACATTGAACAAGAGAGTCTCTGCATTAATGTGGCCCTTGAGCAGGTTTGAGAAAACAGAACGTCCTTAAGCTGTAATACCCTGTACTTGATATCTGACTTTAAGTAAACCAGATGGGCTAATAGCTTCCATACAGTACCCTTCAACAACAAAAGACACCGTTCTTCTACTACACCACCTACAATTCCAATAGAACATATGAGGAAACATCCTACCACCTTTCATCACTTTAGAACAAGTCCTGCAACTTACAAAAAACCCCCAAGCCCCAATAAGCATTATCCTATCAACATCTAGCGTGCTCAATTTGTATTTTCTGGGAAGACTGGAACAAGATAGCAGTCAGAATTGCATATTTTCTGCTTATTAAACACATTAAGCAGTGTACGGAATATGCTGGACCAATTATAGCATGTGGTTTCTATTTGGAGGACCTGAACGGTTTGTGACGGCAGTGAGTAATTACCTTTGTGTTGGTGAGCTTTCCCTCAAGTTTGAGCAGAATAGTGTAATAAGAGACAGTTGCCATAAACAGACTGGTGTGCTGTACACTGTGTGTGGCCTGTATCTGGACACAGATAGCAATTTTACATGTAAAATACTTTGGTGCAAGGATATTTCCAAATTGTGTAATTACAGGAGTAGTGAACAAAATTGTGTCCCTGTTAGTTTCATCCTGTAATATAGTAACTTCCTAGAAGTTCGAGACTTTGTATAAGAAGACTGCTCATCTCTCAAACTGTCATCCTCCACCCTTACAACTTACCTAAATGGTATGTGCATTTATATATTAATTACACATACTATCTATATTTTCAGTATAAGCAGTTCAGTACTCAGCAGTACATATGATGCATAAGAAGTTAAAAAAAATATAAGAATGAATTTAGAAAGATATTCAAGTTGTAAGTAGTTTAATTGCATATATAGACTGCAAAATGGTGTTCAAAAGGTAAACACATACTTCAAACAGGAACTGACAGTGTTTCCTGGAGACTATTTTCTTATTACTCTGCACTGAACCATTCCTCTGTTCCTCCTACTAGAAATTTATGAATATATTGACAACTGGGTGTTTCAAGTTGGCTGCATGTTCATACAGAATCTGCACTGCCTGGTTAGTGCAGCCAGTGTCACAATACATATGTCAAACTCCCATTTGATCACATCTTTTATGCAACATAAAAGATGTTCACATTTTTGGCAACACATCATGTAAATAGGACATTGTACTGGCAAGTGGAAACAAGTGCAAAATGCTGGGATGAATGATTTGCCCAACCCCACAGAGCAGCAATGATCACTGTATGTCAACACAATAGCTGGTAACCAACATTACTAAGAATGTCTATTCCCAATCATTGTCCTGCACTCTTGGTCTGTGTAAAAGGACCCACAGACTGTAGTGACACAAACCTTTAATAAATAAACTGACAACAGAATGTTCCCGTTTCTTTTGTCAATAGTAATAACAGAGGAACAGTACAACAAAGCTCCAAGAAAAGATGCTCCAGAAACATTACTTCATGGGGAATGCAAGTATTTATGAGATCAAGAATCTCAGGATAGGCAAGAGGTCCTCTTTGAAGAATATTTCCAGTTTTCAGATATCAGTAGTTCTCACTGTATGGGGGTACATGAGCAGAGACTACCTGACATCACTGACTGAGGATATTAGATATTAGCTAATATTGACAAGGTGCATAGCAATACGTGTCAAGTTTCACAGATCACCAGCAACAAAAACTTCTGACATGATTCTTACATTCAAATAGTTTTTGCAACTTAAATCTAGGATGGGTAGCGAGTAGTGAAATCATAGTGATAATCTCTACATTCAAAAGGTTATAAAATATATGCTGCTTGTATGTAGAAATCTACCTTAAGGATATGTTCACACAGCATAAAATACACAACAGAAAAAAAAAAATCTGGCTGTAGGCTGTAAGCCTCAGTTACTGCCATGGGTCTGCACACTGATTAGTCCCAGGCAATGGCTCTTAGTGTGTGGCCACCTGCCACGGTTTCAGCTCTTTCAAGCATTGGAAGTGCGGCAAGACAGACCAGAATACCTGGTTTTTTTAGCATGTTGCAACAACAAGTGCCAGTCATTGCCTCCCTTTAAAAACTATGGAGGAAGATTTGAGGAGTTTTTCCACACCAATTCCAATATATTTTCTGTGGAAAAGTGCTTTGTGAACATGCCTAAGTTCTGAACTTCATTTAATAAATTGCTCTAAGTTTGAAGATCAGCATTGCAGCGGCTGTTCTATTGAGTGGGTAACAATACCTCTAGGACAATAACTGCTTAGACTTCTGTTGAGTCTTAAAAGCGGTTCCTACAGGATGCTCTATTGAACGTTCCCATCATTCATGTCTAAATTTGTTGATGTGTAGTTATTAAAAAAAATAAAATAGAAAAAACAAAGCATTAGAAGACACAAAGAAACATAAAACAAATGTTACTCACATACAAAGGGCTTGACACTGCTGTGAATGTGCTTGTGTTGCTTAAGACCTGATGAGGTTGCAAATGTTTTGCCACACTCAGAACAAGCGTGGGCTCGGGCTCCTACATGCTGGGAGCGAATGTGCCTTTGGAGGTTGCTAGGATCCGTGAAAACCTGCTAGGAAATGAGAACACATTAGTCGATACATGTACACATTAACAAAAATGGACATTTGCATTTGAGTTCAATACATAATGATGATCTCATTGAGTAGGTATATAAATAGGAACATGTGCTGAAAGGAAATTATCCATAAAAGGAAACTATATTTTGTACAATATTAACCTCCAAGTCACAATACTTCTTTCACCTGCAGAACTTTCCCATTACAGACTCCATAATACAGGTAGGCATGTCATGGTCTTAAAACAAAGTGTACTTTCCTTCTGCTGTCCAGAACATCCCCAACGTCTGACTGTCTGCAGACTGTTTCACCAAATATCACATCAAAGCAGGGTGCACATCTATGTCTTGGCACTACATCTTACATACTTTAAAGTAAACCAATTCTTCTGTACCTGAAAGCTGCAACTTAAGTAAGGAATAGGCTGTCCATTCTGATAATGTCTCGTAGACAGATTGCCTGACAGAATAAACCTCAGTGTGGCATATGGAGACTCAGCAGCGATATAGGAGGATTCAGAGAGGAAAGGAGGCCCCCGAGCAGAAATAAAAAACCCAGAAGTCCATATTAATGCAAACATCACTACCCCTGTGCCAATTCAGTGCTCACTGATCTATCCCTAATGTTGCAGGAACCCTACTCAGCTACATACAGTACCTACCATGAAGAAGGAGAGTGAAGTCATGCTTAGAAGAGGCTGCCTCGATATAGTATGTATGGATTCTTCAACAGAAAATTAAACTTTTACGCAAAAGTCATATTGCTGCAAAATAGGTATAACCGAACATAACACCAGCAGATGCCACTAAAGCGAATATTACATAAACTATGTACAAATCTATGCTTTAACTTACTCAAAATAACAGTTTCTGAGACTGTATAAGGAAATATTGCCTTAAGAATCTCCTCCCTATTCAAACTCAAGTCCATCCCCCTTTTTGGAATTGACACTTTTAAACCCTTCCATATAATTAAATATGATACTCATCTGAATACCTTATGTGCCAAGAAATAAAACGTCCCTTAACATTTCCCTATAGTAGTCTATAGTGTTACTTGCAATGACCAAACACAAATTCACATTACCTTGGAGCAGTTCTCACACTCATAGTGCTTTCCAGTATCATGTGACATTTGATGGCGGATCAAGTTGGACTTCCAGTTAAAGGCTTTAGGGCACTGATCACATTTATATTCTCTCTCCTCTGTGTGAGACTGTAAGTGCTTGTCCAGGCTGAAGAAGAAATGCAGACATACTGCATAAATATAAAAGCTGGTCCCATTCTGAGTATGTTGTAAAAGCATTACATCATGGACATGAGATAAGGAAAGCACGCCAAATGTTTTTATAGGTGCAAGTCTTACAGAATTATTCAGCCTTACACACATGCATAGCAAAATGATCCCCAAAACTGATACTATGATATAGGATTATATAAGGAATATAAAAATTATATGTATGGCTTCTATACCACAAGTCAGCAGCTGGATCTGGTTCAATTCATCTGCTAGATTCCATAACCTAGAGAAAAATTATACCCTCCATACCTCAGTATTCATATCTAGAGTCCTCTGCACACATTACAGAAAAGTGAATCAAACCCAACAATTTCAGTGAGAACAGTTGGCTATCAAAATAAAAGACAACTTATACACAGAGTAATAAAGATAAGTCCATATAGTAGGATCCTTACAAACCACAAAGGGACTAACATCCTACTATATGGACTTGTCCTTTATTTTGTAACACATTTTATCGGAAAGGTGAAATCAGATTGTTATCCTGTTGCAGCAACAACTTTGAGCACTTGGTTTCACATTTTAATTTTTATTACGTATATAATGTATATAGGGAGCCTCTCGACTTTCCCTCAACAGATGTTAGGGGAAGGAAGGATCAGCCATATTGAATTAAACAGCTGATCTTCCTCAGCATAAACCAAACACCAGGGTCTGGCTTTCCACCAACTGAAAACACAAATGCACTTGGCTAACGTGAGAGTGCACAACTATGGCAGGCATTGGGAGGACCTGCTATCAAAGATGGCCATAACATGCATACAATTTCACCACTCTGAACAACAAATGGTTTCCTGGGTTTCTTCCTTGTTTTGACCAAGGAAGATCTATTTAGCTGACCAGAAAATGATCAGACCTGGTTAACAATTATCTGTGCTGCTAGTTTTACCAGTAATAGCATATGGTAGAAAGAGGAACGTAGTCTGGTCATGGCCAAATCGGAGTCTAGTGCCTGTCCAGCTCACTTTATAAAGAATTCCAGATCATCTTATCCCTACATTATGCCATTCCTGTTACTCCCTACAAGAATTTTAAGAATATATTGTCAACTGGGCGTTACCATTTTCCTTGCACAGTCAGTAATGAATGGACAATGTCAGGGTCTGGAGGAACACACACCCTTATAGTTAACATCCAGCTGTCAATTTATTCATACATTACAGAAAGATGATACAATGAGGAACTATAAGAGAATATGCTCCAGAATTGTTTTATTATGGGGAAAATGGTTATTTACTCAGACAGATATGTCAGAAGAGGTGAAAGGGAGAGGTCAGAGACAATCTAATACCAACATGGCTGACCTTTGTATGTCTGGAAACACCTGATCACATTCTTTACACTCATGAGAGTGTTGCATCTCAATGAGGTCATTGTCATCATCCAGATTTTGCTGAAAGTTGCTCTCCACCATTGAAAAGGCTGAATGGGGTGTACCACAGGGAAACTTCTGGTGGTCCTTCAGTTCAACATTGGATTCAAACAGCTGATCGCACTCCTCGCAGCGATACTGACACTCCTCTGTTTAATAAATCAAGAAGATATTGCAAGCTCATATAATACCAAGGATACTCAACAGCAGATTCAACTATATAAAATAAACCAGAATGACCAAAAGGTGAAGAGAAAAATGAGCCTCTTGCATTGAAGAAAGTATTCTATGACTTAACAAAACTGCTTTCAGCCTCCTGGTCACACCATGTGGGCATTAGACAATGGGGAATAGTATGGAGCTTACCATGGATGTCAGGAGCCATTGTTACATGAGTATAATCTTCACTCTTCATGAACAATAAGAGCTCTTCGCCTGGCTCAATGTCAGCTACAACTCTGTAGAATATCTGTAGAAAGAGAGACTGTATAATCAGTGCTGGTGCTAAAACCCGCATGTCATTATGTGTGCGCTCAATGCCTAAGAAAATGTTTACCTTTTCAAATGGGACCATAACTAACCATACTATGCCGTAAAAGGTGATTAGCCAATCTCACTCCCCGCTGAGTTACACTTCCTTAATACAGAAAACATGGCAAGACAATCCAAAGCATGAGAAATAAATTACAGCTGATTGTGTGCCCGGAAGAAAAGGAAAAAAATAAGACTTGTACGACCGAGTAGAAGAGAGTTTCTGCATTTCAGAGATAATGCCTGGGCGGGATTTACATTTTATGTTACCCTAGGTCATTACATGCACTCCACCTACCACAGAGAACTCCACTCAACAATATAGTCCTCAATATTTTTATGCCATGAACACAGAGAGAAGCTATAACTTCCCCACTGAGCCTGTACATAGGTTTTCTAATATGTAAATAAATCAAGAATCAAGTGCAGGTATGCGTAGGCAACTGAAAACTTGAAGGCATTGCTCCAAGCAATAAAATTACAGATTTTTTTGTTGGATTCAGGTTAGGCTCCTTTCACATCTGCATCAGAATCATCATTCAGAACTTCCTTCACAGAAAAAAAATACAAACACCACACCAGAACCCAAAAGACCAAGTTATAAATTAATGGGGTAGCTAGGATTATCAGCCATATGACAGAGTGCTGAGGCTACCACTATAAATGGAAGCCACAGTGCAAGTGTGAACATACGCTTAGAAAAATAAGTAAAAATCTCTTTCATGTGTACTTTAGGCAACATCTCCACTTTACACTTTTACAATACAAAATATACAGAAAGATGACTAGTCCATAATCCACGCAGGGACTAGTAAGCACTCCTATCCATTTCAACTTGGATCATGAACACGTGTCATAGACATGGTTCAGGATCTATCTGGTCTTTTTTCTTACCCTAGGAATGCAACAGCAGGGCCCAGTGTCTCCCCTGCATATCTGCTATCATAGGGTCCATCATAGGGTTGGGACATCAAGATCCAGTGTCTATCATAGGCCTGAAACAACAAGGTCCAGAGCCTCCCCTGCATTTCTGAGGTCACGGGGGGGGGGGGGGAGAAAAGAAGACCTAATATCCCTCGCATTTCTGATGGCTCAAGGATGAGACAGCAAGCCTTATTAACCCCTTACTAATCTGCTACCCTCAGGATGTAACAATAGAATCTCCTGCTTTGGTGATACAGAGGCATAGCCCCCAGTCTCTACTATACTGCCTTTGTACAAACTAGGAAAATGAGAAAAGAGGGTCCGCAGTTTCCCCTGCCTTAAGGATAAGGCTTCAGGTCCTGGCATTACCCGTACTATGCTGTTACCCCAAATATAAACTAGGATATCATATTTATAGACAAAGCTTTATTGACAAACCAAGCAAACACATACTTTTCAACATCCAGATACAAGTTAGTACTTTACAGTCTTAACAGCAAAAGTGTAGTTTGCATGTAACTCCAGTAGATGGCTCTAAAAGCTAGCTGTGCATTGCCATTCATGAATAAACCATGATAAAGTTATTCTGCAAGCAGGAAGATAGACAGATGGCTTGATTTTTGTAGTGACAACTAAAATTTTTGTTTTCTTTTGTGTTTACACCACCATTTACAAAACTTTATATATCATAAATGCACATGCCATATTAAATATATGGCTAGCTGGAATTTAAAAAAAGTCAAAGAGGGCGATCAAACATAATTTATAGAAACTATTGCTAAGAATTGGAAGAAGGTCGCTTTTGTCATTGGCATAGAGGCTGGTGAACCTAAATGCATTTCTTTCAATGTCATTTCTAAACCATTTTATTTACTTTTACTGCAATCATTTTAAAATAATTGCCCAAAAATAGGTTATTTCAGCTTTTTATGCATGTGGACCTAGTGTCAAATATAGGGAAATAAGTTTCTCAGCCCCCACTAGGGACAGAGACTGATGTCAATCTCGGTGCAGCACTTCAGATTATATTAGCTCTATATAAGGAACACTAAAATCTAATGTATAGTATATCAATATTATAAAGATACATATATCTATATATTATACAGAATACTATTTGTAGAAAGAAAATGAAAGCAGTATAAAGTGTAATCTGGTCTTCTCATACAAGATAACCCTTAGTACTCTGCCGAAGTGAATACAGTTAAATTTACTTAACTTACACTTTGTATCATGATACAATGCCTTACAGTAGGATTCTTATTACATGTATATCCTATATTTATGTGCATCTATATTAAGTGAAAAAGTGCTCTAATTTTAACCAAGAAAATGCTAATGGATGTCACCAAGAAGAAGGTTCACACTGGAAGTGTACTTCCCTTTAGGAACAATGAACTTCTCTCAGCACTTAGCATCACCTCTTTTGGCAGCCTTCACAGGTTCAGCTTATTGGCTTCCTTTCCAGCAGCATGTTGACATTTGAATTGTGACATATTAGAACTTTGCACTGGCTTCTCGGAAACAGGCAGGTTCAGAAGACAATACTCCCCAAGACAGTTAAGTTTTGCAATACTCCCTTTCCCTGTGATTGTAAACATGATCGTCTCAAGTACTTTTAAAGCACTTTTAAAGAAAAACTTTGACTCCTGGTGATACTTCCATGGTGGCTAGTGTAATACATATGGTTCATAGACATGTAGCAGTGCTGCATTTGTAGGTTGCCACAACTTAAGCTATTATAAACGTTCTCTCTGTTTTTTTTCAAAGAACTGCAGGTAAATTAATATCATCTTGGCTTTAGGAAGTATCACTAAAGATGGAATTTCATCACCATTGACTCTCCAAACTGAATTACTCTGATGTGAATCAATTCTTATACCTACTAAATATAATTTGGGCCCAGAGGGTCAGATACCAGCTTCTCATGTATACAGACTTAAGTGTATTACACTTGGGGAACTGTCACATGTTTTTAGATGTAGGACAAGACAAGTGACATCTTGGGTCATTGACTTCCTTTCTGTTACACTTTTATGACCTTTCCATCTCTGTATGACTTAAATGTATTAAATCATATTTTAACAAAAATAAAAAAAAAAATTAAAATTATGTATACTTTGACTAATTTGTTGACTTTTCAAAAAGATAACTGACCCGGCGACACAGTGCTATATATAGGGCATACAATACGTACAGATAGAACTATACAGAATACGTATAAATGATTTAAAATTTTTATGTATAGAAACATATGCTTTATAACATTTCTTACAAATGTAGCTTGTACAGGAAGACAAGTCTCTAGATTGGTAGTTTTAAAATGCTTTCAGGTTTCTTCTTCACTGCACTGTCTTGAAAGCCTGCTCTTCAGGATCACTTTATAAACTCTCTCATTTTGGCACCCTGCTACCACAGTGATTACAAACAGATCACTGATTTCCTATTCTTTACCATTAATCTACAATTAGCACATTCATTAAAATAATCAGGATGTTATCTTCAGAAACACATAAGCAGAGCTCAGTGCCAGTGAATTGCATAACCCTTGATCTTGTAAGCAGATAGCTTAAACAGATCTGACTACAGATATTTAGTTATCTGGCTCCTTATGAAATTGGCTCTAGAATTAGTGTATGTGCCTGCACTTGAGATAGGAAAAATAGATTGTGAACCCCTCTGGAGACTACTTCCGATATGAATGTATTCTTCTTGGGCAGTGATCGGCCTATACAATTCGAGCAGAAATTTCAAGTCAGACTATACATTTCACCCAAGACAAAAAATTTTTTTAAAAATTGTCTTAAATATCGATCCGCATTCCAATAAGAAAAACTTCTCCTTTGTAATATTTCTAAAAGATATTAATTTGGAAAATTAAATTTTTAAAAATATATATTCAACAATTTTCTGCAGCGCTGCTGAACCCACCGCTACATCCTATGCAATTTAATACAGTGGCCTCTCAAACATAATTTACACTTTGCAATTAAACAAATGTAAAAATCATTTGGCGGCACTTGCTGACATGTTAAACGGCTGGCACCCCAGTGATGTCATAACCAACTCTCTGCAATGGGAGGGTCCAGTATAGTAAACTTTAATTTCTACATGCTGCTGTAATGTTTGTAGGGTGTCATATTCGCCTAGCTGTTTGGGAAAGGAAGAAACGCTCTCTTCGAAGACATAAATTAACTGCTGTTCTCCAGAAGGCCAGCGACATAAGAGCAAAAGTGTTTAAAAAGCAGCAGTACACGAGTGGTGAACTTCATGCTTCATAAATTATATTCACATAAATACATTTTATGCAGCCAGTTGCTGCCCTATTACACATAATATTATTTATTATTCAATGCTGGTAAAATAACCTTTGGACTGCCAATAGGAACCTCTCCAGCCATTTCTGTCCCCGACTTGTTTTAGGAAGCGACAACTTCACATCTTTTTTTTTTTTTTTTTTTTTTAAATAAATATTCCGATTGCATTCCAAAACATACAACCTAAAAATTTACCGCCTTAGAAATGTGAACTCTCACCTATCAGATTAACTCCCACATTTGTACAACTCTAGACTGAAAAGAAAAATCATTACTTAGAAAAGGACACTGGAAAGGCCAAAATGATTCCCCTTTGAAATAGGTGATGCAGGTCCTGATGTTCAGTGTTAAATCTTCACTGTCGGCCACATACAGGTCATTTCATTTAGGATTAATAGACTCCATTTGCCATCTCTAAAAATGACTGAAGTGTGAATTATGGATGACCTTTGGCCTATTCAGGAAGTTGTAATAATTGAACTAATAAAGGAAAATTTTCCTCTCTGTGTTGCAGCAGGCGGCTCCTGGAAGTCGTCTTTGAAGGAAAATGTTGATTTTTTCCATGCTTCAGTGAAAAGCATTGCATGCTCCTTGTACGATACACTATTATTTATGGACCATAAAATAAGCCCGAGCATAAGTGCATTGTAAAGCAGACTTAAAGGACAAAACTGCAATGAGCATGCAGCCTATGTCACACTATGGGACACCTCAGGCTCTGGAACAAAACCTACATCCTAGTGCACCACAGCAGGATTTTATCTGTCCCAAGACACATAGAAATATGCGCTAGTGTTTGCCTTTTTACCCTGCTACGACATCCAAGATTCCTGTTGTGAAACAGATGACCATTAAGCTCCAGCAACTATACGCTATATAAAAATAGCTGCATCCTCCAGCAGAGAATTGGCCGCTGTGAAACATTCAGCTTCCACTGGTGAAAGGGTCATGCACTTGTGCAAGCATGGTGAATAGTAATATATATTATTATAGGGATGGTAAATGGCCTGTCATACCATATATCAACATGCAGAGTCATGTCAGTTCTTCAGTGTACAAATAATAGTATTAAAAAAGGTATTTTTTAATGTATTTTACTGTAACTCTTTACAGAGAAAAAAAAAGATTAATATGTACAAAAAAAAAAACAAAAAACCTATTTTGACCAAAACCTACAGAAATGAAAACATTTTAAAACCTAATTTTTTTAAAAACAAATTAAGACAGATTGTACCCTGTTAATTGTAACAACAGCGGTTACGGTTCTCTTGATGAAAGTAGTAACAGCAATTTCTTGTTAGAACTGTGCTGGAACTAGTAGTTCTACAAAAGTCGGGAGTTGGCCAACTTTGTAAACAATTTACAGTCACTGTTAATTTACAGAGCTGCAGTGTATCCGATATAGTAAGGCAAAATTACTGCAAAAAAATAGGACTACATCAATGGGCGGTTGTAGACGTTATATACACATCCAATAAAGTCACAGGTATAATGGGTATGTCCTACCAAATTTCTCTGACCATATGCAACATGTAGCTAAGTCCTGTGTGCAAATAATAGAGTTCCTGTATGTGAAGTTAATTTGTTTGCCTTGGGGTAAAACTTTTTGAAAGTTTCAGGATGTTTTAACCATCAAAACAAACCTTGTTCTGTATAGTAAGGAATTCACTATTAAAATCCCTCACAAGCATAAGAGATTGTAGACAACATCTTTATTGTTTTACAGATTCAGAACTGTTTGGAGGGGTTTTGCTGCACCAGGACCCCGATTTATTATACATGTATTGCTCTCCAGGTAATTGTTAGGGTTTTAGAGAGTGATCATTGATATAAAAGTGAAACAACAGAACCCAGGTCATCGTAGTGTTAACAACGCAGAAACAGAACTGTTAAAAGTGGGAAACAGAAAGGTGAGAGAACTCTAGATTTAATGCAGGGCCTTGTGAAAAACTGCACTGTGCGACCTGCAATAAATGCAGAGCAGCTCTGTGCTATGGATGAAGTGGGACAACCATACACACATATGGTGCTACTACATGGAAGGCAATTTGCGGCAGGTTGAGTTTACAAATAAAGATGTCAGGAGCAGCAGAGTGAACATAAGCAGGGGGTGTTTTTCTATGGCCACAATCTTAACAAGATGCATAAAAGGAGTGGTTTGCAAGAGACTCAAATATTTTCCCAGTCCAATAATTAAAATGGAAATTAGCAGGGAGACTTCTTTCCAGCCAGAGAGGCCTACAATTTGCATAGCGATGTTGGCATGTGCTTTTGTATATAAAGTTTTATTGTACGGGACCAAAAGCATGTGTTGCTTCAGAGGGGATAGGCTAATGCTTATTGACTTTTATTTCTCAGACGCAACAAGGCCCAAAATAAATGTACACAATGAGGTTTATGACTCTGCAGAATTTACACACAGAGACAGAACTTTAGTTACATGGCCCTTTTATGTCATAACTGCTCCATTACTAAATGCAGCTGACTAGTGGCGTGAAAGGGGTTAAGGTCAATATCAAACAGACAGATGAATCTGAATTCTCAGCAATGTAATTTTACAGTAAAACAATTATAGGTTACCTAATGGTATGCCACCATTCTGTTTAGCCATAAGATTGCAAGCTCTTAAGGGCAACATACAACATAACCATGATACTATATAGTTTTACAAATATAATACAATGTCAGTGCTTTTTTTAGAATGAAATCAGAGGTCAGTTATTTTAGTTTGTGGCCATTGTTTCAATATGTCTAAATATGCATATTGCAGTATATTTTTCAGCATTTGTGGAAAAAATAATTATAAATTTAGATACGTTAACTGTTATAACATGAAAATCTTACAAAAAATATTACATACATAAATATTATAACTATGTGTATTTAACCATGAGGTTTAACACATTTCAGTACATAAACTCACAAGTACAGTATGTTACCATTATCCTCATCAATATGAATAACGTGTCATATTTATTAATTAGGAAGAATGGTGCTCACTATTGTCTATTTAGAGAAAAAAAAAATTATATATATATATATTATATATATATTTTTTTTTTCCTGACTGCCACATATAATATAAAACTATAATTTATATATATAGTTTTCTATTATATGTGGCAGTCAGGGGGAAAAAAAAACCGACCAACTAAAATAATTATCATAGCTACACAGCAAGGAGTTTTACACTCTGGTGTGTTATAACAACCTGTGGCCACAATTTTACAAGCACATTTGGCATGAAATCCTGTTAGGAGACAAATTACTGCAGTTAATGCTAAGCTTTCAGACACTATGCAATTAGGAGGGCCAGAATATTAAGTCATGTATATGCCAGGATGGAACGTTCCACCAACATTTAGAATCTGTGTCAGGAAAATCATCCTAATTATTTGTTTATTCTACAAATGTCAGGCAGTTTTATTATAGACAATTTGTAATGTTCGGTTTTTATTTTAACCAGTTATAGTGTTGCATCGCCTACGACAAGAATGTCTGCGGGTTTTTTTTTTGTTTTTGTTGTTTTTTTGCAATGTAATTTATTTGTAAAGAAAAAGGACTAATGTGAAGTTTTATTATACGCAAACAAAAACAAGATATTCAAGCTCATATTTCCATTTTGCACCCTACATGCTACTGAGTGTATTATTGGACAGTGGCATTTAAAGGGTTGATCAATAATAATCTGAGCTGTGGACGTGATTGTGGGTGGAAGTAAAAGCTTTTTGTTTCTGCAAAATTCTTAGCTGGAAGAAAAACTTTGGGGTGTGTATATGTTAATCTCATACCTCCAGCTGTCTAAATCCTCAAACCTGTCCTTCAGTCAACCCTGTAGTTATTAATGTAGGTCCAGCCTGAGAATCTGGTTATTTGTAATATGCCTATTCTGTTTCAGGTGGAGTGTAATGTTTGCTTGGGAGTTTCACAGGTGAGTTAAAGTAATTAGTGGTTAACAATTACTGCTGATCAAGTGTCTCCCATCTATACAGTGATATTGAATAATCTCTTACACAATGAGGGTGTTCATTATGTGATGAGTACTGCTTATTCACCAGTTGGCAGATCTTAGTCTTCATGCAAAAGAATAAAAGGTCCTGGAGAACCTCTTAAGAAATCCCTTTCATCCTGCTCCTAAGAGCAGCTTTCTCAGACTTGAACAGGACCAGGCCAGACCGCCTTAACCTCTCAAGTCCTGGAGAAGACAACAGCAGGGCACCTCAACAATAAATAAGTCACACTGTCTGGAAATCATACCTAATATACAGAGAGCAAGTAGCCAGACAGAATGCTTGTCATTCCACCTCAAAAATATATGATCTTACGTCATGCTTTGCAAGTATACATAATATGATTATTTAAGTAAAAATTACAATAGCTTAAAACATATACAATTTCCATTTATAAAAGGAAAATGAGAAGAATGTAAAAAAAAAAATAAAAATAAGTTATAATTTCAACATCTCATTTGATAGTACAGTATTAGAAATAATTGTATTATGCAAAGTATAGGCATTATTTTTAAAATTCTAAATATTATGTTTGTCATAATCTTTCCATAGGATTTTTGCAAAATAAAAAATAATCAGGTTAAATATGGAACAAACCTTATTTTCGTTAAAAATATTTTTGGTAAAACATTTCCAGCCTCTCAATAAATTTAATATAAAAAAAATAAAATTTACACGGAAATGTATTCATTTTCCCTTGTTGGTATTGGGGTCATTAGTAAGTTATTTATTTTGCATTATGCCTCTTATAAAAACATCTAGGAAGCCACAATCTATCATGTATAGGCCATTTCTATAAGCGAACAGCTGGTATAAATCAGAAACACATAATGGGACATACCTGGTCATTTAGCTGATATGGTACCAAATTGTGCTGATGGTAAAATCCAGCAAATCTGATATATTTCAGCCAGTTGCCTACATCTGGTTGACTGGCGTCGATGCAGAATTTCACATTGCAATGTTCATCCAAGATCTGAAGAGAAAGCACATTGGTATTCAGGTTACATGATGTCCTTAATAAATTGCAATTTTCCCATGTATAGATTAGTGTAAAGCTCCTAGAAAACACTACAATTTGATTGAGACTTGTTTGCAAGTATCAAAATATTTAAGGACCATTGCATGCAACTCACACATAAATATATATCTAGATCCCATGGCTGCTGGAAGTTTTATTGTGTGCAGGAATTTGCAAACAAGGCGAAGCTTTTGCTTTGACTAGAAACACAGATTGTAGCTGCCAGTAATTTCCGTATTTCTCCAGCAAAGATCACCTTCACTCTATAAACTCCTCCTGACAATAAAAAGGATCTACTTTTCACTTTTTAAGACACTATTTGCAGTCCTGAAGAGGTTAAGCCTTGTAATTATCCCAGCCCTAATTTGTAAGAATTCACATCAGATCTCCAGACTTCCTTCCAAGTAGTTTTTATTGCAGTCAACAATAAGCCAAATGTCTCCTAGAGGTTTAGAAAATCTCTTGAATATCCACATTGCAAATGACATTGTTATTATCCCCTGTCTTGTAGGGACTTACTCTCTCATCACTATAATTTATAGCCCAACTTGATGTGACTATAGTCAATGTGGTGTAGCTTTAAGTAGTGAAATTAGGATTAATAATATGGAGGCAAACAGTCAACTCAATAAACAATCTACTTCTACATTTTCTGTTTGTTCTAAAGAGTTCTCCAACTGTAAAATAGCTTGTCATAGGTTCCCATCACTGTAGCATTTGATAAGTACACCTAAAGTGTGCTCTAGATTCTATCATTTCATGTCATGGCACAATTTATTATTTTCACTAAAGTCTGCTCTCCCTGTAGATGATTTTGTTATAGTTTCATACCACTGTAGCACACTCTCCCCTGTCAGAGTTGTGTATGGCCCGGCAGCAGTTGCAGGTCATTAACTATATAACGAGTTGAATAGGAGTAGGACTGGAGCTTGTATGGAGGGCAGTGGGCGAATAAACCTCTCCAGCTAAAGCAATTAAAGTCCAGGGTACAATAGCTTCCCCTATACAGCCCTCTTCAGCCTCACAAAGCCTGCTACTTATTAGTCTTAGTCTATTATAGGGTTAAAGGGGCCACGATTCATGCTGCATAGGAGTCTCCGCTCTGGACCCTAATATAATAATTCAGAAAAAGTTACATTGTATGCTGGAGCCCATACAAGCTTCCTGTCCTGCCTCAGGAGATCTGGAGGTGACTTCATATTAGCCCTACTATATACTGTATATATATATATATATATATATATATATATATATATATATATGAAAGTCCATGAATTTGTAGGCCCCAACAACCAAGTTCTGATGCTTAAAATTAAGCTAAAATCTGTATTAATTTTACTTGCGATTCCTTCATGAAAAATCTAAATATATAGTGTAATATTCTAAAGATTCTTAAAACACAATATATATATATATTCCACATACACAAGTTAAACTGAAACGCTAATTTCTTTCGTAGTTGTTGTAATAAACTAAACTAACTCTGTGAAACAAACACATCATTTTCACCTCGATGTAGTTGGATGATCAAGTCGCGCGATTTATTACTGACAATATTTCTATATATATATATAAGTATAAATATTCCACGAGAATTTCTGGTCTGCGGGGAATGTGATGAGGAGTCGGATTAGAAGGATGGGTTTTGTAATAATTATGGCAATATGTTCTAGCGTTACCTGAGTGAATAGCTGACAGTGTCGGACCAGTGTCCTATCTGCTTTGTGACTAGCAGCGTGTCGAGCCTGTGATCGCCCTGCACCTGATCTTCCTTATGTCTCCCGGGGACTATCACATCACCTGGAGGATTTACTGCTAATACCCTAGATGAATCGCCTCATGCTGAGAAAGTGGACTGACTGGTATAAAGGAAGTGTTCTGCAGACGAGTAGTTGTGTTTACCTTGTGTCATCAGGGAAAGATCACATACAAGGCACAGTGAATACTCTGTTCTTTAATATAGAGGAGTCTGGTAATTACTAAAATGCATGTGTCGCAGAATAGGCGCAGTGCACACCTAGCAGCGCGCAGTGAGCGGAGGGAGTACACAGCGTCTGTAACTTCACTGGGGAACTCCAAGTGTAACCACAAGTACAGAGCACAGCCAAGAGCTAAGCCTCCACATCACAGCCAGTGCCAGAAGAGTCCTCACTTACCTGAGGAGAAGGAAGCCCTGGCTCCTGGAGGCCAGCAGATCCCAGCCTACAGCTGCAGCACCATTCCTGCAGCACAGTGTCAGTTCAGGATCCGGACACCTCCCTTTTCTCTCACTTTCTTTGCTCTTATCAGCCAGACACCAGCAGTCAGCACTGTCCCTGCTGGAGAGTCAGAACCCCCACTGAGAGTCTGCTGCAAGCTCCAGTCCTGAAGTCTGGGTGATGTCTCCTATTGTCTGGTGCGTGGAGTTAGGGGGTTCAGTGCTCCTGTCCTGGAAGTAAGGATGATCCCTCCTGTCCTGGGATTTCCCTCTATAATGCCATGTCCTGCTGCACAATCCCCGATTGTCCAAGTGACAGCTTTTCTCTCCTATACGCCTGGACGTCTTCCTGTAGTTGGCTAGGAGACTCTGTGATTCTTAGTGTCCTGGAATGATGAGATTCCTTGTAAATATGTCCCAGGATGGAGCCACAAGGCTGTAGATCCCTCTTGTTGCCTGTGTTCAGAGTGAGATCCTCCCGGGAGCCATCCCCTTCCTAAGTCTTCAATGTGCACTGTGAAGTTCTCTATGTGACTGCTGAAGTGTCTCTATAAAGAGGATGAGAGCGGCCATCCAGAAAGAGGAGGAGAGGGGTCCACAGCTATCTGGCAGCACAGACACTGGCTCCTCTCTCAGGACATTTTTAAAGTGACAGCAGCAGCCTCCTGTAGAAGAAGAGGTCACTAAAAGGTCGCTAAAGACTCCTATAGGACACTCTGATTACAGATGCACCATCCCCTTCAGCATGTCCATTCCATCCAGGCAATCAGCGACCAATGGGGAGATCTGGGGTGGGTGGATTTCATTCTTACAGGGAAATCTCGTCTCTTTAGCCTTTGAAGAAGTCTGTTCAGTCTGCAAGCCTTGTCCCATCATTACTAATAGACCATAAACTGGTCAGTGCAACCTGAGGAGGCTGCGATGTCTCTAATATCCTCAATGCATAATAATGCTAATATTTATGTGGAGATACAACTGCATAAACTATAAACTGACTGCACTTAAGTCAAGGGCAAACGAGGTTTTTTTTTTTTTAGAATTTTACGTCTGGTGAATTTAGTAATTTACACCAGATAAAATCTAATTAATTGGTTAATTATTCAAAAACAAACAAACCGGAATCACCTGTTTATTTATTGTTTATTTTAAAAACTTGCAACATTGTTACAAATAGTTACCCAGAGTGACAGAATTTGGAACAATTTTGCAAGCTCCTTATTTTTTTTTTATCACGATCTATCAAGTTTGATTTCTGAATGGAAAAAAACTGAGAAAAATTCTCACCCGTCACAGGATATGGTTTTATTTTTTTATAGATCACAGAGAAAAATTCTGACTTTCCTGTTATAGTAACACACAAGACCCCTCTTAAGATCAGACAATAAAATGTGTTTGATGCCGACCATGTTTCTTTTGGCTCCCACTTTCTATGTAACATGAAGAATTCTGAATATTATAAATGTGCCCTGTTATAAAGTGCTATTTATTTAAGAGGAGGGGGCAGCCTTCATGACAAGAGATGATGATTAATTTGTCTCAGCAGACTGTTATCTGTGACATTGAACTGCTGCTTTAGATAATGGCCATTGTTTCTGCAAAATCACACAGCAATGCTAGGTAAGACAGGAAAAATCCTTTGTAAATAACCTTATAACTGGCCAGAGATTCCCATAGACTTGGGTGCTTGAGAACCTTAAAGAGGTCCCGGTTTGCTGGTCATTGGTTTCCTGCCCTCCCTCATCTCACCCATTGTTGGAGAGTTTCTTTCTTATTTTTTTCTTTTATTTAGCCATAAATTGGAGCAGCTCTAGCTATGAGCTATTTTCTTCCTGTCAGGATGAGGGATTTGTTTTATGATGCATTGTGTATTAAATACAAGTAATCTGGGAAACTGATTGCTTGAGTCCATAGGTCTGATCCTAGATTATGATAGGGGTATCCCTCTCCCCTCCTTTTCTTAGGGCTGTTTCTAAAAAGAAGGAAATGTTGCTGGCTATTGCTATCAGTAAAAGGCCCTGGATATGCTGGGATCTCATGAAAGGGGCATGGAGATTTCTTCTCTCACTTTTTGTTTAGGGTGGAGAATTCTGATTGATGCTGGAATCACAGCTGCAGCATAATGAACTTTCCATTCCATTCCACATACTTCCAGCAGGTGGCGCTGCTTCCCGGAGTAAATAAAGGACCTTCCCTCTAACTGGCACTACTAATACCAAATATTCGTAAACTCTCACACGACACCCAATAACACATGCAGTAAAATGACCTACACTAACTCTTTCCATGCTGGAATCACACTTCCCTGTCCCCCCTGCTGTGGTTATGTAATAGTTTACACGTTTCGTTCTGCTACATGAGGTGTAGTCTGACAGAGATTGTAGAATGTTAATGAAGGGGTTAATTTAAATTTAGTTTAATTTAGCATTCTTTTTGTTAATATGGAACTACAATTTTCAGCATAGCTGGCAGTTGTGTAGCTATATGTGGCGCCCATGTATCAGTCAGCATCGGTCCTGAGGAGACCCATAGGTCCCTATGCCATGTAAGAAACCATTATTATAAATCATAGTATATGAGAGATGGGGACTAGCCTCTGATATCTGACCTGTGATGCAAGATGTGATTCCATAAATGTGACTATAGCCAGTTTTATCACATTTGATCAAAAACGAGAATTACTAGTTGTCCTTCATGCATTCCATTTTGGGTTTTCTTTGGTGGTATTTTGTTACATTTCTATCCTGTCTTTTTTTCCAAAGCACAATATGCTCTGGCCATGGCACTTCAGGTATTTTTTGTTTTGGACTTGTAAAGAACTTGAAAAAGCCTCAAAAATGTTATACACACAGCTTGTTGAATTTTGAAAGAAAATAATGCAACCCCCCCAAAAAAAAAATGCTATAAAAGCACCACAAACAAAAAGGTTGTGTATATAGAGCTTTCAGTAATATCCTATAGACTTTAAAGTGACATCTGAGTGCAGCTTCATTTACATAAAATAAATAATTGTAAATGATAATGCTACAAAGGCTGTGTGTGCATCCAGCCTGAAAGGAATATTCCCTTCTTTATGACTGGTAGAGGTCCAGCCTCTGGGTCCCTTATAGGCTGCAGAACTGATTTATGCTTTGTTCCCATCACTGTTTCCCTCCATAGCAGCGTTTGTGGTCCTTGGTTGTGCTGGGTACCTAGGCACAGCTCCATTTATGTGGTTGGTTGTGTTCTCCTATGCAGCCAACTACCAGTGTATAGCGCAAACTTAGAAGGGAATGCACCATTATTTCCTGCAGTTCCTTCATTCCTATGATCAGTGAAGATCCCAAAGGTCAGACCCCCCACCAGTCATAACATGATAGCATGTCCTAGTAATGTGTCACCACATTATAAGGGCCTTTTCACTCCAACAATTTTTCTGTTTGAGTGTTGTCCATGAAAAAAAGTACAGCACACAGGCACATTATACTGAATGGGACTATTTACATGTCAATTTTTTTTCACAGCCCGAGAAAAAAATTATGGCGAGCACTTTCTTTTACCTACTCATCTGGACTTTTCAAGTTTATGAAAAAAATGGAGTTTACACCGTGTGCCGTATGAGTTTTATACGTTATTTAAAGTTTTATTGGTAGGTGATGATGAAAAATAAAGAAGATAGCATTTGTTCTTTTTGCAGACAGAATTAAAAAAAAAAAAAGATGACACGTGGAGTAGACATGAATGCCACGGATCAAAAACAGAAAAACACTAGCATGTACAAAGTCTGTTTTTTTGTTTTTTTTTATACCCTGCAAAATGAATTGTTTGAAAGCAGAATAAGGCATCCACAAAAAAGGATGCTGTCTTTGTTATTTTTCAGCATCACCTAATAATAAATATGTTAAAAAAAATAAAAAGCGAACAGTGCACAGATGATGCCTATGAGTTGTCCATAGTTTTTCACAGACCCATAGACTTGAATGGTCAAGTAGAGAAAAGAATATAAAAAAGGGCATGCCATAATTTTTTTTTCTCAGTGTCTCTCGGTCCATGAAAAGAAACGGACGTGTGAATGGCTCCATAATAACAGTTGTATCAGCACAGCAACAAATCAATCCAAGTGTATCAATTATATGGCAGATACATGTGAGCAGATGATACTGCTGAAGCTCAAAGCTACAGCCAGTGGTGTCAACCTGGATTAACACAAAAATCACAGAGAGTTAACAGTTTTTATGGACAAAGGGCAAAGCTAAAAGTATTCATTTTACAAAAGAAACCATGGCCTCATGACATTGTAAAAAAAGGCCCATACTTTTGTGACCTGTGCATGAATTTAAGGACATAAGACAACCCTGGGTACAGTAGAAGCTCAATGCACCCTTATGACAGCCCTATTATGGCTCTGTATAAAACTGCGCTACATGTGTACGAGCCTTATTAGTCATGGGATGATCTACTATGCTAGTAATGGAAATGTATAAAATGCACATTCACACAAATTTTTTGCTATTGCAAGTTTGTAGAAATTTTAGATTTAAGCTTTGTATGTTTGTGTGTGATGTAAGGGGAAGCAGGGAATCCAAAGTTTTTTTGGGTGTGATGAATTAGTTCAGGAATCTGCACCACAACCTGGTACAAACTACTGTACCTAGACCAAAAGACTCTCACATGTGAGCCTTCAAAAAGACTGTCCAAATAAGGTCCGTTATAAATCCATTATTAATGTGATGCATTTGGCAATCTGTTGGTGCTGATAATGCACTAAGATACAATATTTCCAGCACAATTCATCTGTCCTGTTTACACATTGTTATCATTAACTATTTGGGATATTTAGCTATTTTGAAACAATTCTGCACCAATAAAAATAATAATTTCAATATATTTTTGTTAAAATTACAATTTGTTACATCTATGTGCAGGATAATATATGGAAATTTGCTACACCCGTTTTTTTTTTAGCTAATATGAGTTTAGTTATCTCAGGATAATCGTTGTAATGCTCTGCTAGTTGTCTTCAAATGATTGTTTCACAATAGTGATTATCCTGAAGTCAACTACTATGTGTCATTTCCCAAGCTGTTCTTCTAGAATGGTTAGTGTGGGGATGCCCTCAGTGAACCGATAGGTATCCTTCTGCCCCAATGCCCCGAGGAGAAGAGGAAAAGGAAGGAGCTTTTAGGAAACCTGGAGCCAGTTAATGAGCCCCAGCTCCGGTGTTAAATTCAGTTCATCCTATGGGAGTATCAGGGGTCTGTGTCCATCACATCAAGACACACAAATGCCTGTTCCCTCACAGTATACTACTACTCACAGATCTGTTCCTGCTCTGGCCTCCAGTCACTTCTACTACAACTCACTCCCAGTATTGTTCAACATAGTAACTTCAGACACACCAAGGCTTAAATAAAACGTAAGGAACGAGATGAGCTCTAAAAACTGATACATAATTATTGTAGTTTATACAGACACATTTTATTATGCACAAATAATGCAAGTATATATATATATATATATATATATATATATATATATATAAGTACAGACCAAAAGTTTGGACACACCTTCTCATTCCAAGAGTTTTCTGTATTTTCATGACTATAAAAATTGTAGATTCACACTGAAGGCATCAAAACTATGAATTAACACATGTGGAATTATATACTTAACAAAAAAGTGTGAAACAACTGAAAATATGTCTTATATTCTAGGTTCTTCAAAGTAGCCACCTTTTGCTATGATTACTGCTTTGCACACTCTTGGCATCTTCTTGATGAGCTTCAAGAGGTAGTCACCTGAAATTGGCGTTAATTCTAAGCGGTATGTGTGGGGAAAACCAGGCACTGTTCATCACCTGCCCAATACAATCCCAACAGTGAAACATGGTTTTGGCAGCATCATACTATGGGGGTGTTTTTCAGCTGCAGGGACAGGACGACTGGTTGCAATTGAAGGAAAGATGAATGCGGCCAAGTACAGAGATATCCTGGAAGAAAACCTCTTCCAGAGTGCTCTGGACCTCAGACTGGGCCGAAGGTTCACCTTCCAACAAGACAATGACCCTAAGCACACAGCTAAAATAACAAAGGAGTGGCTTCAGAACAACTCTGTGACCATTTTTCTTGACTGGCCCAGCCAGAGCCCTGACCTCAACCCAATTGAGCATCTCTGGAGAGACCTGAAAATGGCTGTCCACCAACGTTCACCATCCAACCTGACAGAACTGGAGAGGATCTGCAAGGAAGAATGGCAGAGGATCCCCAAATCCAGATGTGAAAAACTTGTTGCATCATTCCCAAGAAGACTCATGGCTGTACTAGCTCAAAAGGGGGCTTCTGCTCAATACTGAGCAAAGGGGCTGAATACTTATGGCCATGTGATATTTCAGTTTCTTTTTTAATAAATTTACAAAAATATCTACATTTCTGTTTTTTTCTGTCAAGATGGGGTGCTGAGTGTACATTAATGAGAAATAAAATGAACTTTTTTGCTTTTAGCAAATGGCTGCAATGAAACAAAGAGTGAAAAATTTTAATGGGTCTGCATACTTTCTATACCCACTGTATATTTGTGTCTTTCTCTCAAAATATACAGTACAGACCAAAAGTTTGGACACACCTTCTCATTCCAAGAGTTTTCTGTATTTTCATGACTATAAAAATTGTAGATTCACACTGAAGGCATCAAAACTATGAATTAACACATGTGGAATTATATACTTAACAAAAAAGTGTGAAACAACTGAAAATATGTCTTATACTCTAGGTTCTTCAAAGTAGCCACCTTTTGCTTTGATTACTGCTTTGCACACTCTTGGCATTCTCTTGATGAGCTTCAAGAGGTAGTCACCTGAAATGGTTTTCACTTCACAGGTGTGCCCTGTCAGGTTTAATAAGTGGGATTTCTTGCCTTATAAATGGGGTTGGGACCATCAGTTGTGTTGTTCAGAAGTCAGGTGGATACTCAGCTGATAGTCCTACTGAATGGAGTGTTAGAATTTGTATTATGGCAAGAAAAAAGCAGCTAAGTAAAGAAAAACGAGTGGCCATCATTACTTTAAGAAATGAAGGTCAGTCAGTCCGCAAAATTGGGAAAACTTTGAAAGTGTCGCCAAGTGCAGTGGCCAAAACCATCAAGCACTACAAAGAAACTGGCTCACATGAGGACTGCCCCAGGAAAGGAAGACCAAGAGTCACCTCTGCTGCGGAGGATAAGTTCATCCGAGTCACCAGCCTCAGAAATCGCAGGTTAACAGCAGCTCAGATTAGAGACCAGGTCAATGCCACACAGAGTTCTAGCAGCAGACACATCTCTACAACAACTGTTAAGAGGAGACTGTGTGCAGCAGGCCTTCATGGTAAAATAGCTGCTAGGAAACCACTGCTAAGGACAGGCAACAAGCAGAAGAGACTTGTTTGGGCTAAAGAACACAAGGAATGGACATTAGACCTGTGGAAATCTGTGCTTTGGTCTGATGAGTCCAAATTTGAGATTTTTGGTTCCAACCATCATGTCTTTGTGCGACGCAGAAAAGGTGAACGAATGGACTCTACATGCCTGGTTCCCACCGTGAAGCATGGAGGAGGAGGTGTGATGGTGTGGGGGTGCTTTGCTGGTGACACTGTTGGGGATTTACTCAAAATTGAAGGAATACTGAACCAGCATGGTTACCACAGCATCTTGCAGCGGCATTCTATTCCATCCGGTTTGCGTTTAGTTGGACCATCATTTATTTTTCAACAGGACAATGACCCCAAACACACCTCCAGACTGTGTAAGGGCTATTTGACCAAGAAGGAGAGTGATGGGGTGCTACACCAGATGACCTGGCCTCCACAGTCACCAGACCTGAGCCCAATCGAGATGGCTTGGGGTGAGCTGGACCGCAGAGTGAAGGCAAAAGGGCCAACAAGTGCTAAGCATCTCTGGGAATTCCTT
This sequence comes from Leptodactylus fallax, assembly GCA_947044405.1. Taxonomy (NCBI): domain Eukaryota; kingdom Metazoa; phylum Chordata; class Amphibia; order Anura; family Leptodactylidae; genus Leptodactylus; species Leptodactylus fallax. The sequence goes on along the minus strand of CAMRHE010000074.1, from coordinate 6,897,925 downwards.
CAAGACTGTTGGAAGACCATTTCAGGTGACTACCTCTTGAAGCTCATCAAGAGAATGCCAAGAGTGTGCAAAGCAGTTATCAAAGCAAAAGGTGGCTACTTTGAAGAACCTAGAATATAAGACATATTTTCAGTTGTTTCACACTTTTTTGTTAAGTATATAATTCCACATGTGTTAATTCATAGTTCTGATGCCTTCAGTGTGAATCTACAATTTTTATAGTCATGAAAATACAGAAAACTCTTGGAATGAGAAGGTGTGTCCAAACTTTTGGTCTGTACTGTATATATATATATATATATATATATATATATATATATTCAGGTAAGAGTTGTTAATGTGATGAATATGATATATGGTATGTGTCATGTGTGCCCAGTGAAGTAGCTTGGGGTGCTTACAGGTCCATGTTTCAAACTCATATTTCACACTGTGTGGCACCATATGGTGCCTCTGTATCGCACTGATATCTCCCCTAAATTTAAAACTATTAGGGCAGAAGTCCGGTTATAATACAACATACGATGGAGGATGCCATTATTTTTTTTTAAATGGTAAGCACATGGGTGCTGTATTATGGATCTGTACTTCATGGGTTTGTATTAAGGTCATCTGAATGTGACCTAGCATTAAGTATCTAACAGATAAGTGCATAATTTACTATTTATTACAACTGCACTTCATCTTTTGTGATCTTGCTGAATCTGTATTACTTGGGTAGTACGGTGGATGTGGTGTATCTGGACTTTTCAAAGGCTTTTGATACTGTACCATATAAAACGTTGCTATACATAATGAGAATGTTGGTACTGGGGGAAAACATATGTATTTGGGTTCACAACTGGCTCAGTGATAGGAAACAGAGGGTGCTTGTTAATGGTAGATACTCAGACTGGGTCACAGTCACCAGTGGGGTGCCGCAGGGGTTAGTATTGGATCCTTTCCTTTTTAATATGTTTATTAATGACATGGTAGAGGGTTTACAGAGTAGGGTTTCCATATTTGCAAATGATACTAAGCTCTATAAAGTCATAAAAACTGAGAAGGACAGTAAAATATTATAGAGGGATCTAGGGAAGCTGGAAGCATGGGCAAAGACTTGGAAAATTAAGTTTAATGTAGACAATTGTAAGGTTATGCATTTTGGTCAAAGAAATAAAATGTATGATTATGTACTTAATAGTAAATTATTGGGTAAGACTGCCACTGAAAAAGACTTGGGGATTTTCATGGACAGATAGCTTACCTTTGGTGACCAGTGCCAGGCAGCTGCTGCCAAGGCAAATAAAATTCTGGGATGCATAAAAAGAGGCAGATTCTCATGACATGAACATAGTTATATCTATACAAACAAGGACTTTACTGAACTAGACAGAGCAGAGAAGGTGACCAAGATAATTAGGGGAATGGGTGGATTGGAGTACTAGACAGACTAACAAACTTGGGGTTATTCAGACGACTAACCCAAAGATGACTACGGGGAGACCTAATAACAAATACATGAAGGGACAGTACAAAGACCTTTCTAATTATCTTTTTACTCCTAGGCTGTTGACAGTGACAAGAGGACATCCTTTACCCCTAGAGGAGAGAACATTTCACCAGCAACATAGACGGAGATACTTTACAATAAGAGCAGTGAAGCTAAGAAATGCACTGCCGCAGGATGTGATGATGGAGGATTCATTGTGCAAACTCAAAATGGCCCTGAATGCCTTTCTTAATCAGAAAAATATTATGGGTTAAGGGTTTTAGATTTTTGTAAAGACAAATTGATCCAGGGTTTTATACTCTTTGCCAGATTGGAGTTTGGAAGGAGTTTTTTTTTCCCTTGCCATGGGGCATTTGGCATCAGCCTCGTGTGTTTTTTTGCCTTCCTCTGTATCAACACTGTAGAATTATACATTGGACTTGATGGACCGTGTATTCCTCCAGCCTCATCTACTATGTAACTATGTATCATACTATGTATGTGGCCCGTGCCCTGTTTTTTATATGTGTATATATAATATATATATACATATAACGATATTAACGTTTTCAGTACTCTTAAATAATGTTTACTTCTGTTTCTACACTAGTCTGCTGGGTGTCCCACCATTGTCTGTGTATATTTCTGTGTGATGACACTGTAGCAGGTGACAATTAGCCGCTGATCTGTGACATCATCAGGTTAAAAAGTACATAGTAAGCAGACTGGTGGTGTAGCAATATCATTAGTATTAAAAAAAACTTTGTTATTCCAAAGTTTTATGCCCATAGACATAGATTCACAACAACAGCAAACAAAATTGTTCCATCCATAGTAATAAAGTATCTACATGTATCAATCCATCTTATTTTTTTTTAAAGAATGTTTTTGATAATAAAAATAATTGTCAGATTATTAGTTGAAAATACGAAGCTGAAAACCATTGAAAACCATTTTGATGTCTATTAGCATTGAAAGGAACTGTAGGGAGAAAGAAGAATATAAAGGTGTCATCACTGCAAACCATAAAAGATGTCATAAGGATGCAATTACAGGAAGATTTGAGAAGACAGTGGTCTCAGTATGTTCCTTGACTCCCCTCAGCTATGGGTCATTTACTAACATAACATATATATTTCATTTTATAATGTAAAGACCCAATAAGAATGCACATAAATATCCAAGCCCATTTAAATCAATTCAGCAAGGCCCAGAGGTTACCTCCAAGATTTGCCTACTCATGGTCCCTTTTATGCTTGACTAAACATTGGCACTCACGTGTGTCCCTGTTTCTGCACTACCAAGACATGGATGGCAGCCATGTCAAAAGTGCAACCTACTCCACAGCCACATAATGACTACTAATAACTAATTCACACATTTATAGCATTATCCAGTACACACCATGATCAGAAGGTTCAGTTTCATCAGATCTCAAACACACTAATACAAGCCAAGCATCACTCATTGAAAATCCCTGCAAGACTGACTGAAACAGTGAAAATGTAACCTACAGTAACACCAAATTGACAATAGCAAGCTACCCAGAATTCTTCCCAGCTGCATTACTACTTTCAGCATTTCAATGATAAGAGTAAAGTGAATGTTTCATGAAAAATTCTTCATTCTGTCCTGTAATATGAATCTATATGACAAAATTACAAAATCATTTCAAAGAAAGGTGAACTATTTTTTACAATTTTTGCTTACTAATTGTCTTCTTCTATTTCAGGTATGCATTTAGAGTAGAGAATCAGACATTTCCATTCAGTAGTGTAATTTATAGCTTTTGGGTAGGGGCCAATACAAAATCTATAACAGGCTGCCTACTTACCATGTGCAAGTCATAATTCTGTGTATTTATATGTGGTACAGAGGTTTTAGGTCCTTTTAGCATCAGGGTTAATTTGCAACTTCAATTATACTACCCTATCTCTACCCCATACACTTATATCCCTATATCTGGGTTAAAAAAAAAACCAAAAAAAAAAACTCTAAGAATCAAACCAAGTACATCTTGGCATATGTAGGGTCTGCCTGACAGCCCTGGCACCAGATTATCTCTTGTGAGAACAAAAGGATTGGGCGTTGAAATGCAGCATTCCAGATCTTTCCTTTTCTTTACAGATTTGTCGAGAGCCACCCATAAAAATAAGATATTCAGGCCATCTTGCTGAAATAGTCTGATTGGGTAGAATTTTCTCTTACATATATGAGGGTCTTTAGCCACCTTTTTAATTACGGAGGGACCTAAACATGCTTGCTGGTTTTCTTTGGCAAGCATATTTTTCCAACTACCACTCATTCCAATGGTGCAATATGAGGATCAGAAATAATATAGAGAAAAAAAAAGTCATTATTTCTCAAAAAAACCACAACAGAAACCCAAGTAATTACTGATTACAGATTTTTAAAAGTCTGTTAGAAACACTTGGTCCACACTACAGACACAGCGACAAGAATACTAAACATTTGTGAATACTACTTGATTTTCTAGGTCAGTTTCCCTTTAAGACATCTGTATCCTCCTTACTGATGTCATGTGTATGGATACATCTCTCAATGTTTCTACAGAGCACTCAGCATAGCGGAGCACTGGATTTGGTTTTGTTTATTTAAATATGTCAATATATTAGCGAAAGCAGCAAGGAGCTAGTAATGCAATCCACTAGCTATTCCCAAAAGGCTGTAAGATGACTCCACTTTTAAGTCTTTAACTTCATGAAAATCCTACATGTGAAGTGTGGGACTCAAGTTTGCTAATGGAAACCCTATGAGTTTGAAGGATTCCAGCACTTAAAAAAGTCCTACGGTAACCTTGCCATACAAATAGAATGGATACAAATACGCGAGTAACGATGGATTCTATCTATCTATCTATCTATTTATCTATCTAATATGTTGTAATATGTTCTTATTTTTATTCCTTTTTTTGAGGTTTGATAAATATGGAAATACTTTGCAATTATATAGGGCAGAATACAAAATGAATTATAGCCAAAAGACATTTCATTCCTTTTGTATGTTACACTAGTGCATGAAAGAAAAGGAAAATAAAAAACATACACTTAAGAATTCGAACCAAGGGTTGGGATGGGGGGATGTGAAAAAAAATCTGTCACAGACAATCAGCAAGAGAGGTATAAATTAATATGCCAAAAAAGACGGGGTCCTCAAACCAGAAATTGAGTCTCTTCTGCATGCTCAGTTTCATCTCTTCCACATTCTTGGGCAGAAAGGCCTAATTTTTGGCTACTCCTCCATTCTTCCGAGACCCTTTTCATTGCTTATAGGATGAAAGAACAGCATGATATTGAATAATTGCCAGCCGCCCTTGTTTACACTATAGCTGTAAAGTGTGGAGCTGCCCTAGGTTTCTTCATACCATCATGAGGATGGAAGTGTGGACAGCTTTGCTTTTATATTGATCATGTGTGTTTTCACTTCAAAATACACTAAACCTTGATACAGGGTATATCCATATACCGCTTCTGTCTTTTCCTTTACACACTACATAATGGTGAATAAGTGGTACACAGTGAAAAGGGTTTCTATTGGACCCAGCAGTCATGTGATCACCAGGTGTCTTCTGGAGCAGCAGAGCTGCTGAGTCTTACAGACCCAGATCAGCTCTGCCAGTGGCTATTATCACTCATGGAAGATCTATCCTATGGATGCTCCCATTGCAAGAGAAAATGCAACTTAAAAAATAAAGTGTGAATATCCTGCAGGGTTCCTTTATGACCTCATGGGGGACATATTTAAGAAAAACACATGCACATATATTTAAAAAGAAAAAATATGCAACTAAATAAATAAATAAGTCCCTGTCGACGCGAACTGTCACCATAACTGCCTATTCATCTGAGACTATATATAATACTTTAAAACGTCCATAATACAATAGGGAACCCATTTCAATATACTATTTTACTGTCAATTTGAAAATTTTAAAAATTCTATTAATTGAAGTATATACATTAGCATGTGCTGTCTAAATTTTATACATCATTTTATACATGTATATATTTTGTTACAGTTTACACTCATTAAAAGTAAAACAATTAAAAAATATATCTCTAGAAAAAGTTTTAATGGTAGCACAACAATTATCAAAGTTAGGCCCATTAACACATGCAAAAAAAACACTAAAATGTGTCTGGTCACTATGGCCTTTTCAGGTCTAGTCATTAGGGGTTAAATAACAACTCTGGAATATCTTTCTTAATACTCAATGGACATTGTGCAGCACTGTTATTCCTCTTAGAACTGTGTAATAACGCTGGGGTGTGTTTCTATAGAGTCCTAAACTATCCAATCAGTGCTGGCAATATCAGACTAAGAACACACCCCTTTAATAAGTGGAATGGTAACACCCAGTTGTCAATTCATTCCTAAATTTGTAGGGGGATAACAGAAAAGCCACACCGTAGAATTCTAAAAACTATATTTATGAATTTATTAATCAAAATCAATAAAATAGACATAAAGTTAGGAGAGGTGACGGGTCCTCTTTAAATAAACAAGTACAAACAAGTCACATGGCCTCACAAAGAGAAATTACTTTTTACAAAGCCATGCATGGATAAGAATAAGCAAATATTCCTTGATGGAAAAAAGGAAAATTGTTCCTCTAGGCCCACTTTTTGCAGGTATTTCCCTATAGATTATTCCTGCCATTCAAGAAGCCTAGTGAAATGACTTGGGAGCAAAGACAAGCCAGACAATCTCCTCCAAAAGGAAAATGTTTTCATATTCTTTCCCGAAAATTCCTAGCATGGCCTTTAAGTCTCTACATACTTGAAAAGATGGCCTGCAAAGGCAGTCTTCCTGCATGTTAGTTAGTAACTACTTGTAAGCAAATTTGAGCTAGTGCCTATGAGTAGATCCATTATGGATAATCACAATTCTATAGCTTGCATATTCCTATAATTTTCCTAATTAGGATATTATCTAGACATTCCCATCTGACCTGAGTACTATTTATGTGTTTATACACAATGGTATTAGAAACATTGGAATTTTTTCCATCGCTTAATCATTTATGCATTAAAGGGATATTTATGACCTGTCCTTAAAATAAGCCATCAATATAAAATCTGACACCCAGGACACTCGTCGATCGGCTTTTTGAAGAGCTTGTGGTGTTTGAGGTCATCTACCTCTCCTCAAGCAGGAGACATCATGTCCATTGGTCAAATAGTCATGCTGCAGCTAAGTCTCATTTAAGTGAATGAGCTAAGCTGTAATACCAAACACAACCACTATACAATGCATGGTGCAATGAAGATGACACAGCAATCAATGTCATAGCCCCCGAAAACCCCTTTAACTCCAGGAAAACCCATGTAAAGGAATACTAAACATAGATAAAGCACAACAAAAGAAAAACAAATATTACAGTTCTTCCTCCATTCATATCATCCTTTCTTTTGGTCCTAATTTGTTTCATATCACAGTTAAAACTGAGAAATGTATAAAGAAATCTTCTGTGTGCCTCTACTCAACCAGGTCCATCCTCCTCCACAAGACAACTGACTGCAACAGCTTCCCTGCTGTGCCCTGTCTGCAGCAAGACTAAAAGGTTTCTAACCACCTTATTGGTTAAACCATGCCCATCCAGTCTGTTATGGAGCAGATAAGCAGGAGATTAAGGCCTTATACACACACACACACACACACACACACGTGCAAGTGCATGAGTGGTCCGTATTCACATGGAAGTGAATAATGGCCATGTGACGGCCCTTTTTGATATTCAATGGGTACATTCACATGGCACTATCTATATTTGTTTTGATGGACAAAGATAGTACATTAGTGCTAGTCAGTTTTATGACGGCCGTGAAAGACAGGCTGTTAAAAAAAATGGACACTTGAATAGACACATTGGACCCGCATTTACTAATACGGATGTGCCTGGAAAGTGGCCAAAAAAGCACATCAACTCGACCTCAGCCTCTGTGCCCCACTTGCCACTTTTTCAACATTAAGCAGAGCGGGGCAGGAATCTAGGTTGGCCTAGAATCTGGTGGTGGGTCCATCAGATTTACTATAACTCATGCCACAAAACTGGCATGAGTTATACCAAAATCTATGCCAGTCTGACTGGTGTAGATCTGCGACCATGTGCACCTACATGCACTAGAATTACTAAGAGGTCATAGCCTCTTAATAATTCTAGTAAGTCATGAGCCTGTTGGGGAATGAGTTAAGACTGATGTAAGGATCGCCATTCTTAATAAATTCCCCCCCTCATTGAAATCAATGTGTTGCCAAAATGGAGTTGTTGCTCAAAATGCCATCACATGTCCATTTTTCTTGGTTGTGTGTAGTGGCGTAACTAGGAATGGCTGGGCCCCAAGGTGAACATTTGACATGGGCCCCACCCCGCACAAACCGCATTCTCCTCATTCCTGCACACACTATTACATAGTAGCCCCTGCACAGAGTATTATGCCCCATAGTGGCCCCTGCACACAGTATTATGTCCCACAGTGGCCCCTGAACACAGTATTATGCCCCATAGTGGCCCCTGCACACGGTATCATGCCCCATAGTGGCCCCTGCGCACAGTATTATGCCCCATTGTAGAGCATCCATGAACAATTATTATACTCTGGGGTCTTTTCAGACCCCAGAGTATAATGATTGGAGACCCAGGGGAGGATACAAACATAAAAAACTGTGTTACTTACCTGTCCCGGGCTCCGGCGCACTCCCCACTTCTTCAGTGTTGGACCAGACTTCACGGCTGGCCTCGCGACACATAATGACGTCGGCTGACGTCTATGACGTCACCAAGGAGGCCTGAAGACTGCCAGAGCACAGGAGAGGTTAGTAACAGTGTTTTTTTTGTTCCCTCTCCTGCCCTGGGCCTCTGATCATTATACTCTGGGGTCTAAAAGACCCCAGAATATAATGATAGCAGTGTTTGTGGGGTTCGCCGGCCCGCTGCCTTACTTACCGGTCAGTAAGTAAATAGGGCCCCGTTACCTGCTGGGGTTACATCAGCAGGTAATGGCCTATTAAAAATAAAATGTCCCAGGCCCTGTGGCAGCCGCTCCTGCTGCTACCCCGGTATTTACGCCCCTGGTTGTGTGAATAAGTGCTAATGCCTTTATTCTCAGCAGGATTTCTACAAGACTGTTTGTATCAGGGTCATTCAGAAAATGTTGCAGACTGACAAACAATGAGGGTGACTATATTTCATGTTTACTTTTACCCTTACCCTAGATATTGAAGTACTAACATTTGGAATAACTACTACTTTTCTGCTTCTTTTGTAACCTTCTAGAGGTAGGCTGTTTTTTAGCATATCTTGCATTCTCCAGTTTATAGGTGTGCTATTACTCTAAAGTTGCATGCAGTTGATACTATTTCTATATTGTGGTTTTTCGTTGGCTTTATTTGATTATACAGAGCCACAGAATATACTTGTGCTAAAGAAATTATCATTAATAATTATTGTAATAATAAATTATACATGAATGCCTATAGTGTGGCCAAAACCTGTTGTAAAAGAAGAAATGTTGAACATATTTCTATTGTAAAGGTGCTGAAGCCAATATACTGAATAAAATAATAAATGATAATTTAATATAACAGCATAGAAAATATAGCGTAATCTGTTAAAGCAATACAAACACTGCTTTGCTTACATTCAACCCTCCAATATCAGGAGTGGTCCTTTCCTTAAAGTCAGTGTTTGCTGCAAAGAGGTCTGTCTGTCTCAGTGACAGTACTGTGGATATTGTTATTTTCATTATGAGATTCCCGCCCCCCCCCCCATGCCTTTGAAGCAATTCCTTTTCTTTCTGGTTAAAAATCTGTTAAGAGAAGGAAAAAAAGGCGGAGGAAATTAAACGCAAGAACAAAAATGTAAATAAAAAATTTCCCTTGGTCTGGAATTGAGCCCAGCTGAAAGCATGTTAATCTCCACCTCAGTAATTTGGTTCTCCTGGAGAAGACAGAAGCCTGCTGCTGTGCCCCACACTTCATAAATCACATCTTTATGTGGACAAGGTCAGGCAACCTCACAGCTCACACATAGGGTCTTTGCCTGGGTTCTGAGGGCTCAGGCATGTTTTTTCTCCCCCACAGATCTCTAAGGAGAAGTCCAGCACGCTTCTAATTGCTTTTGATTATTTTCATTTGCTGAGGTCAGACTGGCTTGCCAGAGACTGCTTCAGGGTTGATTTCCTACAAATATCGGTGTCTTTTTGGGGCGGCTTTGTGTATTTTCAGAATTAGCACCCCATTATTTAACCTGCCACTAGACATCACTTTTAACAGATACATGTCTTGGATTGTCATCTTTCAAGGCCTATACATTTTGGATTTGGTTACAAATATGCAGTAAATAATAAAATGATCATTCCACAAGGGGAATATGGTATAACAAAAGGGACACATACAAATGATTATATATACACATTTGCTTCCATATCTCATAGTCGAAGGTATCTATATAGTAGCATTTAGGCCTCCTTCACACATACTTTATTTTCAGTGGATTTTTTGTTTTCACTTGTATAAAATGTAATGAATTTTGAAGAATTCTTCATTGCATTTTTAGTTACAAGGGTTTTTTGTGGTATTGAAAAATGCCAAAACAATGTCCAGATCTTAAAACTATAGCACAAAGTTAAATAAATAGTTTGTAGTGTATATAAAGCTTTACTTTAAATGTTAAAGGGGTATTCCTATCTCAGGTATTTATGGCACCAAAAATACCAAAATATGAACTTGCCCAGAACTTAGATCTCAACTATGTATGTATATAAATGGTTACCTATGGGCTGCGCTGCTGTTTGTATCTATCCAAGGGTGAATTGAAATGCAGCATATTTTTGAAGAAAATTCTGCGACTGTTCCATTTCAGTGGAGGCAAAAATCCAACTTCTTGCCATCAAAACAATAACATTCAAATGAATATAACCAGGGGAGTAATAATGAAAGATGGGGCCCCATAGCAAGATTTTGACTGGGCCCCCCTAGCCCCCACATGGTATAACACCCCTCTTTACTGATTCCCCCCACATGGTATATTACCAATTGGACCCCATATTGCCTCCTTTATTGACCCCTCCTATGCAGTATACTATTACAGGCCCCCATACAGTATATTAACTCCATTTCAGGCACCTATACAGTAGGTTCCCCCATTACAGTCACCCATATAGTAAGGGACCATGTTACAGGCCAATTTACACTAATCATTTCCCTTAGCAGACCTCCACACAATATTGTGCCCCCATACAGGTGACCACAGAGGTACTTGAAGTCTCTGTTTGTTTGGTTTTTGTTATTTTTTTTTTTTTAATAGGTCATTACATGATGGATTACCCAGACAGGTAACAACTGAGTTTCACTTACCTATCCCGTCTCCTGTTCATGCTGCCTCCACTTAGGCCTCCATGGGCACCTCCTACAGGCCTAAGCGGAGGCAGCTGTGGACTAGAGCGGGGATAAGTAAGTGAAACTCTGTTGTTTCAGTTGTCCTGCTGGATTACCCCAGCAGATTTCAACCGAGTTTCACTTACCTATCCTGGCTCCTGGTCGTGGCTGGCATTAAATATTGTATGCCGCATCCTAATGCTCTCCAGCGTCAGGATGTTATATGTGGAGCCCACTTCAGGCCTAAGCAGATGCGGCGTGGGCAGGAGCAGGGATAAGTAAGTGAAACTCAGTGGTTACCTGCTGGAGTAATCCAGTGGGAAACGAGCTATTAAAAAAATAAAAAGCAGCAGTGGGGCGGCCGTGCCCTCTATGGACACAGGCCCTATAGCAGCCACTACAGCTGATTTGGCGTTAGTTACACCCCTGGATGTAACTGATTTTCAACAGAAATTCAGCAACAAATCTGCATTGTGTGAATATTCTCTTATATGGAAGTTTAAGTATAGAGTTTATGTATACATAAGGCTCTGTCGCACTTTTATTGGGAGCCTGTGGAGGTGTGCAATCTACAGTGCTATTCTTGTCAACAAATATACTAGAACCACCAAGCAACTCTTACAGACACTACTGAAGCCAATGGTGTCTATCACTGTCATCTTGCATCCATCCTGTTCCCATTGTTTTCAATTCCTCTTTATTTTCTGACATCTGAATGGTCCTCAAAGAGTCTCCTCATTCTTTCCCCTTAAAGAAAGGATGATCTTTTCTAGTTAAATTCCCAGGTTACAGCCTCACACAATAATCAAGTGGAGCCAGGTACATTGTAGCGATGAGTTTGTCACAGAGTCAGAAACATTGTCAAGGTTTGTTAACAGAAAAGCAGACAGGATACAAGAAGCCTAAATCTGGCCATACATATGAGATTTAGACTGCCATCACATGTCTGAAATATGGCTGATTGTTCATACGGCCAACTGTTGCAAACACATGACTGAACAACCATGAATCTTCTGAAGAACGTTCAACTACTCCACACACTTGGAAAATTAACACATGAAAGTTGTTTAAAACTAATTAAGTGCTGAAAAGAGGAAACAGGAAATTGTACAAATATAAGGTCTGTTAGTCTAGTCCATACACAACAGATCACAGCAGATAGACGGCAGAGAAAATCCTATAGAACAGATTTTGGTTGTGACCAACTTTAGTTGATGGCTGGCTGTATGGGATGAACTGTCTTAGGTTTATGTACAAACAACCATCAACAAACAGTTCAAAATCTGCCACTTCAGCAGACTAAAATCTAATGTGTATAGCCAGCTTAAGAATTACACAGAACTTCAGTCAGGAGTCAGGCCACAAGTTGGCAACAGAAATAGAACCACAGGAACCAGGCAGCAAATCTTAAAAAAACCAACACAGGAATACAGTATAGAAACAAGGTCTAGGTCAAGGTCAGGGTTAGGAGTTAGGGTAGAGTTGATAACACGGGGACAAAAGCCAAGCAAGGATGTACATTGATCTGCAGGCCAATGGTCCATGGGAACCTTTTAACAGGCCACCAAGTTTGACATCATTAGAGTCCACTGATCACTGTGCAATCAGATGGAACCATTGGATCATCCCTGAAGCAGCAGAAGAGGAGTAGCTGGAGCCTAACTGTCTACTAACTGTCTATCTATCTATCTATCTATCTATCTATCTACAGTGGATACAGAAAGTATTCAGACCCATTTAAATTTTTCACTCTTTGTTTCATTGCAGCCATTTGCTAAAAGCAAAAAAGTTCATTTTATTTCTCATTAATGTACACTCAGCACCCCATCCTGACAGAAACAAAACAGAAATGTAGATATTTTTGCAAATTTATTAAAAAAGAAAAACTGAAATATCAAATGGTCATAAGTATTCAGACCCTTTGTTGTGACACTCATATTTAACTCACATGCTGTCCATTTCCTTCTGATCCTCCTTGAGATGGTTCTACTCCTTCATTGGAGCCCAGCTGTGTTTAATTAAAATGATTGGACTTGATTAGGAAACGCACACACCTGTCTATATAAGACCTCACAGCTCACAATGCATGTCAGAGCAAATGAGAATCATAAGGTCAAAGGAACTGCCCAAGGAGCTCAGAGACAGAATTGTGGCAAGGCACAGATCTGGCCAAGATTACAAAAGAATATCTGCAGCACTCAAGGATCGTAAGAGCACAGTGGCCTCCATAATCCTTAAATGGAGGAAGTTTGGGACGAGCAGAACTCTTCCTAGACCTGTCGTCCAGCCAAACTGAGCAATCGTGGGAGAAGAGTCTTGGTGAGAGAGGTAAAGAAGAACCAAAAGATCACTGTGGCTGAGCTCCAGAGATGCAGTAGGGAGATGGGAGAAAGTTTCACAAAGTCAACTATGCAGCCCTCCACCATTCGGGGCTTTATGGCAGAGTGGCCCGAAAGAAGCCTCTCCTCAGTGCAAGAAATATGAAAGCCCACATACAGTTTGCCAAAAAACACATGAAGGACTTCCAGACTATGAGAAATAAGATTCTCTGGTCTGATGAGATGAAGATTGAACTTTTTGGCATTAATTCTAAGCGGTATGTGTGGAGAAAACCAGGCACTTCTCATCACCTGCCCAATACAATCCCAACAGTGAAACATGGTGGTGGCAGCATCATGCTATGTGGGTGTTTTTCAGCTGCAGGGACAGGACGACTGGTTGCAATTGAAGGAAAGATGAATGCGGCCAGGTACAGAGATATCCTGGAAGAAAACCTCTGCCACAGTGCTCTGGACCTCAGACTGGGCTGAAGGTTCACCTTCCAACAAGACAATGACCCTAAGCACACAGCTAAAATAACAAAGAAGTGGCTTCGGAACAACTCTGTGACCATTCTTGACTGGCCCAGCCAGAGCCCTGACCTCAACCCAATTGAACATCTCTGGAGAGACCTGAAAATGGCTGTCCACCAACGTCCACCATCCAACCTGACGGAACTGGAGAGGATCTGCAAGGAAGAATGGCAGAGGATCCCCAAATCCAGATGTGAAAAACTTGTTGCATCATTCCCAAGAAGACTCATGGCTGTATTAGCGCAAAAGGGTGCTTCTACTCAATACTGAGCAAAGGGTCTGAATACTTATGACCATGTGATATTTCAGTTTTTCTTTTTTAATAAATTTGCAAAAATATCTACATTTCTGGGGGGTTTTCTGTCAAGATGGGTTGCTGAGTGTACATTAATGAGAAATAAAATGAACTTTTTTGCTTTTAGCAAATGACTGCAATAAAACAAAGAGTGAAAAATTTAAAGGGGTCTGAATACTTTCTGTACCCACTGTATCTATCTATCTATCTATCTATCTATCTATCTATCTATCTGTGATCATTTGTTATTCTATAATTTTTTTTTATTAAGAATTAGAATTGATTCAATGTTTCATAAATATTATCAATTTTACAATGTATTCTTAAGGTATGTTATCTTAGTTTCTGTGGAAATGTTCAAGTCCTTGAAACTTTTTCTAGAGCAATTAACGTAAGCATTTATTAGTTGCCATGACCAAGACCATCCATTTCCTTTGCGCCGGTGTTCATAAACACCCACCACATGTTGTTAGTTTGTTTTAGCCAACCAAACACACTTCCAGTACATTAACTGTTAAGGAAAAGACTACAGACAGTTATAGTCAGCTACTTTAGGCATGATAAGAGCAATAGCAATAACAATAATGTCAATTAGTATTTCTCTAAATGGCCTCTGACCTTTTATATCAATACTTATCGATTAAACTATTCATTTGTAGATTCTATAGAGAGATTGCCTTAGCTGTATTAACCCACATGGACTGTCTGATATAGAATTATACCAGTATGTTACAAGCCACAGTCAAGTCTTTTCTCATTTCTGTAGACACAATGCAAGATCATGGCTCATAGTGTCTCCAAAGTCTGGCTTCAAGCCTTCAGTGTATACATAAGGTTTTCATTACAGGCTAATTACGGGATCATACTGTGCTACGTTGTGACTCAAGCAATGCTGGTTAGGACATTCACAATTTGTGGCATGTTTGATTAAGAGGTCCCATGTAAATGTCTACTAAACTGAAAACTGCTGGGGGGTGACAATGGAACAAGTGAATAGAACTGCAAACATCTGCTGAATCTCCAATCGCTGTAGGGTCTTGCAAGACATTGCAAAGCCTATAAGTAATGCATCTCTTGCCATCAGAAAGTCTCTAGGGTCAAAAAAACTAAATAGATAGTCATTTTTTTTTCCCCCATGAAAAGTGCTTTCATGAGCTAACAAAACATTGCTGGCAGCATTTTGCAGGGGCTTGCATATAAATAGCTATTCTGTACAGTTTACTCTTATTAGTTGAATGGGAACCACACAGATTTTCCTATTAATCCTGACAAATGGTTTGATTGTGAACACTCGTAAGTATCTTGGGTGGGCTGGTTTTTCCACAAAGGGGGAACTTTTCAGGTTTCCGTCTACATCCTGAGCACAACAGGTTGGTTGTATGCAACAAGAATTATATTCAGGTATATTTCGTTTGCTCTGCATTCTTTAACAGAAAAACTTTCGAAGCTAGAGCAGGGTCATGAGTCCCCATCCAACCCCCATCTCCCCTCTTTTCCATACTGTACAGCCATAGTTGATAGACTGTTGAAGATGCAACTTTTCACTTCGTTCAATGTCTACAGGACTGATGAAAAAAGTTTCTTTCAGTTTCATAGATTTTGGATGGTGTGGCACCATACATGCTGGATCAATGCGCCATTCAAATTTCTCCTCACTGTGACTTTAAAAAGAAGAGGAGGCCCAGGGCCCCCATTCCAATGATCATTGGGAGTTTCAGCAGTGGGACCCCAGCCATCAGACATGACATTCAACACATATCCTCCATCAATTGTGATTGCCAGCTGCATCCTACAAGACCGTGAATGGGTCCAGGAAATCAAAAAAATCTTAGATTTCAGATCCACAAAACCAAAAATGTGTGATAGCATCCAAACATTATGCAAAAAAGAGAAGTGCAAGGTTTCACCTACATAGAGGTCTTTATCAACCATGTATGTTTTTATGTTAAATATATTTTTAAAATAATTTATATAATTCATATTTTAAAAAAAGGTACTAGATCCTGCAATTTTGTCGCTGGTCACTAAGCTTAATAATACACTGACATTTGCTAATTCTGTAAGAATTTTCTTTGCACCAGTCACCTCATTCAAAGACAAGACAGGGTTACAATGTAAATATAGATAACACCTCTGACCCATCATTACATCCACTACTGACAATAGCTGATGTTACTGCTTAGCCCATAGATCTCAGTCAATCAGCTCCAGTCTATTGCTGTCTATGGTCAGTAAACTGCTGTAAAGTATATCACTAAATTGCCATTAACAAAACAGAGGGCAAGCTCATGCAAGGTGGCAGCCCCTATAATTATGTACAGGAAATATAATAAAAAAAAAATCTGTGATCAGAAAATAAAAACTAAATAAATAAAAAAAAATTAAACAAAAACTGGTGATACATTCCTTTCAAGTTATAATACTTGACATTTGCTTTAAGGTCAAACACCAGTGGCATAAAGGGCAGGCCATTTTCAGGTGGACATTTGGCCATATATATATATGTGTATATTCAGCTTTAGGAGTATATAGTGGCTAGTGTGTTACTGTAGGGAGGGAGGAGTTTAGGAATAGATGTCACTTCCTGTCTCATTCATCTCTTTCTCTCACCACAAGGACTGGAGGAAACATTTCCCTCCCACCCGCCCTCTTTTAATCACTATTTTACAATTGCTTTTTTCACGTTTATCTGTATAATGTATGTGTTATTGTATCATTTCTTTGTTTGATACCTCAGTGGTGTTTCTGGCCATATATACAATTCCAAGATGACTTTTATGAGTTAAAGTTGGCGTTATCCTTCTAAGCCCAAGGGAAGGGCAGTCCTCCAGCCATGGTTCCCTAGAGGTTTCCTCCACAGGGGGTTTTTCCTCTCCTGAGTGCTGTAGGATGACTCTTCGTGAGTCGGGGGTTTGCCATGTTTAGTCCATATTTCATAGTATTTGCCTGAACATTTAGTTTTAAGTTATTTGTTCATGGCATTGGCAATAAGTGTGGAAATGAATTGAAATAATATTAAGCAAAAAAAAGGAAAAAAAATTATAAAAGGGAGTCAGTTGTATGTAATAGTGTTACATGTCACATGGTCCATTAGTAAACTGTCACAGCTTTACTTTTGCGGTTGAGGAGTCAGGTGGAAGTTGCAGGCAAGTTATTGTGGACTTATTTTAACTAATAGAGGAGGTTAAACCTCATGGTGGTGAACAGGCTGAGCTTTGGAAATAGCCAGCCTGAAGGATGTCGTAATAGTAACGTCATCCAGGGGCGGGCACAGGGGTTAAGCACAGGGCTGTTGGTGCCCTTAAAGTGTACTGGCTCTGCTAGAATTGCAAGCCGGAGCGTGCCGCCCCCTTTATTGCTGGCTGGCCGGGTGCTGTATGTCAGACAGCTGGGGATCTCACAGTATTCGTGAATCCCAATGGTCTAGCACTTCACCTGACTCCTTCTGTGATTATTTTAGTTCTGTGATTTAAATAAAGCTGTGGCCATTTTGACACCCAAAATAAAGTGTTTTGTGTGCTTATTCCAAAGTCAATGTTTACTGTAGTTTGGATGGTTTTAGGAAGGAGTGAGGGTCCATCCCATATCCAAAAGTCATGCTAGGAATGTTTCCTTTAAGAGAAAACAGTGCCTTTTGTTTCACTAATACTGGCAAGTGTGAACAAAACTAAAAGGGGTATTATGGTTTCAGCATATATTTCAATATACATTCTGTATAATAATAATAATAATAAAAATAATAATTATTGTTTATTTATATAGAACCATGGTGCTTTACATATGAGGATTTACATACGGTACACCAGTTATACAAAACAGATAATGCTAACAGAGACCAACTGGCACAGTGGGATAGAGGGCCCTGCCCACAAGGGCTTACAATCTATGAGGAAAGAGGGATAGAGACAGAAGGTGGGGGTAGAGGCTGTACAGGTGGTGGTGTGGTGACAGTAGCGTTATTGGAGGTTGTAGGCCTTCCTGAATAGGTGAGTCTTCAGGGCTTTCTTGAAGCTTGTGATTATGGGGGTCAGTCTAAGAGACGATGGGGGTCAGTCTTGGAGACGTTTATGTAAAGAGCGAATAAGAGCAGAGTGGAGTACGAGGTCTTTGGAGGATCAGAGGTTACGTGCGGGCAGGTAGCGGGAGATTAGGTCGAAGATCTATGGAGGGGAGAGGCTGTGGATGGCTTTGTATGTCAGCATTAGTAATTTGAACTCTATTTGCTGGGCAACGGGTAGCCAGTAAAGGGATTGGCAGAGGGGAGCGGCCGATGAAGAAAAGGGGGAGAGGTGTATTAAGCGAGCAGCACAATTTAAGGTGGACTGGAGGGGGGCGAGGGTGTTAGCTGGGAGGCCATGGAGAAGGGTGTTACAGTAGTCTAGGCGGGAGATTATGAGGGCATGGACTAGCCTCTTTGTAGTTTCAGGGGTGAGGAAGGAGCGGATTCGATGGATGTTCTTGAGTTGGAGGCAGCAGGAGGTGTTGAGGGTTTGAATATGCATCTTGAAGGATAGGTCAGAGTCTAAGGTTATCCCAAGGCAGCGGGCTTGTGGGACTGGGGTGAGAGTGGTTCCATTAATTTTGATAGATGGGTCAGGAAGGGGGGTCGTGCGTTGAAGGGTGAACATTATGAACTCCGTTTTCTCTATGTTGAGTTTGAGAAAGCGGGAGGAGAGAAAGGAGGCTACGGCTGCTAGACATTCTGGGACTCTGGACAACAGGGAGGTAATGTCTGGTCCAGAGAGATATATTTGGGTGTCGTCAGCATAGCAATGGTATTGGAAACCATGGGATTCTTGAGTTGGCCAAGGCCTAGGGTGTAGATTGAGAACAGGAGGGGTCCTAGGACCAAGCCTTGGGGGACACCTACAGAAAGAGGGTGTGGCGGGGAGGTGGTGTAATAATAACTTTATTTATATAGCGCCAACATATTCCGTAGCACTTTACAAATCAGAGGACACATGAACAGACAATATGAGGCATTACGATGTGACAAAGAAATAAACATATCAAACAATAGGAGTGAGGGCCCTGCTCGCAAGAGCTTATCCATTCCTCTGGGTTATTAAAGGGGTTGCTGCCTTGTCCCAGGCCGCTGTCCAGTCCTGCTTTTCCGGTGGAAATAAGTGGCCTCAGCGGCCTAAGATGTTGGTCATTTTTAGCTAATTTCTTGTTTTGTGGTAACAAAGTTGGCAAAAGTCACTGTAAAACTTGCATTGCATTTAAATGCCAGAAAAGTCATTGGGGATCGGGGGGGGGGGGAATTCATCAATCCTTGTCACAAGTGCTATTTATAAAGTTTGCACCTTTTCTATGCTGCATTAAGTGGCGTCGAACCTTAGTGGCCATGCACGTGGTCCCATTTGGGAAAAGAGTGCTGTCTCTGTAGGGTCCGTATTTCCTTGACTGAACTTGACGTGTGCATAGAACTCACTGCATCATAGTCAGTCATAATCGGTTATACACACGAGGACAAAATTGTTGGTACCCTCGTTTAATGAAAGAAAACCCACAATGGTCACAGAAATAACTTGAATCTGACAAAAGTAATAATATATAAAAATTCTATGAAAATGAACAAATGAAAGTCAGACATTGCTTTTCAACCATGCTTCAACAGAATTTTTTCAAAAAGAAAACTCATGAAACAGACCTGGACAGAAATGATGGTACCCTTAACTTAATATTTTGTTGCACAACCTTTTGAGGCAATCACTGCAATCAAACGATTCCTGTAACTGTCAATGAGACTTCTGAACCTCTCAACAGTTATTTTGGCCACTCCTCATGAGCAAACTGCTCCAGTTGCCTCGGGTTTGAAGGGTGCCTTTTCCAGACGGCATGTTTCAGCTCCTTCCAAAGATGCTCAATAGGATTTAGGTCGGGGATCACAGAAGGCCACTTCAGAATAGTCCAATGTTTACCTCTTAGCCATTCTTGGGTGTTTTTAGCTGTGTGTTTTGGGTCATTATCCTGTTGCAAGACCCATGACCTGCAACTGAGACCAAGCTTTCTGACACTGAGCAGCACATTTCTCTCTAGAATCCCTTGATAATCTTGAGATTTCATTGTACCCTGCACAGATTCAAGACACCCTGTGCCAGATGCAGCAAAGCAGCCCCAGAACATAACAGAGCCTCCTCCATGTTTCACAGTAGGGATAGTGTTCTTTTCAAGATATGCTTCATTTTTCCATCTGTTAACATAGAGCTGATGTACCTTGTCAAAAATTTCGATTTTTGTCTCATCTGTCCAATGGACATTCTCCCACAAGCTTTGTGGCTTGTCAACATGTAGTTTGGTAAATTCTAGTTTTGTCAGATTCAAGTTATTTCTGTGACCATTGTGGGTTTTTCTTTCATTAAACTAGGGGTACCAACAATTTTGTCCACGTCTGTATATGCATTCTGCCTTTCGGGAGCTCACTGATGCAGTGAGTTCTATGCACACGACTGAGTTCATTCTGGGTAATATGGCCCACATATGGAATATTTTCCCGGACGTTGAGTGCATGCCCACTTAGTAAGTCTGACCCATTATTTCCTCAGAGATCCGCTCTTTCAAGTGGTTTCTGGATAGATCAATTCTATAGAAAAATATCTATAGAGACTTCACAGTAAGGCAGAATGTTCCCTATGTAGACCTCATCTTAATGGAATGTGCTATGTATGGTGTAAAACATGTGAAGCGCTTATTTTATATACAGCATGTTCATGCGATTGCCAGAATGAAAGGACATTGTATACTTTTACTGTAGCACATTTTCATCAATGTAAGGCCTCTCATACAGCAGAACTGTGTGCACAGAGCCTCAAGGGAGGCACATGTAGTCCCTGCTGCTCTGTACTGTATTGTGGAGCCATAGGCATGCTGTCTGCCGTGATATGGTGTCTTAAAGCAATACTTCTAGAAGACCATGCCTCTATATGTAATTGCATTGTATCCATTGTATCACTATTAACAATGAACTTTTCTAGTTTCTCCACCGCTTTAGCATTTATAGTCTTACATAATGATGAATCATCAATAGTGATGAGAATGAGCCATGGTTGGCCATTGTGACCACATGATATTCTATGTTGCATTATGGAAGGACATAAATCACATAAGTTCACAGGACACAACCAGTAGGGAAACTTTTAGTCAGAAAGCTAAGCTGTATATTACAGAGATGTTTCTCTATTTTAGAACATATGAGCAATGGCTCTCCAGGCCGGCTTTCAGGACATGCTGGGGACAACAGCTGGAGAGCTACATGTTAGTGACACAGGCATAGAGCACCCCCCACAGCATAGTCCTGAATGTGACAACTGAGAGTTTCCCTGTAAATTCAAATGAAAAATATAAAAAATGACCTAGATCTAGAATTTCCCCCATTCTCTGTACTTTATGGTAACAGCAAACTCCTTGTGAAGACGTCCTGCAGGGCTCTGTGACACTGACTGATAGTGTAACATATGTAATTCTGACCGTTCAGTTCTCAGATAAACGTCAAACTGCAATGAACCATCATTGTTCCAGTTGAGTTAGCTCATCATCCCTGTGAACAGAACATTTCACAGGAAACAGCCATATAATATCTCCCTCTCAGGGCACTAATAGGTATGATTAATCCTTATTCCACCACATGCCAGAAAAATCACTTATTGATGCCATAACCATGGAATAGAGACATCTTATACTAATGTTGTGATGGGCAGTCTCCTGCCTTCTACCTGTAGTTACAGAATACACATTGGTAGGCAAATGTCATAGGAATATCATGGTTTTTCATTTCTAAAAATAAATATGTAAAGATTATAAATAGAGATCAGCGAAGTTTTAAAAAATTCGATTCGGCAACTTCGCCGAATTTTCCGATATGATTCTCTTCGATCCTAATTAATTTGTGGCGAATAAACAGCTATTTCCTGTCTGCACAGAGCCGGGGTGGGCGGCAAAATGGCGGAAGTCCTTGGATGCCACAGTCATGTCTCTCTCTCTCTCTCTCTCCCAGCAAGGACAACTTTTATTCATGTGGAAGGATCTGCTAACAAGCAAAGACACGCCTACCCAATCACATCACTAGAGAATATCTTGTGACCATCTGATGTCACGAAAGGTCCTTACTAAATATTCGTTACCGCGAAGCATCAGGAAATCCGGATTCCATGTGAATCGAATATTTCCTGAAATTCAGATCAAATTCCACTTCTGCACCTTCAAATCGCTCATCACTAATTATAAATAATTTCCTGTTTGTTATATAAAATCATATTGTTTGTTGATCACATACTCAAATACAATACATGATGCTCTACTACCTACTCACCAAGGATCCTGCTAAGCAGATTGCTTCTGCCTGCCTGTTTCTATCACATCATGGCACCACCACAACCCATACTGAGTTATATCATAATTGGCCCTATCCTTTCTATAACGTGTTGCCCTGCACTATACTACAGAATCCATTAGACAGTGTGTTTCCCTCTGTCGACATTACTAGTTGCTGGTTATGAAGGAATAAACGGAAAGAAGTAGGCGAGAAAAGTGATCCACAGGACAGCACATGATAAAGTCTATAATGGTTGGGTAATTGGCCCATTTCAAGGCATAAGATGATTTTTTTTTCTGCCCAATTTGGCAGGCATTATCATAGGCACTGCATGTAATCCCTACCACCACCTTTGTATATTGACATATTTAGTATATTTTTTCCAACACACTGATTATTTATTCATAAACTTAATTGTTCTTGAATTTTTACAGTCTAGCCGTATCACTATTAGTCAGATACTACACATCTGGTACATGATAGCACAGATTCCTCTTCGTGCAGGCATGATCCTATTACATCACCTGTTGTTTACCTTTCACACATTTCTAAAGAGTTCTTAACTTGAAGAATATTCACAAAAATGCTGGGAATTTCCAATATGCTCTGTTACAGTGAAGGAGAAACCTCTATATAATCCATCATACCAAGAAAGTCGACTTAACTGGAAAGGTAAAGAATACTAAAGATCATTCCTATGATGTTTTTAAGCTGAAAATCACAAATGTGACTCTAATCTGTTGCTTATATGGTAGGATAATAATATTATTTGAATCACAAGCTTTAGAAATTAGAATAATCCAGAAGTACATTTCCTGCAGTTGTCCTACAGATCCATCAAAAGACCCAACTTGTCCCACCGCTGGCACCCTTAACAATCACAATAGTGGAAGTCCTGTTTTACACAAGTACATTTCCTGCAGTTGTCCTACAGACCCATCGAACAACACAAGTTGCTCCACTGCTGGCACCCTCAACAATCTGTGGTGGAAATCCTGTTTTCCACATTCTGAAATTGAATCAATAGGTAGGACTATGGAAATAGATGGAAAATGCACATTGCAAGCGCTCTTTATTCTTCTCTATTCCTCTCTTATACCACAGCCCTGGCATACAGTAGAGAGTTAGAGAGATACAGTAATACCACATTCTATGGATTGTTTTTCTATGTAAAAAGGAGGTTATGAACAGTAGACACAGTAATGTCATATTCCTTGCCATATTACTATCTGGTGTTTCCTGGATAAAATAGCTTCCTATTACATGGTATATTAGTGCAGATCAATATAATGCAATATTATTGCTGCTATATCCACATAATGCTATGAGATAACATGCACAGATAAAATCCAGACATTGCCCTTACAAAATCTTATTCTTTTTCCCTAGTGTATAAGAACTACTAGGTCAAAAGACTAGCATATATATACCTCAAGTAAGAGAGTATTGATAAAAGAAGTTGCAAAGGCAAAATCCATTTCCTGAGTATCGATTTGGATCTTGGGAAGATTTGACAAGCTTTCAAGGGTCTTGATCCAAAGTGAAAAGTGTAATTTAAGGTTAGTATACATTACCTTATGGGATATTCTAGTAAATGAAAACATGCATCCCTGCAGCACAGGGATCATATCATTGTACTGTGGATCAAACAGCTATTCCATTATTTCTTAATTAAGACATTTCTTCCAGACCTCTGAGCTTTCCACAGGGGCTGACATGCTGTAGATTAAATAGCAATAACATGCCTGGTAGGGATTGCTTGATAGCTTGTTTTTTTACACTTAGTTTAGTTACTTTTTTATAAACTGCATGTGTGGTCATTAATTCAGAGAATAACCTTTTTTTTTATTATAACCCTGCAATATCATCGATCTTTCATGTTCAAATGCCTGTTGCCAATGATTGTTTCATATTATAAGAGATGGAAGCACTAAAGAAGTTGGTTCTAAGGTGAGAAAGTTTTTAAGGGAAATTATCACTTATTACTTGCTTTCGTTTTCTGATGGTAGATTTTCTTAAAATGTCATTTTCTCTAGATGATTATGGGGCAGCCATCTTGCCTGAGTTGCTGATAACACTATTCAGAGACATACTTTACAGTAGCCACATGGACCATAGGAACCTACAATCTGGAGATGTTCATTGACTTCTGTGGGAGCTTGTTCTAGACATGCTCTATGGGGAAGTTAATATATAAGAAGGGTGAGCAAGTGAGCTGTGACTATCACCTATTGTGAATGGAGAATCTTTTGTTATCTATATATAGATGTTAACTGTCATTGTAATCTTGCATGTGATGAAGAGATGACTACTTAAAAGTGATCTCTACGCAGGAAGTCTGTATTGATCCTATTATGAGGCTCTGTGATCACAGCAAGAGTGAAGACGACAAGATTTCAGGGTTTTTTCCTAATATAGATAGTAACATGAAAAAAAACAAACCGAAAATTGTTAAAAAATATGTGTAACATTTATATAGGTGTTATATAGGTGTTATCTGCCCTTTTTATACTGCCTTTGAATATAATGAGATGATAACTAAAAATTGATCTTTACAGAACAGGAAGTGTCAGCCTATTATGAGGCTCAGTGAAGACTGCAAGATTTCAGGATTCTTTTTAGTATAGATAATGACATGAAAAGGCATAACCAAAATTACTTTAAAAAATATGTTCAATATGAAATCTTGTTTTAAACATAAAGAGTTTATTTGCTTTTTAAGATCTTACTTGCATTGAAGTATTTCTGATGTGGATCTGCCTTCTTATGCATATCTGCATTTAAAGATAACCATGCATTGTTTCTACCATAAAATAACAAAATCAGGGAGATATGCCTGTATAATATGTATTTAGGAAAGATAGGCAGTATGACATCCTAGAGAAAATACATAGAACACCATTCATCATGGCATAAATTCCCTTTCATAAACAAGCTTCATGTATTAAAAGAAAAAGTTCCCACAACCAGTTAATGTATCAGCCTGTTGACACATTTGCTTTACAATTACTGGTGATGATGAGAACAAAAACATCTACAGGCGAATGATTGATTGACAAGTTCCCAGAAACCAATATCCCTAAACAACAGTCTGGCTGAAAAAAAATGACAGACATAGGCAGTAAAAGATGGTTAAAGGGCGGATTGGAGGAGCCAAAATACTCAAGGGGGCTTCACCCATTGAACTCTGTGCGACAACTAATGGCACACACATGGACATCATTTCAGTTGTGATGGTCTCTTAGACACAGGAGATCTGCCTGAGGAGCAATCTGATAATTGTAATAATAAATCATAAGCTACTTAATGTTGCTGAGACTTATAACATATGCTCTCAGTGATTTACAGTATTACAAACTTCATTCATCCATGAGCTGGAGAAGAGCCAAAAAGGCGTAATTTTTACCTGTTACATACAGAGTGGGACTTTAAAGCAGACATGATTTGTGCACTAAATATCACATTGGGAGGACACAAAATTAAAGCTGAAGGCTATAGCTTCCCCTACATCGAAAAGACATTCTAATAGCACTGGACTGCATTAAAGCAATGAACTCTGACTAAAGAATGGATTTAGATAGACAGTAAAGAAGCATTTGGAAAGTAAACTGCAGGATTTAGAGAAAGACAAAGCTATGGGTCCTGTAGATGTAACTATTATAAAGGTTAATAATAAAAGCACAAGGAAAATTAAGCCCTCAGCATGAATAGGAAAAGAAAGTTTGGAGACAAAAGCAGGGTTTAACTGAAGGGTTAATTCAATTATTGGATGTTCCACACAAACACATTCAAATATTTTAATAACATTTTTAATTAGGAAGAATTTAAGATACTGAAGTATTACTATATAAAATGATAAAATTGTATATTCAAACATTTATATTTATTATAATATATTTAATAGTATAAAGTAGTATAGTATAGCATAGCATAGTATAATATAGTATAAAACAGCATAAGATATGTAACACAGTATAATATGGTGTATAATGGTATACAATAAAAACACCCATAATCCTTACTTTACCAAAAAATAAACAACAGCAAGTCTAGATTCAGATTTTTTAGGTTTTCCTTTTACTATAATGTACAAAGGCAGATTCATATGAAACCTTAACTCCTTACAAATAATATATTTGGAAACTACATTCCAAAAAGTGAGGCTGGGACAGTCAATATAATTTTAATTATCGAACCATCTCTTCTGGATATTTATATATAATATGGTTTATATATATATATATATATATATATATATATATATATAACATACATACAAGTAACATTGTAGTGTACAATTTTTGATCAGTATTTTGCATCATTATTTGTAAACCAAAAACAGGCGTGAAACCTTCAGAAAGCAAAACTAAAATGGAATGATTTGCAACTTTTCCATGTTTTAGACCCACTTCTGTTTTTGACTTACAAACACTGACCAAAATTCTGCAATGTTAAAATGGCCTAATAATAAAATAGTGTGAAGTACTGTATGCACATCAGAGAGACCATATAACTCTATATGGAGCAGATAGAGACATTTTTGCACACTTTTTATGGTATGTGTTTTCAGTTTTTTACAGGACTACAGGTAAGTCTATTGAAATATTATACCTCAGTAAGCAATATCAATAACAAATTTGGCTCTGCTACACACTTGATGAGCAAACAGTATCTCAGGTTTGCAAAAAACTAAGGCAGGAACCTCTGTTTTTATAGCAGAAAGCTTGAAAGTCCCTAGGGTAAAGCTGTCACCATATTGTTGCTGTTACATTCTTTACAACATCAATCTTTGTGTTATTTTAACTTGCCAACCGTGTATCTTAGTGGAATATCTTGATACTTCATACAAAAATGATAAAATACAGGGGAAAACATAATAGTATAAAGATATTTTAAAATAATAAGAAAAATGGGTCTTGCTTCCAAGATATCTTGAATATATTGTGCACTTCCTCATACATGATTATATCTCATGTTTATCTCAGTAAACAGAGTGTAGCTGCACAGACAGACCCAAGTCTTGCCGTATTAATGAGGGCAGCTTGGGTTTTCCATGAGAAAGCAGAAAATGTTATCCTGCTCCACACAAAGGACAAGATGGTATCTCAAGTCTGGTCAGTGAAGTCATATTTTAAAGTAGTTATATTTAACCTTGAACTGGTTTTCTTTTGGACACAAGTTCCCAAGCACGGTGAAGATATTGCGACAAACAGTAAGAAAGTTATAAGTGGTACGGTATGTAGATGTATAGGGGCTGATTTAACAGCTACATAGCTAAATCCACCTCACCAAACACATTAAACAATTTATCATACCATAATGCGTTCATATTGATGTCTGACGGAGGCTGTACTGCTCCCCCAAATCTCTATTATTAACATTTAATGTTTTAAACAATTTTAGGCTGAAGCCCCATGTTGTGAAAATGTTGCGTTTTACAGTACCTGCAAAGTGGATGGGACTCTGGTTAATTCATCCACACATTGCAGAAAAAAAATCCAAAGCGGAAACGCTGCGTTTTACCACATGTCAATTATACCTGCAGAAATGCTGGCGTTTTCCGTAAAGGTATAATAGGAGCAGAAAGTCTGCAGAGGAAAACTGCGAAAATGCAATAAAAACACTGCGGGAAAAAAACGTGATGGGTTTCTGCCACAGTTTTTTCCACAGTGCTTTTTGCTGCATTTTGCTACGTGGGTCCTTAGTCGTAAATGTTCTTTGATAGTTTCAATTTTTTTTTGTCCTGAGACAGTGCCACTCTTGTCCATCCACTTCTCCATCTTTTGTTGCAGCTCAGCTACAATACCAATCAAAGCAGATAGACGAGTGCTTCAGATTTTTTATAATCATAAACATAGGGTAATTTGTCACATAATGCTACACAATGTGATTAGCTTGTCATTTCTGCATCATATAGAAAGCAAATATTCTAATTGAAAACATTTTTAATTATAGGGTAATTACATTATGTGATTGTTTGTATACTCCATTGGAGGCCATTATGTAAACAGTGAATAAACCACATTATTTGCACAGGTGAAGCAGCCCCTTCAAAGACCTGATCCTTGGGGTGATGAGAGTTGGCCCCACTAATGTAAAATTGTTGGCCTTTCTTAACCACCAATGTTAATAAGTTGGAGAACCCCTTTAAAGGGATTGGGCCATAATTACAACCTATCACCTCTGAGTAGACTGGTGGTCACACAGGACATATTAACATATCAAACAATAGGAGTGAGGGTCCTGCTCACAAGAGCTTACAATCTATGAGGAAATAGGGAGACACAAGAGTACAGAGGGCTTGTTTGGTACAATGGTCCAGCCATCTTTTAATAAATAAGGTCGTATAACTGAAACTGTATGAGCCCATCACTAGCTGGTATCTGAGAAAACATAGGGTAACTTATTGATGGAAAGGTCAGGAATAGAGTAGCAAGGATAGCTTAGGATAAGAAATGTTAGCGTAGTGTGCAGAGGTGTAGATCAGGCCATGTGATAAGCCTGCCTAAACAGATGTAATTTTAGTGCAGTTTTGTAGCTGCTGTAGTTGGGCATTAATCTGATTGTCTGGGGGTAAAGGGTTCCAGAGCACTGGTGCAGCTCGAGAAAAGTCTAGGAGATGGGAGTGGGAAGTTCCGGTAACAGAGGTTACAAATCTAAGGTCATTGGCAGAATGGAGAGGAGGAGGAGGGGTGAAAGGATGAGGTATATAGCTGGGTGTCAACAGCATAAAGATGGTACTGAAAGCCACATCTGCTGATGTTTTGTCCACAAGAGAAGGGAGCCTAGGAGTGAACCCTGGGGAACCCCAACAGCAAGGGGAAGAGGAGGAGAAATTGCACCAGCGAAAGTTACACTAAATGAGCAGTCAGTAAGATAGAAAGAAAGCCAAGAGAGCGGTATCCCTGAGGCCAATAGAGTGGAGCATAGTGAGGAGAAGATGTTGGTCTACAGTGTTAAATACTGCGGAGAGATTCTGAAGAATAAGAAGTGAATAGTTCCTTTTAGATTTAGCTGTCAGGAGATTGTTGGCAGCAACGCTTTTGAAAATCGCCGCATGCCCGCACCGCGTATTTTCCCGCA
Source organism: Leptodactylus fallax (assembly GCA_947044405.1). NCBI lineage: Eukaryota > Metazoa > Chordata > Amphibia > Anura > Leptodactylidae > Leptodactylus > Leptodactylus fallax. Next base: position 6,868,511 of record CAMRHE010000074.1, on the reverse strand, counting down.
AAGTGGGGATGGGATTTGCTAGAATCCCATCCACTTTGCTGTGACTGTAAAACGCCGCGTTTTTGTCCGCGGCGTGTCCGCCACCTGGGGCCCCAGCCTAAAGGGGTTGTCTGTGGCGATCAGTAATAATGGCTTTGCAGTGTTGAGGAGTTTTAATAGCTATCCCTAATCCAGTACACCCATGTTAGTCTAGAAACAAAACTGTTACTTTTACCGCCAGCAAAAGAAGACCTTTAATGTAAGGATTCTGTGAATAACCCCCCATGTCTATTTTTTGTAGATCACTATAAAAAAATAACATGAGGGGGGAGGGGCTGGGGAGTGGGGTGCATTTAAATATGCCTTTTCAGGTTGTAACAGGAAGTGTTAGTGTGAAAAATATAGCAGCATTTTTAATGCTTTTTCCAAAGACTCGTCTTAAAATGTGTAAATTTCTACTGCGGTGGATAAGAATTATTTACCTCTTATCCCTACTGAACCTCATGTAAGCCATGTAAAGTTTAAATTGCATCCAAATGGAATAAAAAATTGCAGGAATCATTTAGAAGTCTCTCACATGCTACAATATGCCAACATGTCTCACATTTCCACTTTATGGTGACTGAATATAACAGGCAGTGAAAAGGTATAACTAGCTATGAAATTTCTGGCCAGAATGTGTAAGTGATAGCAGCTGACTGCCTCCTTCTGGGTGTGGTGGGACTTTTAGGACCTAGTGCTCAGTTAACATTTCCTTTGGGCCAATTTCAGCAACAATACAATCTCTGGTGGTTCTACTGAGTCAAATGTATATCACCATAGGGTTACACAAACGGTTCAGTAGTACCACAGGGGGTTGGTGTTGTAGCCTTCTCTAAAATGCAGCCGTGTGAAACTGAACGTTGACAAATTTCATTACCTATATAATGAAAATTGGCTCAGTTGAGAATCCTTTCATATTTACTTGCATATGTATTATCTCCTTCATTCTGAGAGGTGCATATACTAATAAACATTATAATACTGATAATGATATTACTTCAGCTATAAAATCATTATCACTTGTTTTTACTACTATCGTAATGGTAATTTTATTGTTTTTAGGTTATTGCACATCTGTCCAGTCAACTAAGGGAAACTAGATTCATTCCTAAAGAAAGCAGAAGCAACACGTTAGGTTTTTATCTGAAACACAAAAGTTCTTGAAAAAAAAAACTTATATAAAAAAATTTAAAGTTGCCATTTGGGGAGATATTGTTTAAATAAAGTTTTCTCAGCCAGGAAGCCCAGGATGAACATTAATATAGTTCTCTCCTAGACAAGTCTTAGGCCTGACATATCAAAATTCAGCAAAAAAACGCTGCGGAAAAAACTGCGGTGGAAAAGCATTGCATTCTTCTACACAGAGGTTTTCATGGCATTTTCGCAGTTTTCCTCTGCGAACTTTCTGCCCTTATTATGCCTATACAAAAAAAAAAAAAAAAAAACACGGCAGTGTTTCTGCAGGTATATTTGACATGCTGTGATTTTCAGTAACGCAAGCGTTTTTTGAAAATGCAGGTATTCTGCTGCAGATTTTTTTTCTGCCATGTGTGGATGGGATTAGCCAGAATCCCATTTACTTTGCAGGTACTGTAAAACGCAGCACTTAGGCCCCACACTGTGAAAACGCAGCATTTTTTTTTTTTTGCAGATTTTGCTGTGTTTTTTGAGCCAAAGCCAAGAATGACTACTAAAAGAAATGGGAAATATACTTCTTCCTTCTGCTCAATCCATTCCTGGCTTTGGCTCAAAAAAACACAGCAAAACAAACAAGCAACAAAAAAGCTGCGTTTCCGCATCGTGGAGCTTTAGCCTCAAACAGCAATAGTATCTTACTTTTACCTGAAGCTGTCAAGCATCATAGACATTCATAAAGCTAGATATGGTTCCAAGTAATTTCACAACTTGATGACTTATGGTTATAATAGATATTTTCCCACCAGAAATATTTTTTAATTGTGAGAGATTTCATTCAGTCTTCCACATGTCCATATTAAAGTCTAACTATGTGGATTATCATATATTTATTTTATATCTAATTACACTAGTGAAAGGAACAATCATTAGCACTAGCAATTCATTGCTGAGAGTGAAGTCAGTGTTTTCTACCAAAGCTTCATCTTAGTATTTAAATATCTGGGCAGGCAATTGGCGGGCATTACTGATGACTCCATATCAAAAAGATACTCCTGGAGGGACATGCTGCCAATCCATCAGTTACCCAGGAGTAACCTTCACTGCATGCACTGTGTACTTTTATATGAAAGAAAATGAACCAAGTCAGAACTCAGAACTTTCTGCTAAAATCCACTTTTCCAGGAGTCTAAAGAACAAACACTAGTGTAAAAATTGGCTTCTGCTTACATGCAGTGCCTCATTCACAGGCTGGCCAATTTCACCCTGGTGACTTATTATGGCATGAAATAGTAATCATATTACTAAGTAAATTACAATGGAGTTAGGGTTACACTGCAATCCTGCATAGCATTACTACAGAATTTATGTAAAGATTACATGCCACAGTAAGTCATGTATAAGGCACTTGAGTGGTCTATAAATACTCACCAGAGAGGGGTTTAAGAGGGCACAAGTTAACCAGAAGCAGAAAATTATCTCCAATAGCTGCTCTAACTTAGGAGCAGAAACTAGAAGCTGAACATGCTCTCAGACAGGCAGAAGTAGACCTAAAATTACACAGTAATGCAAGGAGCAAGGTTAAGCTAGAATTATTATCTTATTAGGATTTCTGTCTACAGACCCATTATATTACACGTTGAAGAAAACATAGTCTGTAAGATGCTCCCGCCTTTTAATTTTAATATCCCTTTAAATAGTCCAGTGAAAAACTGGCTTTTGTGGTTTAACTCTAGAGTTCTATGAGACAGAATTTTATACCCCCAAAGTAATAGTTTTTTGAGATTTGAGATCCCCAAGTATACAGGGCAGAAAAAAGGGGTCTTACCTACCTATCCATCATCATTACAGGTTTACTGTAGAGGTAACTAGGATAAGCATACTACCGTAAGGCTAAGACCCCACATAGCGAGCTGCAGCCAAAAACGCTCCAGAAAAGACTGGCAGGATCATATGTTCACATGTTCACATATGTGTCTTGGCTTCCTTCATACAACTGATCCCAATAGTGCAGAATAGAGTCAGTAAAAGCCCCATTATGGCAATTTCATCCATTTTGATGGAATTGCATGTAGAGGTCCCAAGCACCTCCAAAGCATACAGTATATGAACAGAGCCTTATATGTTTAAATGTCCTGTACACTACTAAACACAAGGGTTTACACTATCAAATTACTAAAATTAATCATTGAAGTCATTATATCAAAAATGAAGAGGAAATCTCTGGAGGATTTCTTTGTACATTGCTCCATTCTTTTGTTCTCCACAGTTGAGAAAAGGGCCATCAACTTTTTTTCTTAAAGATCCTATAAAGGCTTTAGGTCAGTAATGAGTTCTGCCATTACATCTCTAGAAAGTCAGGAGTAAAATGATATGTAATCCAGTGCCAATCGAAATTGGCGTATGATGCCCCTAAACACTCATAACCAGCATGCATTTAACAATTGTCAAGAGATAGCAGGTGCCACAACCAGTCCCCAAAAAAGATTGTGTGCCGAATGCTCAGAATATATGATTACTACCTAATGTTTTGATGGAAGAGTGAGAAATGTGATTACCAATTTCAGAAAGCAAGATTCTTTCAGGGAAGCGAGACTCCCAGCACAGCAATACAACTTGTCCTTGAGCAATGGCCAAGCAGGATGAGTACTATACTGTATAGCATGAGTGAAAAACACAATTCACTTCTACAGAAAGATATGCTATAATGTCCAGTCACCGTAGCAGCACTTACATCAAGTATGCATATCAGTTGTCTATCTCTAAGTTTCATAATTTAATATATCTCTAAGGTTAAGCCACATATGACACCATTGTTATGCACATATGCTTTAGATATAATACCAGAACAGAGCTGAGCACAATAGCGGTGAATTACTTGGGAGACATAAGGCAATAATGTGAATTATTGCCTTATGTCTCCCAAGTAATGAATATAACTGTTCGCAGCACATATCAGAGCTTCCTTTTAAAGGTACAGATTTTCTACTCTGTGCTTGACTGAAGCATTTTATCAGTTTACAGGTTGCTTTCATTATGCAAACTATAAGATAGATTTAAATCTATTTTGTCTACAAATAATAAATGATAAAATAATTGAAAACATACAGTAGTAGAATTAACCCAAACTTCTGCAAAAAGACAGAAATAACATTTCATTGGTTTTGTTGTGATAAGATATAACACTGCACCAGTTTAACCAAATGCAGAAGTACAGGTTAACTCTGCTACACCATGAAATGAAATTATAGTTCAAAAAAATTATTTCATGATACTTATAACTTTCACGTTAGCCTTAAAGGAATTTTGCCACAATAGCAAATTATGACCTATCCACAGCTAATAAATGGGAATCTGACCACTGGTACACGAGTTAATCCTGTGATTGGACCAGCATGTTGCGAATGTGCGTTTCTGTCTACTCTTTCTCTATGGGACTGCTGGAGACCACAGTACAACACTCGGCCACCATTCTTAGGATCGGTGGAGGGCCTAACCAGGGTTGAATTTGGAACTTAAAGCGGTCCTGGCAAAAACCTAAAACCGTTGTAGTGGGTTAAATTGACACATGAGCAAGCCAACGTAAAAAGGTATGTAAGAAGGTGGTTTGGGCAAAATGCCTTCATGAACCACATGGGCCACTTGTGTAAGACTCTGAGAGACTGTAACCACCACGCTGTGTTTCTACTCTGAGTGACTGAAGTCTTGTTCTTTAACCATATGATTTTGTGAGTGTGACTTCACTACATGTGATTTTGGTATTGGGTGTTAGAATTATTATTATCTATTAATATAGCCTATGGAGATGTGCAGTAAGTATGTGTCAGTAAAACTATAGTGTGGTCTTGGTAAGGTTACTGTAATGTAGATGCTTAAATGCAGTATTATTACTATTTTTTTCACTTAGAAACTAATGTTCACTAACGCTTGACGCCTTGATAAAAGCAATGAATAATATTTCCCATAATACACATAATCATATTGTGGGAAATAATACTATTCTCCTGCCACTTCATGTAAATAGTGCAAATTTGTATATGGCCCCACTCACTCTTAGACCTTATTCACAAGTCTGTTTTTCACATCAGTATGCTGTCCGTATTTATCACAGACAGCATACAGATCCATTGATTTTCAATGTATCTATTCATGCATACTTTTTTTTTTTTAATGGACCATGGTTCAACCGTACATGATGCCAAAAATTACAGCGTGTACGGTTTTTACCCTTTATGTGGATGACACCAATGCAAGTCTAGGGTTCTGTGAAAAAAAAGAAACAATGGCATCCGTGTGCATCAGTTTTTCACAGACCCAAAAACATTGACAAACATAGAAATGCTTTGGAAAAAAAGGATAACCCATTTTTTATGGACACATGTGTGAATGTGACCTTAGATTGTGCAATATACAGGATACCTGCACAGAAAAAAGTAGGTAAAAAAGCTGGGATATTATGGTTGAGCTCTGCAAGTAAGGGTGTATCAATAAAATATTTGCAAAGAGAATGCTTGTGAATAAAAACAAATGTTTTATTGGTTCCACATCGGACGTACAATAGGCTATGCGTTTCGACGCTGTACTAGCGTCTTCATCAGGCCATAAACTAGATATAAACAAAACACAGAAGGTATAATCAATGGCTAGGTTTTAGAGCAAGGGTAGTCATAGTGCAGGTCCAGATAAAAATAATAGGGTATAACATATAATAAGGTAAAATAAAATATATGATAAGAGTTTAAAATTAGCAATTAAAAAAGAAGGTAGCACAAATAAAATAGGGTAACACATATAAAAGGGTTGGATGCCCATAATAATAATATAGCATAATATATTACAGGTTGAAACTTAGTAGGATAGAACCAGCATACATAGCAATGTCAATGGTAGGATATGGATTGTATTAGCAGACAAGAATAAATGACTGGGTAGATAAATGAATAAATACATAAACTATATTGAATAAATAAATACATAGGTAAGTGTAGTTAGTGGATGGAATGAATAGTAGTAAATAAGTACATAGAATGAATACAATATGAAAACAGATTTGAAGAGTGTGAAAGTTGCATGTTAGGAAGACACTCATGATGGTGATTGAAAGCATGAATAGGAAATGGTTGTACAAGTTGAAAAGAAAACAGTGATGCAGGAGATGATGATGGTGAGTGGTAAATTGTGAAGGAAGAGCTCAACTTACATATAGTAGAGTCCAGGGCAGGAGGGGAACCAAATTGACAGGAAGCAGCATGGAGGCTGCAAGTAAATAGTATCTTGAGGGGGCGTGGCCAATTTTTTTTTTTTTATTCATTTATCTACCCAATCATTTATTCTTGTCTGCTAATACAATCCATATCCTACCATTGACATTGCTACATATGCTGGTTCTATCCTACTAAGTTTCAACCTGTAATATATTATGCTATAGTATTATTATTATGGGCATACAACCCTTTTATATGTGTTACCCTATTTTATTTGTGCTACCTTCTTTTTTAATTGCTAATTTTAAACTCTTATCGTATATTTTATTTTACCTTACTATATGTTATACCCTAGTATTTTTATCTGGACCTACCCTTGCTCTAAAACCTAGCCATTGATTATATCTTCTGTGTTTTGTTTATATCTAGTTTATGGCCTGATGAAGACGCTAGTACAGCATTGAAACGCGTAGCCTATTGTTGTACGTCCGGTGTGGAACCAATAAAACGTGTGTTTTTATTCACAAGCATTCTCTCTGCGAACATTTTATTGATACACCCTTACTTGCAGTGCTCAACCATAATACCCCAGTTTTTTTCCCTACTTTTTTCTGTATTATGTTACCACCAAACTAGTTTTGGATGATCACTGGGTAAGAGCAGCAGCAAGCCTTATCTGAACAGCCTATTACTGTTCTATTATGATGGCACCCATCAGATCAGATGTTTCCTGGAGCACCATGGGTCATTGTGCTGCTCACTCACTGCACTTGTAGTAGGAACAGTTATTGGTACTGCAGCGGTGTTACATTCGAGTCTATTGGACACCACTACACTATCAATGACCACTGTTACTAAAAGTACAGCTGATCTGCAGGGATCCCATCAGTCAGACCCCCTCCAATCTGAATTCCTGTGGCTGTCATAACTGATTTAGTGGCACAACCTCATTGCCTCTTTATATGTGTTTCTGCACCCTCTCTACACACTGAAATACTGCAGGTCATTATAGATCAATCTCTACCAAATTAATCTCTTAGGGACAAAACTGTCTGGTTTAATAAAACAATTTTCAAGTATCTATCGTATTAGGAAATGTATGATATAGGAGGGGTCCTGCATTCTGACAGAGGCTACATAGAGCATCCCTCACTCCGGTGGATGGGGCATTAAACTGACTGTCCATTGATTTCAATATGCACTATGGAATACTTTATGTCCTCTGCACTGGTGCTACAATGGAAATAAACATTTGGTCCCTCAAAAGTCACCTTGCTGAATACCGGAGGTTCCAGAAAAAGGTCCCTTTATAATCAATCTGTCCTATTAGGACTCTTTTAATAAAAGAGAGCGTCTAAAGTGAAACAACCATTAAAGTTGGGTGCACTGATTCTCCTTGCAGAGATCCAGTTAATATAGGGAGTCTTACAGACAATGATCACTGAGAAAAAAACATTCAATTTAGCTCTCTACCAGAAGGAATAAAACTGTGTACCCTCTAAATCAAGGTCACCCATCTTGCCAGTCAAGTAGGATGGGTGATGTCATAGCAGTGGGAGGGTCATCTCCCACAGCACAGGATGGTGCAGGCAGGATATGGTAGAACTTTGGCAGCAAGAGCAATGCTCCAGGAGCTTAAGGCCCACTTAGTGCACCAACTGCCTCACTTGTATAACACAAAATTGATTCTCTCCAAATCCACAAAAGTTTCATACATAGCAAAGGTTTTTCACTGTAATGTGCTCTGTAACACGGTGGTGACAGTTGAATATGCTTGGAAGACATGGTAGACTCAATGTAATTATTTTGTTACACTGTAATGTCCTATATTGTTTTTTCACGTACCCTCTGATTTGTATAGTGCTGCAGAAATGTGTTCCTACTATATAAATACAATTATTTTTAATATGCAAATTTGACCAATTTGCTTGAAACTAAATGTAATATAAGTGCTTTATGGTCTACTTTCAATGGGTCTCTCAGGAAAAAAAAAGTTCATATCACTTTTTCAACACAGCACAAAAATTGGCAGATTTATAGCACATCTTGATAAACAGATGTGGATAAACAGGAATAACCTGTTCTCTATTCCATTTTGGTATTGTGAAAAATGTTTTACAATAAAAAAGGTCAAAACATAAGAAGGCAACCCAAGATATAGGACCCTAGTGCAAATGCTTTACCAGTGTTCACACCTACCCTGTTTCCCCGAAAATAAGACAGCGTCTTATATTAATTTTTGCTCCCAAAGATGTGCTGTGTCTTATTTTCAGGAGATGTCTTATTTTTTTTTAAATGAAGAAGAATTCATATTTATTGTTGAACAAAAAAATGAACATTTATTATATACAGTACTGTACAGTAGTTGTCATCACAAACCAGCATAACCAGACAAACTGTGAATCCTATCAAGAATTTCTTACTACTACCTTACCATTATTTCCATGTACAACAATTAACAGTATAGTACATTTACCAATATTTACGGTATGAATAGAAAGTAAAATTTATTCAATGACAGCTATGTCATCATCTTCTAGGACATCATCATAACAATCCAAAGCATTTATTTCCCTGCACACAGTATCATGTCCGATAGTTGCCCCTGCACACAGTATCATGTCCCATAGTGGCCCCTGCACACACAGTATAATTCCCCATAGTGGCCCCTTGCACGGTATCATTCCCCATAGTGGCCCCTGCACACAGTATCATTCCCCATAGTGGCCCCTGCACACAGTATCATTCCCCATAGTGGCCCCTGCACACAGTATTATATCCCATAGTGGCCCCTGCACACAGTATTATGCCCCATAGTGGGCCCCCTGCACACAGTATTATATCCCATAGTGGCCCCTGCACACACTATTATTCCACATAGTGGCCCCTGCACTGAGTATTTTGCCCCATAGTGGCCCCTGCATACACTAATTGTCCCATTGTGGACCCCGGAGTATAATGATAGCAGTGATTGTGGGGTTCGGCGGTCTCACATACCGTATATACCATATGTTCTGTTCGGGAATGCTGCGAAATGAAACGTCTCCTACGTCTTACTTTCGGGGGATGCCTTATATTGGGCAATTCTACGAAACCTCTCCTATGTCTTACTTTCGGGGGTGTCTTATTTTCGGGGAAACAGGGTAACAATGTTTTGCTGCACATCAATTTATTGCACTGAATGTGCTCAATGTATGTAAATAGCAAGTATTCATGTTATTTATATATGCAATAACTTCATAGTCACATCCCAGATCAAGTAATATGGTAAGTCAATGTGCCTCCATACGTATGAACTTTTAGGGAAAGAGGGCTTGACTTGAGTCAGAAAATAGCATATATGGGCACATTGTGACCTGCCTGTAAAGCCACAGGAATTGCAGATGAAAGCTAACATAAACCAGAATATTAACAAACATATTAAATATTTTCAGGAATTAAAAACAGGAACTGAGATAATCATTAACCATGACTATGTTTGCCATATATCATGTATCATGACCATCACCACCTCTCACATGATCATTTTAATCATTTCTAATCACATGTTAAAGCAACCTAAAAATTTGGTATGCGGAAAAGAATGGTATAGTACAAACTATAGATAGTAGATATGCTGCATCCCTTAAAGGGATCTTGTCAGAGGAATCTGGGAAACTAAGCCTCTAGCATATACTTATGCCAGCCTGGGTTTTTTTTGTTAAACACCTGTTTAATTCAGGGCAGTAAACCTTGTTTTCAATACATATACAGTGGGGAAAAGAAGTATTTAGTCAGCCACCAATTGTGCAAGTTCTCCCACTTATAAAGATGAGAGAGACCTGTAATTGACATCATAGGTAGACCTCACCTATGAGAGACAAAATGAGAAGACCTATCTAGAAAATCACATTGTCTGATTTTTTAAGAATTTATTTGCAAATTATGGTGGAAAATAAGTATTTGGTCACCTACAAACAAGCAAGATTTCTGGCTCTCACAGACCTGTAACCTCTTCTTTAAGAGGCTCCTCTGTCCTCCACTCATTACCTGTAGTAATGGCACCTGTTTGTCATTGTTATCAATATAAAAGACACCTGTCCACAACCTCAAACAGTCACACTCCAAACTCCACTATGGTGAAGACCAAAGAGCTGTGGAAGGACGCCAGAAACAAAATTGTAGACCTACACCAGGCTGGGAAGACTGAATCTGCAATAGGCAAGCAGCTTGGTGTGAAGAAATCAACTGTGGAACTGTGGGAGCAATAATTAGAAAATGGAAGACATACAAGACCACTGATAATCTCCCTCGATCAGGGGCTCCATGCAAGATCTCACCCGTGTGGTCAAAATGATCACAAGAACAGTGAGCAAAAATCCCAGAACCACACGGGGGACCTAGTGAATGACCTGCAGAAAGCTAGGACTAACATAACAAAGGCTACCGTCAGTAACACACTACGCCGCCAGGGACTCAGATCCTGCAGTGCCAGACGTGTCCCCCTGCTTAAGCCAGTACATATCCGGGCCCGTCTGAAGTTTGCTAGAGAGCATTTGGATGTTCCAGAAGAGTATTGGGAGAATGTCATATGGTCAGATGAAACCAAAGTAGAACTGTTTGGTAGAAACACAACTCGTCGTGTTTGGAGGAGAGTGAATGCTGAGTGGCATCCAAAGAACACCATACCTACTGTGAAGCATGGGGTGGCAACATCATGCTTTGGGGCTGTTTCTCTGCAAAGGGACCAGGATGACTGATCCGTGTACATGAAAGAATGAATGGGGCCATGTATTATGAGGTTTTGAGTGCAAACCTCCTTCCATCAGCAAGGGCATTGAAGATGAAACGTGGCTGGGTCTTTCAGCATGACAATGATCCCAAGAACACCGCCAGGGCAACGAAGGAGCGGCTTCATAAAAAGCATTTCAAGGTCCTGGAGTGGCCTAGCAAGTCTCCAGATCTCAACCCCATAGAAAACCTTTGGAGAGAGTTGAAAGTCCGTGTTGCCCAGCGACTTCCCCAAAACATCACTGCTCTAGAGGAGATCTGCATGGAGGAATGGGCCAACATACCAGCAACAGTGTGTGCCAAACTTGTGAAGACTTACAGGAAACGTTTGACCTCTGTCATTGCAAACAAAGGATATATAACAAAGTATTGAGATGAACTTTTGTTATTGACCAAATACTTACTTTCCACCATAATCTGCAAATAAATTCTTTAACAATCAGACAATTTGATTTTCTGGATTTGTTTTCTCATTTTGTCTCTCATAGTTGAGGTCTACCTATGATGACAATTACAGCCCAGCCTCATCTTTTTAAGTGGGAGAACTTGCACAATTGTTGGCTGACTAAATACTTTTTTTCCCCACTGTATGTCAGATGTCAATTGACAATGTATCCATAAGTATTAAGGCAATTGTATAAACAGCCCTGGGTGTGCACAAATTTGCCATTACCACTACAACTAAACCACCAGTCTATAAGGACATGCTTTTGATTTAGGCTAAGGCCCCACATAGCATCCTACAGCAAAAAAAGACCTGCGGGAAAAAATGCGGCAGAAACACACTGCGGTTTTTCCTGCAGCGCTTTTCACAGAAAGGACTCAGAGGTTTCCTCAGCACTTTCTGCTTCAATTATACATATAGGGAAAACGCTGATGTTTACGCAACGATTTTGGAAATTGCAGCATGTCCGCTGTGCGTATTTTCCTGCAGTGTGGGGTTATGATTTGCTAGAATCCAATCCACTATACAGTGACTGTAAAATGCCATGCTTTTTTCTGCAGAGTTTGCGCCACGTGGTGTCCCGTCCTTAGTGTTCCAAATTTTCGTCATAAGCTTCCTTTAAAGGGAGTTTATCATTGAGATTTTCAATTTTTAGCTAAGGCTATATTCATGTAACCCTTATAAAGGCTATTGTAGGCATACCTTTTATTTCCTGACTTTTGCCAGCGTTTTTCAGAAAAAGTCTTTTTCTTGATATGTAAATTAGCTTCCATGGAGCACAGGGGGCGTTCCCCCTGTGCTTCGAGCACCCTCTGCGTCATCACCCTCTCCCTGCATCGCCGCCCCCTTCTTCCTTCTTATATAAGGGCTACATGAATATAGCCTTAGCTAAAAATTGAAAATCTCAATGATAGACTCCCTTTAAGTCTCAAAGTCCACAAAAATATTATGGCATAATACAAAAGCAAAGTATGCTACACTGTGCAATATGTTTAAGGGGTAGTTAATGTCAATATGTTATTTCCATCGATCACTAGAATAGGGGTACCAAGCCCCTCCACTCCATTCATGCATGTGTGCCGCTGCTCCATTCATTTCTAAGGGACTGCTGAAGTGAAGTTGACTTCAGCACTTGGCTATCTCTGGAAGTTCCATACAGATGAATGGAGCAGCAGCATGCAGGTGAAACCCCCACTCCATTCAAAAGGGAGAATTTCATAACTTTATGCTTGTGATCAGTGGGGTCGCAGAGGTTGGACCCTCACTGATCTCATCCCACTGGAGAGGGGATAACTTATTACCTGAATAACCCTTTAATGATGTAAAGAGAGCAATGAGAAAAATCTAAATAAATTCAATTATGCAAGTTATTATCGACTGGGATGAGTATAACAGAAAATATATAGAGACGGATAGAAAGACAGATGCATCAGTAAGTGGATAATAGAAGTTTCCAGTAAAGATATTTGATAATCCATAGTCTGCAAATTAAGTGTCATTTTACAGGTTCAGATGTTCAGTATCTGTGGATCCCAGTTTTTCTAGCGCATTGGCCCACCAGATATATAATTGCTTGTGTTCTTTGCCACTTTTGATAGAATGGATTGCCTATTGCTTTCAGAGAATTAGGAGTTAACAAAAGTACATAAAGGTACTGTTCTTTTCCCAATCAGTTGGCATGCCTCCTCCGCCTGGTGCCAGTAGAAGCGCACAGTAGTATTTTATAAGCCACGCTGTAGTTAGCTCACTTGTAGAGTTTGCCGTCTGATACCATATTCATCACAATTAAATGAACCTCCATACAAATAATAATGTCATCTATAGCCGTGTAACCTTGTTTATAATAAAACACATATAGCTAAGTCTGCTTCCACCACTCCTCCGCACCAGAGACAAATATTATGGTAATAAAAAATAAGGACATATGTCTTCTCCATTTATAAAAAGTCATCTCTTGCCTCTACCACTGACTGAATTCACATTGTCTTAAGGCTTTTTTTGTTATATCAGAGAGCAATTTATTCAGTCAGGCTGTTTACATGAAGTGAAGTTCTTCATAATCATGCCTTAACAATATGTATACAAGCTGGACTTTCTAAGAGAGCACTATGTATTACATTCATGATTGTTTGACAGAAATACTCTCCCTCTCTCGCTCTGACACAGGAAGCTTCCCATTTTTTCTGTGGTTGGGTTAGGACCCTTGTCAAGTTTCTAACCGAGAACCTAAGTGCTCATCTGTATAAAGACCATTTGCAGCCTCTTCTGCATAGGAAACAAATTATTCCAGCGAGACATAAAACGGCTCAATGTAATCAATCTGTTGTCATGTTTATGATAGCTGAACGCATCTTCCATGACTGCTTCAATTTGGCTGTGTCTGCAGATGTGCTGCTTATGATAAACTGTGACTGGAGACTCACTATGTGATAATCTAAATACTAAAGAGAGATAAATAGTGAAATACTTTCACAGGCAATTTAAATATTTAGACGTCTGATTTCTGAAGCTCGCCTTGACATACACACTGGTATTTTTAAAGCTGGAATCAGATTATGAGTCAGGAAAGAAAATATATTTTCTTTGTAAATATGCATATGATAAAAGCAAGAAAAGTTCACATTAAACAATGAAGGCATATTTTACGATGATCAGAGGCATTCTACAGGCTGTTGTCACAGGAGGATCTTCAGCAAGTTAGCTCTACACATACTGAAGCGCAATGGCCTTTTTTTGGTACAGCTTGACATCAATAACATAGTGTAATATACATGGTCAGCATATACAATACATAGTCATGTCGATCTGCAATAACAAGCAACAGTCACCCAGTGGTAGTCATAGAAATGCAGGTTGCACAATGAGGGAAATTTATTAAAGGGGTTGTCCAGCCCCAAAAGGATTTTTCATACTGATGACCTATCAATAGGTCAGTATGTGATCTGTGGAGGTCTAACACCTGGACCCCGCACAGATCAACTCCAGGCACTGGAGGTTACTTCGGTGGACAGGGAAGCGTGCATGTATTCCTGCTCAAGTCTTCAAATCTTGCAAAACTGCACAAGAGGCGTAAAATAAATATGGTGCTGTTTACTAGGTAAATGAGAAATAAGGCAATATGGAGGGACACTGTGTGTCTCTGTATAGTACATAGTGCATATAGGTATACTAGGAGAGAATATCCCCATAATACAGCATCTGCTCAAACATGGCACAATTACAGAATCTGATAGAAATCATTCTCCATATGCTTCTATATAAAATCAGAGGCCTGAAAGTAAAGCCCCATAGACAGAAATGACGGTCTATTACAGCTTCATTCAACTCAGAAAGTTGTACAGAACTCTAATACAGCCATTCATGGTGGTTAACAATTATTATTGCATTATTGTTACTGAACCCAAATTTGTTGAGAACTACTTTACATATATATATTGTAAGCCCTTGCGGGCAGGGCCCTCTATCCCACTGTGCCAGTTGGTCAATGTTTGTATTATCTGTTTTGTATATCTTGTGTACTGTATGTAACACTCAAATGTAAGGCACCATGGAATTAATGGTGCTATATAAATAAACAATAAATAAATAATAAATATAAAGCTAAGTCTGAGCAGTGAGTATGTAGTAATAGTGAGTTTTCAGTCTTCAGTGAGTGTTCCCCTTATCCAATATAGTCTCTAGAAGGTAGAAGAAAACTAGAAGCAGTGAATAGTTGACCTACAGATGTAGCTAACCCCAAACCTTTGGCATCCTACATAGCAGAAGACTGGGTTTTTTCCCCAGAACACTTTTCTGATTTTCGCAACTGCCCAAAACTTTTTTCTGACTAGTCTGAGATAAAAAACAAACAAACAAACTATTAATTTAAAATTAATAGCATCCAAAACTGTTTATAATCCTGTACTAGAATAGAGCACAATACACATATATAGATTGTATGTACATGTTCTAAGCATTTCTGTGAACTTTACCACTAAAAAAAACTTCCTGAAATCCAATTCACTGTATTGATTTACATTGATTTTAGTAGTATTCTAGTAAATGTTTTTATATGACTTGCACGTACTGGATAGGTTTGGGGGACTGTTTAATGGGCCGTCTAGTATTAATTAAGACATATAAGTGGAAGGCCTGCTGCAGAATTATTGCTTGTAAACTAGTCTCTGTAAAAAGCCTCCATGAACCTTTGATGGAGAAGACTCTTGTAACAATTGCACATTTCTAATTGCTGTTTCTAAACTCTGACCAAATAGTGCATAGGTTCAGTGAAAGCATAGGTCCAGTCATACAGCATTGAGTGGCAAGCAACGGGCATGCAAATCTCCTTAGAACTAGAAGGAGTAATATGTGCATTAGCCTGAAGTATAGAATACAAAACAGGAACATAACCTAATCTCCTATATAAACATGGCAATGTGTAAAGAGAAGCTTTACTTCTAGGGGACAATTGCACTTATTGTATCACATCCACTAGTTAAATAGCAAACACGGACAGCATTTAATTAAAGAAATGTTCTGTGGGTTTCACAGGGGCTGTCGGCCCGGCCTTACAACAAATCAATTGTAACTGTACATCCGAGAAGTAACCATTATTATAAATGTCTGAGTCCTTGCTTTTACTTTCCGCTGATAGTATGTTAGGTGGTCAGAGGTAGAGATGCATTGTAGCCTAAGGGATGATTGAATGAAAAAAAGGGGGATGGTAGCATTTCTATGCTGATAGACCAATTTCCCACCACTGCAAGCCAGTGCAATTGATTGATGAATCCTTGCTCTGTCAAGAGGCAGCCCTTCAGATTTGATCACATAAATACTCATTCAAGTCAAATTCTGCTTGACAAGCCTCGGACAGCTTTGTTCTGTCAGAGATATCATTGGAAGGAAAATGCTCCATTAATCATCCTTAATTAACTTTACTATAGTCTGCTGGAACCAATATGTTCTCTGGGTAAATCCCCCAGACTTAACTAGGCTTCTATATGTATCAAATTGGAAGCAGTTTAAAGTTCTTCACTTTGGATCACTGTTTTAACTCCTATCAGTGTAACATTTGCCCCTAATGAGTAATACGCAACAAAGGTGTAAACTTCATCGACTCATTATGTGAATCATTTTTTCTGCCGCTATCACCGATCATTATTCTTTTCACATGTAATGATAACAATATGTCAGAGATATCTGACGTTCTTTATTACATTAGGTATCCATGAAGAGTGTCAATATAGAAAAAATACATGAGCTTAGTACATACTAACCTGTCACAACACTTAATGTGTTGCTGAGTAAATAAAACAAAGGTCATATAGCTCTAAAGAACATTTTATATAAATTAATAGTACAGATGATTAGA
Organism: Leptodactylus fallax; assembly: GCA_947044405.1. Taxonomy (NCBI): domain Eukaryota; kingdom Metazoa; phylum Chordata; class Amphibia; order Anura; family Leptodactylidae; genus Leptodactylus; species Leptodactylus fallax. The sequence goes on along the minus strand of CAMRHE010000074.1, from coordinate 6,851,587 downwards.
AGAAATTTTGAAATATATCTTATGAGAGAAATACCTCTTTCTGCTCTTATAAGACTGTCTCCCTGCCTCCTGCAGATCATTAGACGTATTGCTATAGAAGTTTATGGAGGAGGGAGAAGGTAGAAGTGAGCAGGAAGTGCAGGAGGTAAGAGAAGAAAAGAAAGATATAGACTGATGTTGAAGTTGAAAGGAAGCTTTCTATCACAACCAAAGCACTTTGATCACGTTAGGTCAAGCTAGTGCTTTTCTATATATGTCCTGCATGATCCTGGGGCTGTTTCTGAGTAATATAGATACAGTTATAGTGCATCCTCTGTTCACTGTGTGCTGTGTTGGACTGCACCCACAAGTTCAGATAGGAATGCAAACTAGAGATGTAGCTTGAAAAGGGGGAACCTGTTAAAAACTGCACAATACAAGTCATATAATGACCAGAAAATAGTGATACTCATGTACACACATATACAAGCTTATCCTGAAAAGTCAAATGAAATGACAGGTACAGTTTACGTCTGTTTATTCTGTAGCTGTAAAACCCTAATGACTGGTGGCCATATTTTACGCATTAGTTAGAAATTGCTCAAAATGGACAATTTCAACCAAAACGATCATTTGTTGGATCAAATTTAACAAAGAAAGATCATTTTAGTCAATTGATGACAAAACATCATCTGGAAAGAAAGCATCTATCTATCTATCTATCTATCAATCTATCTATCTATCTATCTATCTATCTATCTTCTTCTATGTACAGTGTCTACCTCTCTCTATATTATATCTTTTTTTCCCCCAATTTGAATATATAGGTAGATCAAAGATGTAACATAATTTCTTTTCAAGCTCAGAATTCTGATTTGAATTGCTGGTCTAATTCCTTTGCCAAGAATTTTTTTTTTTGTTTAGTTTGTCTAATTCTATATGATAACTCTCATTCAGCATCATCCAGTTAGTTGGCCTCAGCAACTAGGCATGAAAATTGGATCCAGGATGGTAAGTATTAACACTCATACAGTAATACACATTTAAGCAATGATCTGGACATTGTAGTAATCCAACATCTATTGGCTCCCTTCATTACATCCTTTCACTCCAGTCTTCAAGGTTTTCTCTAAGGTGGCACCACTATCATGGAATGATTTGTCTTAGGCTGGGGCCCCCATGTTGCGAAAATGCAGCGATTTGGCCACAGCATTTTACCGTAATTGCAAAGTGGTTAATCCCATCCACACATTGCAGAAAAATATCCACAGCAGAAATGCTGCGATTTCAAAAACACTTGCGTTTTTGTAAATTTTAGCATATCAATTATACGTACGTGAACACTGGCGATTTCTGTTCAGGTATAATAGAGGCAAAAAACACTGAAAAAACGCCGTGGAAAAAAACGCAATGCATTTCCACAGCTAACCCCACACAGATCAGCTGTTGCAGCAACCTCTGGGTGCCAGAAGCTACTAGTGGACAGGGAGCATATGCAGCTCCCCTCCAATTCAAGTAATAGGAGTGGCGCAGCAGCCCCATCCACATAGTGGTGCTTCCAGGGAACTGTAAATGTTTAGGGTCCTTGAGATGCTTACTTGTATAGTATCCTTCTGCTTATTGTTTACATTGGTTGTAAAAAAAAAAAATAAATAAATAAATTCTTAATCAAATAAATGTGTAAATGTTATATTTACTGTTATTATCCAGAAAATAAGCATATTAAAAGTGATAACTTAATGTTCTAGTTATGATTATGATTTTCTCTAATTATAATTCTGTGACAGGACTGTGATCACATCCTATAAGAACCTAATCTAATTCTAACCAGAGGACAGCTGTTGTATAATAAGTTACCACATACTTGTTTATCAAAATGAGTTCCACTAGCAAATTCACGTATCACAAGACCATTTGTCTTCTCTCTTTCTCATGTATCACATCAGTGTCTGTAGTAGCACATCATACTGCGACTCCCTGCAGACTGTTTGTTTAGTATCCTGCAGAGTCTCTTACCCTCTGATCATAGTGTTGACAAGCTGCATTGCTAGCGCCTTCCATCCTACTATGTCATATATTGGTAAATACAATGCATCTATTCACCGTAGAGACAAGAAAAATGGAGGATGCTAAATCCACACTCTTATTTAACCTCATGCTTTTTTGTGTGTTTCTGTGCCTAATAGTGAAAATAAATCATTGTATAATTAATAAAAAAATAAATCAAGACAGTGCCATAAAATATTTCTCTGTCCTCTATGTATTTGGGATTATATGCCTTTAGGACTTTCATTATGATCTTTTAAGGTCATATAATTGAGCAGAATATATTTGTAAAAGAATATTTGTAAGGTAGGTACCAGAATTTATTGAACAGGTTATTCTGTAAAGGTGAGTTATGTTCATATGCCCTATTAGAATGCTTCTCTATTAGCCAGAGTGGAAAGCTGCTGCAAAGACTGTCTCCTGCTCTTAAGACTTAACATCATGAGTATAACAACCAGGGTAGCACGCATAGCAACCGCTATAGGGCCCAGCAGCTGCTGGGGACCAACTGCATTGTGAAAGGATTTGTTAAGATGAGAGTAAGGAAAAGGAGATGGAGGTTTTACAGGTTTTACTATGGGGTCCCACTATTACTCACTCATTATTATTCATTCATTTTTATGGGTACCATTTTAAGATAAATAATTGACTGCCAGCGCCTTTCCCTGGCAGTAAAAGTAGACAGGACAACCCCTGGAAACACAATAATTTGGAATGTTTGCTATTAATTTGCTGTTGATAGAAAGCAGAAGAGTTGTCACAATGTGTTGACGGGGCTCTGCATCAGACTCTCTTACATGGCACCTGTATTTGATCATCTTGACTATAGCCTATGTAGAAGTAATAGATGAATATTAGTGGACTTCTGATAAAAGTGTTTCCAATGTGATAACTCAACTCCTCCTACCACCACATACAAGTTGTTTACTTACTTAATCTTGTCTGTTTCTTTAGTATCTTAAGACATTAGACATGTCAGAAAGTAAAAGCAAATACAATTTGGCATTGTTCCATTGGTATAAAAAGATCCCCAGCTGGAAAGGAACTACTCCCATCAGATACACACATGGAATTCTGCAGCATAAAACAACTTACCCATTTCCTGAATCAAACAATAGTTTTAATGCCATCTGCTCATGACAAGACACATTGTACGGCTGTGACTCAGCCTCAGTGTGTACCAGGGTCCGGATAACAAAAGTTACCTTTATTGTGTTCTATAATTGGGATCAGAGGTATTTAGGAGCTTCTTAACTTTCCATCACAACATGGACAATGACAGAAAACCTGAAATTTTTCCATTATTTTACCATTCAAGGCAGCATACAATAAAGTGAAAATCTCATGATCATATCTCCATAAGCAAAGAGTACAGATAAAAAGAAAGGTCATTACTAGTATGGTGGATTTATCACAGAAGCAAATTAGGGCATAGATATGGCAGTGATGATAAAATAGAAAACAAAGTTGTACTGTAGTTTAGATTATCTTCCACTATATTTGTAGGTTATTGGTTGGTTGTACTGTTTGTGTATGAGATCCAGAAATATTAATCCAGCCCAGTAGGAGTTTTTAGACTTTGAAGAATAACACAGACCCTCCTCAACCATAATTCATGTCAAAAAAGATCATTTTCTATACTTGAAAATAAAGTGGAACTACCCTTTAACTTTGGTGAAACAATATCCTATTGAAATGCATGCTGAGAAACTGATTCTCATTGTGAAGTGTCAACTACCTCCCATACCTTTTTTTGTCACTTCCCATAGTTCTTTTCTGTCAAGTTCTTAAATTTTAATCAACTGTTATATAAAAGTTATATCTGTTGCTAGGAAAGCTGGGTAATAACCAAGAGCAAGAATGTATCTACACATACATAAATGGACCATATTATCATATTAAGGAAAGCTTGGAGGTCATGCACATGACTGTAATATGACTAGGTATAACATTTGGAACCTTTGGACATCAGTAGATTTATGTGAGCCACCTTCAACAAGTTCATCATTTAATAGGTGCTGCTCCACTGATTCCAGCACAGTTGGAATTTTTTCTCTAACCCCTGCTGTTCCTGAGCAATCACTGCTGTTAGTTTTGGTGCCTGATACACTATGTAGACTCTGTATTGTCAGGAGGGCGGTGTCAGGCAGGAGCAGGCAAGGGGTGTGACTCTGAGCTGTGACACTTGCTGCCTCTGGTTGGAGCACTGATTCACGCCCCCCCCCCCTCCCTGACACTGCCCACCTGACAGTACAGAGCTTAAACGGGCACCAAGAGAAACTGTACTTGTTGCTCGGGAATGGTGCTAGAGAGAAAATTCCAACTGTGCTGGAATCAATGAAGTGGTGGCTATTAAGAGATGCTAAGGAATTGAATTTTGGGAGGCGGTGAAAGGTCCTCTTTAACCCCTGTATAGAATATAAAATAGTGCCATATTCCATTGGATATCGTATCATGGAAATATGGAAACCTAAAAGATAAAATAACGACAGAGTGCTCCCCAATTGTTCCCCAGTGGAACAATTGATCTGGAAGGCCCACAGAAACAGAATATGTGGTTTTGGTTTTTTTTTTCCTTAAAACATCCACAGATAATGCATTTCAGGATGTAGTACCCCTTCTTTAGATCATACAGACATGAATCGTCAGAACACTGAATAACCTATTTTTTTTTTTTGGGCCTTCCAGCTTCACCTATCTCGTATTATGGAAATATTCTCTTCTAGTAACTTTGGTAGTTTGGTATTAGTGCAGCCATGGTCACTGCCTCCTGTCAGACTGATACACAGCCTAAAAAATAAACCCAGCTCTAAGCCCTGCCGTGACTCCATACCTCCCCTCCAACAGCAAGGAACTTATTCAGAGTGAGTTTTACATAGAGAATAGCAGTGGCGGTTTTGCACTGGCCCATTACACAGGCTGATCCCAAGTATATAGGGAAGAAATTATTGCTAATGTGATCGCTCCTCCTCCATTCAGTTGCATGGATTATCAGCAGCACATTCCTAATAATATCCACAGGATAGGAGATGAGTATCTGATCTCAGCAGCTCGCATCATTGGAAACCCCACTGATCACGACAATAGGAGTGCTGTGTCCCTCCAATTGAATGGAGCTCACGTTACCCATACCCGCTACTCACTCAACTGTCATCGGCAGTCCCATTAAGTAGAATGGAGTGGCAGCAAACCATTGGCACTTTTTAAAGTTGAAAAGGGAGGTTCTAGCAAACTATAATGCACATTACCATGAAAATATTTATCAATCGAAATTCAGTTCAGTAGAACTTTCTGGAGGTGGAAGGGTCCAAGTACTGCAGCTATAATATGTGTGAAAACAGCCCAAAGCAATATTTTTATTTGAATGTTGATTGTAACCATGTAACCTACTAAATGAAGGTTTTATACATCTAGAGCATAAAACTAGATTGGGTAATTGGCAGTAATATGATGACATATGGTAAATGCTCTCTGGTGCCATTCTTCATAACCATGAATAGAACCTGCTGCAGTGTAAAGCCATAGCAGCTATACTGGCTTCTATACTGTGACTACTGTGGTACTGCTAATGAGCTTGATGATTGATGAGAATGAAATAATACAGTTAATTACAAGCAATTATAATTATTTTTTAAATAAATATACGCTTGTGTAATTACGTGCAAATAAGTGCCTTGTTACAGCGGGTCATACAGGCAGACAGAATGAGTATATGCTGCGTTCCAGCATAACCAGTCCCATGCCACGTTATAATACACCCGATGCCTTTAAAATGGCCCATTAGATTTACTGTGTCATTAACCTCCCAAAATAAAACAAAGCCTGTTCTAGAAGAAGTGTATGGCTCCTGTTGGGTTTCGGGTATCCAGTCCATGAGGAAATGCTGACAGGGGTCAGTATGGTCTAATCTTTCATTCTGCCCCAAAGCTGTCAGGCTGTCCCCAGATGTCTGCACCCTAGATATAAATTTTCATTATCCAGCAGCACAAGGGCAGAGGTGTAACAAATTAATTTTTTAACCAATCAAATTATAGCTTGTTGCCAGATAATGTGTAAACAGTAATTCTGTGAAGTTTTCCGGTGGTCATTTATCTGCGGCTATATGAAGCAGGGAACTGCTGAAACTGTAAAGATTTTTAAATCTCATTATTGCTCTGAAAATTGTATTGGGGATAGGATAAATGTAATAAACATAGCATTGAGAATCAAATTGTGTCTTCTAAGAAACAATTAGATTTTTTTCCTTTCAGATTTTAAAAATGCAAAAGAACATTATAAATGAGGAAATCATAAAAATCGTCTTTAATATGATAGAATTGCATAACTTAGTTATGTCTTAAAATTCATCAATCATTACCCATATCTGGACCATCAAAGACTGAGGGTTGTAACTCATAGGACAAAATACCATTGTATGACTTTTACTGTACTATGGTAATGATTAATATTATTAATAATAATAGCGATAGTAATATGGATTTCTGTAAAGATCAGATGTAAAAAAAATAAAATAAAATTATGTATAATCACACATGGCAAAAATCTTTGAGCTGTCTGAATGGGCTTGTTTCTGTAGCATGTGCAAATCTGGCCATGTAAACTTACCTTTGAAGGGGTTGTCTCCAAGTACAACTCCTGTCATACAACTCCTCTCCATTTGCCCTCAGGATCCCCTCTGCTAGCCTGAATGCAATGCTGCTACGATCATCATCTCTCTATCTGGCAGATCCAGCCCATCCATGTACAGTATTACAAGGGCAGATATTCACTTTGATAGCCACCATACTGCTACACACAGTTTCCCTTAGCTGATGAAATGGGTTTATGCCAGCTCCTAATATAGAAATTGGCTGTCATTGCTAGGTCCACCCAAGAGAAAGACATGGGGTCTGATTTACCATGATCTGTAGGCCAGTTTTCTGACATACAAAGCAAGAAGAAAAAAAAAATCACAATTTTTGACAAATGCTGGAGTTTTGAGCAAAAACTTTTTGACTATTTGTGGATCAGCCAACAGATTTACTATAACTTCAGCATAATCAGGATTTCAGTTTTGGATCAATGTTACATTTTTCCAAAGCATTCAACAACTTGTATATAAATAAAGCTTTGTCAGTAAAGGGGTATTCCACTCCATTTAACTGTATGGGATGGCCGGAGATAGCTGAGGGCTGTTCTTGGCTTCCCTTTGGCAGTTCTGTAGAGCTAAATGGAGTGACAGAGTACATGTGAATAGGGGATACATTGATATTACCAGAATACCTTTTTAATAAATAAAAAAAAAATCCATTTAACTTTCTAATATACTTGAAACATAAAATTATCACTATAATTAAAGGGGTTTTCCAGTTTCAGACCAAATATTATGAGACAAATGTTATTGGTTATATAATAAAAAGTTCTACAATTTTCTAATATCCTTTCTATATCAATTATTCACTGTTTTCTAGATCTTTGCTCGCTGTTATTCATTCTACTTACTTCCAATGGATACAAATCAGACCATGGTCATGTGATATACAGTCCATGGTCATGTGATGGACACACAGGTGCACAGCTCCTATAACATGCACCTGTGTGTCCATCACATGACCATGAACTATAGATATCACATGACCATGAACTATACAGTCATATGAAAAAGTTTGGGCACCCCTATTAATCTTAATCATTTTTAGTTCTAAATATTTGGGTGTTTGCAACAGCCATTTCAATTTGATATATCTAATAACTAATGGACACAGTAATATTTCAGGATTGAAATGAGGTTTATTGTACTAACAGAAAATGTGCAATATGCATTAAACCAAAATTTGACCGGTGCAAAAGTATGGGCACCTCAACAGAAAAGTGACATTAATATTTAGTAGATCCTCCTTTTGCAAAAATAACAGCCTCTAGTTGCTTCCTGTAGCTTTTAATCAGTTCCTGGATCCTGGATGAAGGTATTTTTGACCATTCCTCTTTACAAAACAATTCCAGTTCAGTTAAGTTTGATGGTCGCCGAGCATGGACAGCCCGCTTCAAATTATCCCACAGATGTTCAATGATATTCAGGTCTGGGGACTGGGATGGCCATTCCAGAACATTGTAATTGTTCCTCTGCATGAATGCCTGAGTAGATTTGGAGCTGTGTTTTGGATCATTGTCTTGCTGAAATATCCATCCCCGGCGTAACTTCAAATTTGTCACTGATTCTTGTACATTATTCTCAAGAATCTGCTGATACTGAGTTGAATCCATGCGACCCTCAACTTTAACAAGATTCCCGGTACCGGCATTGGCCACACAGCCCCAAAGCATGATGGAACCTCCACCAAATTTTACAGTGGGTAGCAAGTGTTTTTCTTGGAATGCTGTGTTTTTTGGACGCCATGCATAACGCCTTTTTGTATGACCAAACAACTCAATCTTTGTTTCATCAGTCCACAGGACCTTCTTCCAAAATGAAGCTGGCTTGTCCAAATGTGCTTTTGCATACCTCAGGCGACTCTGTTTGTGGCGTGCTTTCAGAAACGGCTTCTTTCGCATCACTCTCCCATACAGCTTCTCCTTGTGCAAAGTGTGCTGTATTGTTGACCGATGCACAGTGACACCATCTGCAGCAAGATGATGCTGCAGCTCTTTGGAGGTGGTCTGTGGATTGTCCTTGACTGTTCTCACCATTCTTCTTCTCTGCCTTTCTGATATTTTTCTTGGCCTGCCACTTCTGGGCTTAACAAGAACTGTCCCTGTGGTCTTCCATTTCCTTACTATGTTCCTCACAGTGGAAACTGACAGGTTAAATCTCTGAGACAACTTTTTGTATCCTTTCCCTGAACAACTATGTTGAACAATCTTTGTTTTCAGATCATTTGAGAGTTGTTTTGAGGAGCCCATGATGCCACTCTTCAGAGGAGATTCAAATAGGAGAACAACTTGCAATTGGCCACCTTAAATACCTTTTCTCATGATTGGATACACCTGGCTATGAAGTTCAAAGCTCAGTGAGGTTACCCCAAAAAAAAATTTTTGTGTTTGGGGGGAGGGGAAAAGTGGTTGGGGGTTTTTAAAAAAAAAAAAATGGTAGGGGGCCCAAATTTTTGGGCGGGGCAATTTTTGGTTTAATGCATATTGCACATTTTCTGTAAGTACAATAAACCTCATTTCAATCCTGAAATATTACTGTGTCCATCAGTTATTAGATATATCAAATTGAAATGGCTGTTGCAAACACCCAAATATTTTGAACTAAAAATGATTAAGATTAATAGGGGTGCCCAAACTTTTTCATATGACTGTATATATAACATGACCATGGACTAGAAAGCCATGAGAAATTGATACAGAAAGTATATTGGAAAATTGGAGAACTTTTTATTATACAACCAATAAGATTTGTCTCTTAATATTGGTCTGAAACTGGGCAACCCCTTTACGATTTCACTTTGCATTTGGTGAAATGAAACATTCTTCTATACTTGAAGATATTGAAAATCCTCATCATGTACAGTTCAGCCTTCCAGTTGAGCTTCCTACAGTGTGTACGTATATCATATGACAGTATACACAGCAGCTGCACATATCTCTCTCCTGTCCTGGACTTTAGACAGATTACTCTTACCTGCACTACACACAGTAATGCACTCCCAGCTTTGTGAATGTGACTAGGTCAGAACCAGATGCTACAACATAGATGCTACTATGTTGTTTTCCCTACATTCCCATCAATAAGAGACTATTTTGATGGTGCTGACATGACTGTTTAGATTGTTCTGATACATGGGAGCTAGGTAATATAAACACATTAGGACTACAGTAAGGCTGTGTTCACAAATGTTTCAAGACTTAAATTGACATTTATACATTGGGAGAATCAATTTTCTAAAATATATCTCTGACATAAGGCTATGATGTATCCCACTGTATAGGCTTACATTGCTCATAGCATCCCTCTGTAAAATACATAAACCATGTGATATACTTTTTTTTACTGTACTTTTCCATGGAATAGCATAATTTACTACACTCCTCCATTCTGATAAAAGGGTATACCAACATATACTAACCCAGTGGAGGTCAAAAGCACTATCTGGCTTTCCATGGGTGAATGAAGCTCTAAAGATGTGTTTGATGTATATGCTGCGGGCTTTGCCAGGTCACCATGCCAGATGTAGGTTCCAAACAGAATGTGAATGTGACCTAATTGAAGCAGTTTTGCTCCTTTATCTGCAAATGAATAAAGCTGGCTATAATGTCTAGCCATATTCCCTATGCATGCTATGCATGCTAGGCTGAGCAGTATACAGTCATATGAAAAAGTTTGGGCACCACTATTAATCTTAATCATTTTTAGTTCTAAATATTTGGGTGTTTGCAACAGCCATTTCAATTTGATATATCTAATAACTGATGGACACAGTAATATTTCAGGATTGAAATGAGGTTTATTGTACTAACAGAAAATGTGCAATATGCATTAAACCAAAATTTGACCGGTGCAAAAGTATGGGCACCTCAACAGAAAAGTGACATTAATATTTAGTAGATCCTCCTTTTGCAAAAATAACAGCCTCTAGTCGCTTGCTGTAGCTTTTAATCAGTTCCTGGATACTGGATGAAGGTATTTTTGACCATTCCTCTTTACAAAACAATTCCAGTTCAGTTAAGTTTGATGGACGCCGAGCATGGACAGCCCGCTTCAAATTATCCCACAGATGTTCAATGATATTCAGGTCTGGGGACTGGGATGGCCATTCCAGAACATTGTAATTGTTCCTCTGCATGAATGCCTGAGTAGATTTGGAGCTGTGTTTTGGATCATTGTCTTGCTGAAATATCCATCCCCGGCGTAACTTCAAATTCGTCACTGATTCTTGTACATTATTCTCAAGAATCTGCTGATACTGAGTTGAATCCATGCGACCCTCAATTTTAACAAGATTCCCGGTGCCGGCATTGGCCACACAGCCCCAAAGCATGATGGAACCTCCACCAAATTTTACAGTGGGTAGCAAGTGTTTTTCTTGGAATGCTGTGTTTTTTTGACGCCATGCATAACGCCTTTTTGTATGACCAAACAACTCAATCTTTGTTTCATCAGTCCACAGGACCTTCTTCCAAAATGAAGCTGGCTTGTCCAAATGTGCTTTTGCATACCTCAGGCGACTCTGTTTGTGGCGTGCTTTCAGAAACGGCTTCTTTCGCATCACTCTCCCATACAGCTTCTCCTTGTGCAAAGTGTGCTGTATTGTTGACCGATGCACAGTGACACCATCTGCAGCAAGATGATGCTGCAGCTCTTTGGAGGTGGTCTGTGGATTGTCCTTGACTGTTCTCACCATTCTTCTTCTCTGCCTTTCTGATATTTTTCTTGGCCTGCCACTTCTGGGCTTAACAAGAACTGTCCCTGTGGTCTTCCATTTCCTTACTATGTTCCTCACAGTGGAAACTGACAGGTTAAATCTCTGAGACAACTTTTTGTATCCTTCCCCTGAACAACTATGTTGAACAATCTTTGTTTTCAGATCATTTGAGAGTTGTTTTGAGGAGCCCATGATGCCACTCTTCAGAGGAGATTCAAATAGGAGAACAACTTGCAATTGGCCACCTTAAATACCTTTTCTCATGATTGGATACACCTGGCTATGAAGTTCAAAGCTCAGTGAGGTTACAAAAGCAATTTTGTGCTTCAGTAAGTCAGTAAAAAGTAGTTAGGAGTATTCAAATCAATAAAATGATAAGGGTACCCAAATTTTTGCACCGGTCAAATTTTGGTTTAAAGCAAATTGCACATTTTCTGTTAGTACAATAAACCTCATTTCAATCCTGAAATATTACTGTGTCCATCAGTTATTAGATATATCAAATTGAAATGGCTGTTGCAAACACCCAAATATTTAGAACTAAAAATGATTAAGATTAATAGGGGTGCCCAAACTTTTTCATATGACTGTATGTCTAATGAATTGGAAGAGGGTATAAAGCCCCTTCTCTGAGAAAAAAGGGATGGGGCAGTTAAAATCCAACTGCCCAATCCTTATCTATCCTGACATCTGCCAAAGGAGATTCAAGAGGCCCCAAACACATTAAATGGTAGGCCAAGCCCATTGAAATCAGTAGGTTAGTCTTAATCTAATGTGTATGGCCTGCTTAACTTGAAGCACACCTCCAATTATAAAACTTTTCATAAATGAATAGTACAAGTGAATATTAGAAATTTTGTAATACATCTTATTTAAGAAATGTGTCAAGCTGAGTTACTTTTTACATATTAGTCTATGGAGAGGGGAGGTGGAAGAGGCGGCAGCTGAAAAACACACAAATAACGGCAACTGTTACACTATGCTACTCTGTGACTCAGCTTTTTTAACACTACTATGCTTCAAGATAACAGGCTACCAGTACACAGAATGAAGCAATAAATCATTCAACAGCCCCCCCCCATAACGTTCTGCATGTGAGCTGGATATGGACGCAGGAGAACATCTTTATAAGTGGAGATGATTTCTTTAATAGGATATATTGCAAAGTTTCTAATATTCACCTGTACTATTCATTTGTACTATAATTGGAGGTACACTATAATCGAAAGGATAAAAATACTGCCGCAGCCAAGCAGATGATTTTAAAAGAGTCTCTTTCTTGAAATAATATAGTTACACCATTTTGTATATTTAACTGAGCAGTTACATAGGGGCTAAACGTTAGTAATATGTGCAGAACTGCCAAGGTACAGAACAATTCTAATAGATGTTACTAGGAGCCAGAAGCAGAAGCCAGACCAGCTATAGAGCTACAAGCATGAGCACAAATTGTAACACATATGTAAGTACTGTATATTTATTCTACATTTGTGTGATCATTCCTCTTTGACAGAATGCGTCATCATAGCAAGACTTTTATTGATTTATTATGTTACAATATGAACATCCGTATTTACTTTGGTGATGTCATGCCTGGATGATACATTTCAGAACTATTTCACAGAGAAGACTGAATCACAGCAATAACAATATAATATCATTGTAAATAAAACAGACGAGTCAATAGCCAGATTTCTGGACTAAAAAAAGATAATCATATTACAAGAAAACCTTAGAGTCCTAGGATCTGTATATTTTCTTGAGATTTATATAAAGTGCTATTTTGTGGTTGTTTATGGACGTGTAAAAAAAAAAAACAGGCAAAAAAAAGCTTTTAAAAATCAGCTTGCGTTAACTTCCATGGCCATACTCGGTCTCTGTATAGCTAAAATTACATTACATCAAAAACATTAAAAGCAACAGAATAATAATGCTGAAGAAATAATGAAAAACTTTTCTTTTTCTATCTCTTTAAGGTCTTTTTACATGGATAGAGAATCAGACTATCTAGTTTTCTGATGAGTCAGACTGACTCTAGCAATAGAAATTGTAATTGATGGAAAGATGTGTATACAAATAGGTATTGTGTGCACCAGTTAAGGTTGAAGTGTGCTAAGTGGGTTCCTCCTTGATTCATCAAGTTCAATATGCAAGAAGATTCCAAGGAACCAGTTTATTGTTGAGCACAAAAACACATTACAACGTTTCACCATGTTGGCCTTCCTGGCTTAAGGAAGGACCATGTGCTGATAGCTTGTTGTTATGTGCTTTTTTGCATAATGGTAAATAATTAGGAATCAGTGCTGAATGTTGCTTCCCTAGCACACATTCAGGTCCATGTGAATAGTTATTTAAAGGGAGTTTGTCAGCTGAAAATTGAGATATAAACTAACCACAGTACCTTGTAAGGCTGTCAGCACAGTTTACAATCATGTATTTCTGCTTCATCTTTGTAAAAATTGTCCTTTTATCTGTTTTCCATCAATGGCCTTCACTATCTGCTGCTGCTAACTGCTGATCAGCTCCGCCCACTAACTGAACTGTGCGTGTCTGATGAAGACACACTGCATTAGGACGTGAAGGAAGATGGTTTCAGCTGCCCTCATCTGAAGCTAGATTCCTTCACTTCCGAGTGCAGTGTGTCATCACCAGACATGCACGGGGAGGAGCTGAACAGCAATTAGCAGCAGCAGATAGTGATGCTCATTGGAGGAAAGCAACAGCCCTAAAGCCATTTTCTACTCATTTGCAGAGGAACAAAAGGTCGATTTTTACAAGAATTGAGCAGCGGTCCTGAATAAGAAATACATAATTGTAAACTGTGCGGACAGCTCTACAAGGTACTGTCATTAGTTTATATCTCAATTTTGTGCTGACAGACTCCCTTTAAATTGCAACATTGAGACAAGAAATCTACCAGAAATGTATAAACAAAATAAATAATAAATAAGTAAATAAATAAACAGTATAAGAGTACATTAATAAATATTATAAGTAAAATCATATAATTAATGCCACCAGCTTGTAGAATTTACTTGGTCCAATGCCTTGTTAATGGGTCTTAAATGAGCAATTTATTAAAGGAATAAATTGATAATATTAATGGAAGTGAAAACCTTAGGTGCTTGGTAAACATGTCATATCCTTTCATTTTCTGTTCAGGATGAATTACTATGGCTCACCTTCTAGAGTGCAGATTCTAAGTTCTATCAATCACTGACGGTTTTCTCCTTCATAAAATACCACTTTTTGTTTCTTCCTTTCCTGGAATTCTAAGCACATCAAGCATAGCTGCTGTTCACAGCAGTCATAGAGGTAATTGCATTTGAGTAATTGCCAAACCTCAGGTAATCATGATTGCACAATTACTTTTTCACTTTGATCTTTCATTGAGATAGATTCTTTAATTTTTGGAAAAGTTTGGGGGATTTACGACAAATGTTCATTAATGGTGCTGGCTGACTGCATATGGGACAACACTGTCTTAAAAACATATATTAGCTCCAACCTAGTTCCTTGAAAATACACAATAGATCAGATGAAAATAGGGAATCGCTGAGAAGAACTTCATAAAGGATGAAATGTGACAACAGTTACTCTCATTTATAGAACTTACAAAAATACAGCAAAAATCTTGATCAATTAGATTTTTACCACCAAGGCAACATAAGGTCTCAGGCAAATGATAGTATTTACCTAATGGGGCTGATCTGCAATACCAGACACAACCTATGAGCAAAAACGGTGCTTTGTATGGAAAAATCCTGGACAGCACCTTTAAAGCCTTTCTACTAAATATAGCACAACAAAAAGACGACTAAAAAAAGGCTTAGATAGTGCTGAACTAGCCCATAACAGTACCAGAGTATCCTTAGGCAGGCCTCAGCTATGGCTCAATAATGGCCCAGGAGAAGATAACCCATATAGAGCTGAAGTTGGTGTCAATCACTTTCTATCTCCTATACATTTGTTCACTTATAACTTATCAGACCCTGTATGCCTAACAGCAACAATAAAAATTACCATGAAATTAATATACACATACTCTATGCAGGTTAAGAATAGGCCCAGGAATCCCCTTTAGGTGGCTATAAACACTAGACTAAGGTCAACCAAACCAGCCAAGGTCTCTGGGACCAACTGACCATCAAATATGTATTAGATGTTTGGCTGACATTAGTTCAGCAGATGTTTGGGGAAGAAGGAGTGGGCATGCTCTTTTCCCTATATATGATAAATACATAGGATATATAAAAACATAGGGATACATAAAAACACTCTGTACAGACTAATAGGGATGATGTGGCCTTATTGGTCTGTATAGAGTTATTATATCTGTCATTTGCACCATCCCTTGGCATTAATTTATGTGCACTAGTTAGATAACTATGTCAGTTAGTAGATGTTCTATGGTATACTATTTTTTGATTCTTGAGGCTAAGGCCCCACGTTGCGGAAATGCAGAAAAAAATGATACGTTTTACAGTACTAGCAAAGTGAATGGGATTCTGGCTATTCCCATTCACACATTGCAGAAAAAAACAATGCTGCTGAAAAGCTGCGTTTTCAAAAAACGCACACGTTTTTGAAAAACACAGCATGTCAATTTTATCTGCAGAAATGCTCACGTTTTCCCTAATAAGGGGAGAAAACTGCAGTGAAAAATGCAGCATAAAACGCAATGAAAAACGCTGTGGGAAAAAAAAACATGTTTCTTAGCTGCGTTCCGCAGTTGGGCTGGTTTAACAGTTGGAGCAATTTGGCCTTAATATGTATTACTTACTCTATCCTGCCATCTGGGAGATATTTCTGCAGGGGTTTCCCTTGTCCTCCATGTAATCTGTGTTTTTATATATCCCTATGTATTTATGAATAAAGGTGTTGGTATTATTTTTATATTTGATGTGTGCTTTGGTATTTCTTATGGGAATTATTTATGCAGCACGCAGTATATATATAATTGATGTGATTAGCCCATGTCTAGGTAGGTTGGAAATATACAGACTTCACCAAATCAAGAACCCATGTGTATGGGTGTATGTCCCTATTATTGCACCAGTGCGTTTCCCAATCTAATACAGGTTTAATTTCTTTATCCTCATATGTGTGGTTTCGATTGGTCTGGCTCCTTGGCATTATCTGGCGTAAACACTGCTTACACAGCTGATGTCATAAACAGCTAAGAGCTTAATTAACCCAGAGGATGAGCCAATTATATTCATTCCAGTCCTTCTCTATAGACAATTGGGATGGCCATGATTCTGTAGCCTCCTTTAACCAGAAATTATCCAACAAAAGCACTTGTATATTTAGCCTGGGAAATGAAACTCTCATTTATAATATCACATTCACTCGCTGGATGGATTGTGCTTTAAAAACAAAAACTGGATTAAGAAGAATCGTTTTCAACCAACAATGACAGATTAGTGCTAATACAGCTAAACACTTGCTGGCCTCATGCAAAGATGAGCTTCCTATATAGAATCTTAAGCAAAATTCATTAAGAATATTTGGAGCTATTGTTCAAAACATAACTTCAGAATGTAGATGAAGATTTATACTAATCTGAGATAATATGAATATTTATAAAAAACATCAGCGTCAGCTCACTGCATCCTAGGGCCAATATATACCCCTGGACTCAGAGTGATTCTACTACAGTGAACGTATATATTCTTTGGAAGAGCCATGCTTGGTTAGAATTGTCCAGACTCAATAAAAAGGGAATATTATGGCCTCTGCATGTAACCAGCACTGCTCAACATGTAACAAAAAGAACAAAAATAAGTAAAAACAAGACATTCATGTAAAGATTAAGTGTTGGGAGAACATACATGAATGTACTATGCAAGTGCATAAACAACAAATCCATGACATAAACTTTTCATCCAAGGTCCCTATAACAGTGGTAACCATCCCCTAATAAACTGAAGGCAGGAAAAACTTTGAATTGTCTCATTATCCTGCAAACCACAAAAAACGGTTATAACCACAAAAAAAACGGTTACGACTTGGAAGGAAACCTTCTCTACCACAAACAATTGGTGCAGGATCGACTGGGGAGCAGAGTAATTTCTGGTATTTACCCTTAAGGAGAGTTCCCACAATTGACTTATGTCTAACCAACTTGAAATGCCATAAATATAACTTTTTTTTTCTCTATATATGTTCCCTTTAATGAGGACCTGTCAGCAATTTTACATTTTAGCAAATACTTACATTTCCACTTATAACAAATTCTAGAATGTCTTTTCTTATATGGGTAAGTTTATTTATACCGAGCCAATTCTTTGCTGTATTATTTTTTCATAAACCCATTCACGCCTTGAACAGCACATTATCGAGCAACTTGGTGGTGTGAATATAGCCAAACTCTTTGTTCTGTTGTTCCTCTGTTATTCCTCCTTAAAAATGTATGAATACATTGACAATTGCTTGAGAAAGGCTTAGACAGAGTTGAAAGATCGCATTGGGAATAAAGATTTTCACTTAGGCTACTTTCACACGACAGTTAAAAAAACCCCAAAACGGACGTAATTAAATTCAATACAGGTGAATGAGGACTATTTCACGGACCATCGAAATACAGGTCATATCCTATTTTTGGCCATTTTCACAAATTCCTTCAAATACTGAAATGTATAGGGGATCCGTGAAAATGGCTGCCCCTCGGGTGCAAGACATGAAAAATGGTTTTCACGGCTGTTTTGCACCTCGGTTGTCTGAACGTAGCCTTAGAGTGCTGTCTTCTGCTGTGTTTGAAATTGACAACAGGGAGTTATTTTTGTAGTGAAAGGGATGTGTCCCTACACACTGTACCCAGTTATCAGTTTAATAAATCTTTTCTAGGAGTAATAACAGAGGAACAGTAAAACATGGAGTTTTAAAAAAGGTGCTCCAGAATTGTAATATTATGGGGACTACTACAATTTACTAAAACAGATATGATAGGAATGGTAACAGGAGTTTTTTAATATATCTGAATGTAAAGTTATAAATATGCATACAAAAATATACAAAAAATAATATCATTATAATGTATTTTATTTTCATTTCATAGAGTATTATTTTTAACAGTATGTTTTTCTAAGATCTACGAGACGTACAGAGCGTGATCAGTGAACACTAGAGACACAGAATGAGAACAACCATAAATCCTTGTTTTACCTCATTCTATCACAAAAATAGTGTTTGTTTCTAAAGGCGATAAATGATAGTAAATGATGGGATACAAATACAGAAAATTAATCATCCCATTTAACATAGAATTCCTCCTCTCTTTACACTGACAAATGAAAACTCATGTTCTCTCCTATCTGGAGGGCTTTTTAAATACACACTTATGTATCACAGTGTAACAATGATACATTAAGAAATATGAGCACAGTGAAACGAATGCTCCCCCCTGACAATTCTGTTAACTCACAGAATATTTTTACACATAAATTAAAGACTTACAGATCACTATTTTGACCTTAGACAAGCAAGGCCACCACTAACCCGCCCAGTAGGCTCACAGCAATTAAATGGTGTCATATACATCTTATGGTAGAATTTAAAGTTGTCACAATATGCAAAACAAAGAAAACAGCCAGCGGCAAGGCGAAATATAATCGGTCACACATTACTTATCTCCCTGGGTTCTTTTTCCCCTTTGGAAGTTAATTATCGAACTAATTTCAAGAATTACGCAAAATAGATTTAAATACATAATTTTCACAGTGGCCTATTTATCTTCATTCTCCGGTACAGCCGTGGCAGTTGGACAAACACTGCTGCCTTAATATGATGAACTCTCGCTGGAGCCCAGTCCAATTACTTTATTTAGGCAGGACTGCTCTATTTATTACCACAGTGTTGTACCATGTACAGCACCACAAGCAGGTGTAAAATGATAACATACGATTGGATAAATAATGAGAATATAAAATGGATATTGTAGATGTGGATATTGGAAGTAGATTGTAGTATGTTACAAATGTTGTAATTTTTTTTATCAAGCACCTGTTTGGAAGATCTAGACATAATCATTTCAGTTCACTAATTTACATATATAATTGGTATATTGTGGACATATACCAGAATATACCAAGAAGGTAAAAGATTAGAATCACTAAAATACATTTTTTAAGGTACCATTAAAGTCACCAGACATTGTCATAAGTTATTTTATTTTATATCATTTTTCTATTCTTGAAGTTTTATTCAACGATTCAAAGATTTCTCTATCTGTTGCAGTTACAGTCTTGCAGACCTTTGGCATGCTAGGCATAAGTGTAACAATCAGGTTAGCAGCCATAGCAGCTGATCTGAGTCCCAACAACTAAGGGGGTCCATTTCCACCTAGACCTAGGGTGCAATTACTGATAACTGTGGATGATGGAAGGGGAAAACTTTTCTAAAATACCTTCAAATGATCATTATAAAATTACTTTCTTCATATGCTGTGATGTCACAGTGTACATAATGTTTTTTTGTATGTGCATTCTCCCTATGCTATGATGTCATAGTGGACATTATCCCTGTACTGTGATATCATTGTGTACATTATCCCTGCACTGGTGATATCATTATATGAATTATCCCTGTACTGTGACATTTCTGTGTATACAGTATTATGTCTGTTCTGGGACATCACTGTGTGTATTATATCTGCGCTGTGACATCACTGTGATTATTATTCCTGAACTGTGACACCACTATGTAAGATCTCCCTGTACTGTAATATCACTGTGTATGTGATCCTTATTCTGTGATATCACTGTATGAATTAATCTGGTACTGCGATATCACTGTGTTTGTTATTACCTTACTGTGACGTCACTGCATGAATTATCCTGGTACTGTGACAACACTGTGTACATTATTCCTGCACTGTGGCATCACTGTGTGTATCATCTTTTTACTATAATAACACTGTAAGCTTTATCCCTGTACTGTGACATCACTGTATATATTATCTATCAACTGTGATTTCACTGTATGAATTATCCTGGTACTTTGATATGATTGTGTTTGTTATCCCTGTACTGTGACATCACTGTGTGCATTATTCATATACTGTGACATCACTGTGTGTATCATCTTTGTACTATAATAACACTGTAAGCTTTAACCCTGTACTGTGACATCACTGTATATATTATCTCTATACTGTGATATCACTGTATGAATTATCCTGGTACTGCGATATCACTGTGTTTGCTATCCCTGTACTTTGACATCACTATGTGCATTATTCCTGTACTATGACATCACTGTTTGTATCATCTTTGTACTATAATAAGACTGTAAGCATTGTCATGGTACTTTAACATCATTGTGTGCATTATCCCTGTACTGTGACATCACTGTGCACATTATCTTTGTACTTGGACATGACTGTGAGCATTATCTCTGTACCATGACATCACTGTGTTTATTATTCCTATTCTGTGATATCACTGTGAGCATTACCCCTGTACTGTGACATTACTTCATTTATTATCTCTGTATTGTACTGTAAAATCACTATGTGCACTACATACTCAGAAATTCCTAGAAGAGTGACTGTATTATAGAGCATTTTCCTTTGCTCACGATAAAATTGAGATCTGGTAAATGTGCTACTACCACTTTCAGTTCACTGTGCACAGGTGTAGCATTCTTTGTTTTTACCAACATGGCACATTCCTTCACTGCATAGAACTCATTGAGAGCTAAGTAGTATGGAAAGGAGAACACAGGAGAAGTTATAAACTGATTCTTTCTAGTTCTTTGGGTCACCAGCCAGTAACCCGACTTGTTCCTGCAAGATTGGAGATATAAGCTGGCATTTTTTTTATGCCATTCTGATCCTTTATAAAACTACCGGTGAGACAATCCATTTATACCTTGTAATTGAATGACGTGTTAGTATGAGAACTCCAGCACACAAGTTTATTATGTTATTAGTTTATCATACAAATGACCAATTTGTATGGAGCCAAAATACAACACTCATAGGGACAAGTTTATTAAAGCGGTCTAAAAGCAAAACTGCCTTAGTTGCCCATAGTAACCAATCACAATGCAGCTTTCATTTTCCAGTAGCAGAATACAAAATGAAAGCTGTGTTGTGATTGATAACTATGGACAACTAAGACAGTTTTACTTTTAGACCATTTTAATAATTCTAAATTTGCCCCATAGACTTCTATAGGGACCCTCTGTTCGTATGAACCCCTTAATAAAAAAGAATTTCTCTAACATTCACAATTCCACATCAAAAGAAACACCATAGATCCACATTCTATGTTCCTCCATTTAGCCTCATTGCACAAGATTCTGAGCGGATGCAGGTACATTTCAGTATGAATGGCATTTTTTTAATGCTAAAAACGCATATAGAATTGCATTATTAACCCCCTGTGTAGTCAATTGAATAGTAGAATTAAATCAACTATAATTGATACACAAAACTATGAATAATCAACAATTTATTATAGCCTACAACACCAAATAACTCACAAATTATGATAGCCTGGAGCTTCTCTGGATCGGCCCAAAACTTTACATATGTCAGAAAAGAGTACAGAAAGTAAAAAAAAATCTGTGACATTTCAATATGATTTACGGTCACAATAGCTGAGCATGTATTCAGCACGTGAGTGGTTATATTATCTTATATATATATATATATATATATATATCTATATGCAGCATCTACACAAGTGTAAACATGCAGATGACCAATCTGTATAATGAAACCCAGGGTTAGCCGCATTGTATATCCCCTTAATATACAAATGCAATGCTAAATTTGTTATCATAATGCCATATGAGCCAGAACTTCTAAGTAGTCTACAGTTTGGCTGTAACTCAATTTTCTAGGTAATTCTGTCAGACCAACATTCTTACAGCCAAAGAATTCTCAAGCCAAAAGTAACTTACAAGAAAGAGTTTGGCACATTGAATAAAATGAGTAATAGAATAAAGATGCAATAAGAGTGAATAAAAAACATATAGTATCATTTGTATAAAAAGATAAAACAAAGCAGTAGATATTAAAATTATACTACAGGTTGTCAATAAGTATGCAAGGCTCTGAACTACCAAGGGAGACAACGACAGTAAGCACAAACTATTATTCCCAAATTGTAATGCTCTCGCCCCGTGAGTCTGGATTATTTCAGGCACCAGAATTGAAACTTGCTGCAGGTGTTACACTATATAAAGCAATAGAAAGTGTCTGAAATGTAACAGTCTAAGCACTGTTTTAAGAGCCCTGTCTGCTTTTTATTAATAGTCAGATTCTGTTCTATCAACAGCCGTAACTGCCTTCAGCTTCTACTACAGCATCAATATTTTGATAAGCAAAATGATCTATTAAAAAGGTACTAATGATATTCTGTGAATATATATGGCATGCAGCTCCATACACATCCCTCAAAGGGAATAAATTATAGCTTGGGAGAAAAAAAAGAGGAAATCAGAGGTTACAGAGGCTGGGAGGCCAAGTAGCATGAAAAAGACCCCCTCCATCAATGAGGAACTTGGCAGGATAACTAGAAACAGACCAAGGTATATGAGCTGGAGGTAGCATAATTAGACAGAAAGAAAATTGTGGTAGTTCAGAGCCATCATCTCTTCCATTACTACTTCATCACTAAACCGTTGCATTTACTTTCAGGAGGAGGTGAGAAGCAAAACAGAAAACTGAATTGACGGAGTGTTTTTTCTCTAGTTCCAAGCAGACTTTTGTTTAAACAAGTCACTCGTCACATGTCTATGAGTATATCTGATGTGTCTGACTCGGATGTAATAATAGAAATAATAATAATCATACTACTACTAATAATAATTATAATAATCATCATTATCATCATCAAAGGAACAACAATACTAACACTACTGATAATAACTGTTATTCTGCTTCTTCTAAATCTAATATTATTGCATTATTAAGAATAATTATTTTTCTATTTCTTATTATTATCATAAAAAAACCCGTAAAGATTACTCATTTATTTTGTGGAGGGTCAAAAATGCTAAATTATAAACAAGTCATGATTGATGGAGATGGTTGATGGGGATCCTATTCTTATTGGTAGAAGTCTTGATCTGTAAAAAAGCAAATAATGAAGACAGTTCTTTGACTATTTTACCCTTAGGCAGTATATATACCGAGTCCCTAAGGTTTCTATATGCTTCTGTATGTTGCCTTTGTTTGGAACAGTATTACCAATGTTTTCTCTGAAATAAGACACATACAGAGGTACATCATCAGAACTTAGACGTTTTATGGCTCCGTACAGCTCGGAACTTTTTTGGATCTGTAATATGGTTGTGATAATGCTTCATTCTTATTCACATGTTGCAGTTTTGGTGGCAAAAAAAAAAATGTGATTTGACCTTCCTATGTGAATAAGACGTGGGCTTTCCCAGATGACCCCTGCAGCTCTAATATCAGATGGAATATATAATCAAAATGATTTATTTTCAACATGCTGGTATTTCTGTGTATGAGGACTAGAATACCTCTATGTATGAATGTTTGTCTATCTCTGTTTCTGGGGGTGTATATACCTATGTGTATGAGGATTTGTATACCTCTATGTATGCGGGCTTGTTTACTTCTGTGTTTGAAAGCTAGTATACCTCAGTACATGAGGACTAATATATGTCTATGTATGAGGGCTAGTATACCTCAGTATATGAGGACTAGTATATGTCTGTGTATGAGGGATAGTATACATCTGTGTATGAGGGATAATATAACTCTACGTATGAGGCCTGGTATACATTTCTTCAAATAAGGCCTGGTATGCCTCTGACTATAAGAACTAGTGTACATCTGGCCTTGTATATCTGTGTATGAGGCCTAGTATTCCTCCGAGTATAAGAACTAGCATACCTCTGTGTATACAGGCTTCTATACATCTCTGTATGAATATTAGTATATCTATGTGCATGATAGTCTGACCATTGCATTGCCAACCTGATTTACATTTTAAAAATTTTTCTTCTGTAATGTTTTTACTATGAGTTTTATATTAAACCTGTGTCCTAAATTTATAGAATAAATTGGGTTCACAATGAGGTATTTTTAAGGGATTTTACTCTGCTCTTTGTGGGGCATGCTGGAAGCCTACTAGATATGTTTTAGAACATGCAAGGTAAGTCAGGTCAGATTGGTCTTATATTTGTAGGAAGGGGGACTGAAATGGCCAGTATTTTGCTTAAAATTCAGTTGTGTCTGGTCAATATCATTGTACAAATTGCACCATTTTTCCAGACAAAAGCTGTCTGCAAAATGACACTTTTTATAAATGTGCTCCATGCTGTCCAGATGTTAGTTGTGAGTAAATAGGAACATGTTGTTTTCCATCCACAAACACATACTATGTACTTTATTTTTCTACTACAGTATTTTATTGCAGCCAACAATTTTTTAGATGATTTTGTTAGATTTAGATATTTGTTATATCATGTTTTTATCAATGCTATCAAATGGATTCCTCTCCCACCCCATGCCAGGAACCTTATATTCCAAATACGTGTGGGCCAAGGGTAAAACATGTGGCAGCAACGTGAGTGTAATCTACATATCAATATCAAACATTGAGCAACTGCTTCCTTAGAATTAACTTGACGGTTAAGAGCAGAACAAACCTTCAGATAAAGAGCAGCAATGATCTGTGACTTCAGGAAATTGCGTTTATCTGATGAGCTGTTTATTTATCATGTATTGAATCACCTCATTGTCTACACAGCAATGCAGAGGAATGTGGAGCTGGCTTTGTGTTTTCAGGTTAATGTGGAAATTTATTAAACGTTAAATGGAAGTCTATAGCATACTTCAGTGTCCGTCCTCATTAGGCTCATGTTGGGGAGTGGCCTCTGGCAACTGCTGTATGGTTTCACTCTGAGCAAGATGTGTTTTAACACATGAAGGAAAAACGTGGGTTTCTAACAGTGATTGAAGGAGAAGTGTATGTGTATGTCTTCAGCGCTGGCCCCCTAGACTGTAGTTAAACAACACGACTAATGTGCGGTCAGTGACTTGGCAAAGCTGTTCTGTGCTGATAACACCGCTGCTTGCTATCCTCTAAGGAATCAACTGCTGGAAGACTCCACAGTGCCTCATCCCTTGGTGCTTCTGATGCGGGTGATCCTACGACTACATGGCGCCAACCACAACATGCTACCCACCGTGAGAGAGCAGAATGCAGGCTGCTTTGCTCAGGAGTTATCGTCTATCATACTGATTGACAAAACCAAGAGTGAGCAGAAAAAATAAACATGAACAGAGGCTGCAGTGTAGAGAGCAGTCAGCTGGGAGTTTCAGTATTTGGCCTTGTTGATCCTGCTCGTATGCTAGGTTATCTTCTCCTCTCTGCTATCATTTATCATCATTTTGAGAAGCAGAGCAGGAGAAAAGCTGCAGTTTATTCTCTTCGATTGCTCTCATTTATTTAAGTTTTGCTTTTTAAGTATTCACATCTGAACTTCCCACCCATTCTCTCAGCACGAACATGACAACTCACAGCGACGTCTCTTGCGATTGTCAAAATAAATACCTGCAAAGCCCTTACTGCTTCTATTGAGGCTCTAATCATAACATCGGTAATTCCACGTTGCCTTGGAATGCCAGAACTCTTCCATGTGGGACGTACAACTAAACAACTGTGAAATGTCTTGTCTCAGGATATAGATGCTCTACGTGGCCGCTATCTTTCATAATAAAAGCTGGTGTGCAGCATTAAAGCAGAATACATTCTGACAGCTGCCGGGAAGGACAACCTGTCAAACTCAGGCGTGACATGTTTGCTTCTTTAGTACTGTCATGATGCAAGTCTTCCAAGTGTTTTCTTGTGAGTTACAGATGTTACGATTTTAGTTACTATGATCTTATAATACTTCAGTAAAATGGATTTTTATAAAATCTTTTTCCCATTACATAGTTTGATGTAATATAAAAACTAAATAAATAATGGATGGACTGAAATGCATAACAGCAGTTTTGGCTGGATTATGCAAAATTGCAAACTGTTGACCTATCAGTCTAGAAGGGGTATGTGACTTCTACATTGTCAAGTACAGTACAACTGCAAAATTAGGCATATCTTTAAAGCAGGTGCTGATACTTAAGATGTCTTCCCAGCCCCTGAGGTGCTGTGGGAATCCAATATTTTTGTAGTCTGAACCTGGCCTTACACATAACATAAAAGTTAGCTAAAATTACCAATTTTGACTACTTTTGCCAACTGTCTTTTTAAAATTTTAAAGGTCTGTTGGTGGACTGCCAAAAAAGTGATATGTGATGTTTGAATTTTATAACAGTTGTGTGCAAAAATTAGATGTTTATGGCATGATAGGCCAAATATCCATTATATTTTTTACAGTCCCTGCAAAGTGAATCCCATCCACACATTGCAGAAAAATACGCACAGCGGAAATGCTGTGATTTCCAAAACCGTTGTGGTTTTGGAAATCACAGCATGTCAATTATACCTATGAAAACGCCGGCGGTTTCCCTATAGGTATAATTGAAGCACTTTCTGTGAAAGTGAAAGTCCGGTTTAACTTTCTGTGAAAAGCGCTGCGGGAAAAACCATGATAATCACTTGAATGGGACTGAGCTGTGATCAGACCATGTGACCAATGAACATGATGTCACATGGCCTGTGAAGCAGAAGCCACTTATCTGTGGGGGTCACGGTGTCCAAAGGATAGGTCATCAATTTAAAAGTCCCAGAGTACCCACATGAAATATGTGCTTTATCTGTCAACTTAGTCTAGTGTTTTGTTGGTAAGGACCTTCATATGAATGATCCTATGATGATCAGCTGCAATCATAATCTTCTGTGTATGTCAAGGCTCAGAAAAATACCTTTGTGGAAATGACCTGTTTCAGACCATGTGTCTTTTTCCATATTTCTTTATACATGTCCAGAGTTTTTTTCATCAGATCAGCAAACTAAACCATGACCATGGCAGGATCTTCAGACAATACATCAGAAATATCTAGCATATGTCGAGCCGAATCATACCTGGTCTCCCCTTCTCTCGGTCCCGGCCCTCTCTTCTCTTCTCGCTCCTCCCACTTTTGCAGAAAGTGTCAAGCGAGGTGCTGAAATGTGGCCATGCAACAAAGATGGCCACATTATCACCCATCTTCACAAGAAAATTGGCACATATGGTATAATAAATTACCCCCAATGTGTTACAACAAAAGCCTAGTCTTAATAAACAGTTAAAACACTTTCCTCATGTAGGTTTTTTGCGGCATGTATATATAGCTCTTTCTTAGAAAAGAATGCAGAGACTGTCTACTACACTAAAACATCAAGAAATGTCGATGATTTAATAAAACCTATCTATCACGAAAAGAACGTCAAAATAACATATACCAAAAATGATCCTATTTCAAAATCTATTCTAACCCGAGACCACAGGGCTTCTTAAATAGGTCTGTCAGGACCACTGTGGTAATAAGGGATATAACTAGGGAAAACAGCCTTGACCTGATTACCTAATCCTTTTAATGTGTTTTGAAATTTTAGTAGGCTACTTGTCAACCAGGAATCCCATAAAGTTTCAGATTGTAGTAGCTAAAAGTGAAAACATTCCCCATTCTGCTTGCAGCTTTTGACTAACAAATCAATTAAACAGGTTGGACTGGGTTAAGCAAAGAACTCTTATTTTCCAGATATAAAAAAAATGCCTTTGTCTGCTGCTTTCTCT
Organism: Leptodactylus fallax; assembly: GCA_947044405.1. NCBI lineage: Eukaryota > Metazoa > Chordata > Amphibia > Anura > Leptodactylidae > Leptodactylus > Leptodactylus fallax. The sequence goes on along the minus strand of CAMRHE010000074.1, from coordinate 6,823,511 downwards.
CGCAGGCTTTAAGTATTTACAAGGTTTCTGCAAAGCTGCATTCATTAGAACGTGTGGCATTTCAGTCACAGCAGGTGGTCAGCCAGAAACCAGGCCTGCCCGTGAAATATGCAATCCGTTTTCATACACTTTAACCAGAAATGTGCACCTCAATCGTTTCTCGACCAGCTCTAATTTCCCTTTCTCCTCTTAATCTGGTCTGCAAGCCATGAGTATGCATTAAAATCTACCTAAACATTTCCCCCTCAGGCAAAGTAATTCCGAAATAAGCAAGCAGCAGTTCACAGCTCGGCAGTAATGGATTAATTTGAACCTAATGTCGCTGTAGTTTACTGCTCCAAATGTTCTGGTGTAGTCATAGCCTTGAGGCACAGTGTTGTGGCATGAGCAGTGCCTGGACCTAGAGCTACAGTTGGCTTAACATCTGTACATCACATTTGCCATGTGCCTCATTATCCCGCACCCAACTGTGCCTACCTGTCCCAATCAGCTTCTCAGCCACAGGCTATCCAGTTTTTTTTTTCCAAGTAAGAATCTTTGTTCTCCTTCTCACTTACTAAATTTTTGCAAGACCTCTGCACCCAAGCAGTGGGGATCCTGTCCATGTGAACCTTTTAGGTTATGTGGGTTCTTAATTCACCATTAGAAACAGGAAAATTACAACATTAAGTTTCTCACATGTCACTGCATAAATCGTACCATTTGTAAAATCTAATATAATGTCTGTGACTAAGCACATAAACATGTAATAAAGAATGGACTGGCCAGGGCTCTAAAAACTTTGCCTTATATCAATTAACTGCTCATAGAAAGAAAACCTCTACATGCGGAGATAGAATCTCGATTAGAAATCACAGCTCTAAAAATAAGGAACACGCAAATAATAAAACTTCTGCCCTCATAATAGGAAATATGAGAAATAGCAAAATCAATTATGTCAAAAGGAATGCATATGGGTAAGTATATATTAACTTGTGGTATAGAGAAGGAGGAGCTGAGCAGACTGATATATATTTTTGTGGACAAATCTCTGTTCTTTTTATACTATGAAGTCCAGTTGGCGTTCCTACTCAGTTATTGACAGCTATGTCTGTATTCACACTCAATCACTGAGTAGGACTGAAAATGAATAAATGACATATTATATGGAATCTTCTCCCACACTATATATCAATCTTCTTAGCTCCTCCAGCAGTTTGGTTCATTAGAACTGCAGGAACTTCAGTGTTGTGATACAAATATGTACACTGCAATCCAATTGTTTTATGGCCCAATCCATGGTTTTATCTAAAACCTGACCAGCGGAGACATTACAATAAAGACAGAAACCATACCATGAGGGTAGCCAGATGGCTAAAGGAGTATCTGCTCTGGGTACCAGTTGCCATGAAATTTGGGAAGAGGATTGGTGTCAAGAAGACACTTTAACCAGCTGTTTTAAAGAGGACTGTTCACCAGCTTTACCATCTCCAACTCTTTGTATCTTTCAATAGGTTCCTCTCCACTGATTCCGAGACAGTTGGAATTTTTTTCTCTAGCCCCCACAGTTTCCGAACAGTTGGTGCTGTTAGGCTCTCTACTGTCAGGTTAGTGGTCCTTAACTGTCTGATCCATCTGAGGGCTCCCCTGACAGTAGCCAGGTCTCCACTGTATAATACTCAGGAGCTATATGGCCGCCATATTTAAATACCCACCATCTAATACGGTGGATGATGGGAAAGGGTTTAACCACTCCTCCCTGTCTCTTTCTCTGTCTCAAATTCATTGCAGCATTTCCTAATTCTGAGGTATGTCACAGGCAACTATATAGCTTATGCATGGGTAGAGGGGCAGTCAGAGGGGCGGGTGGTCCGGAAGAGAGCCTGGGCATTTCAGTCGAAAAGAAATACCCCAAGTAGCACTTGGGGCTCAGTTGCATATTACTAAAATGCTCAGTTTCTTTGCATTGGAGCATAGAATCTGAATAAGAAGTTCCATATAAGGTTGCATGGTTAGTTTAGTAGGGCTGGTCCTGCTGACAGAATCCATTTAAGTTAACATAAGGATTGCATTAAAAAATGATAGTCATTCCTCTTAACCTGCTTGTGAATAACTCCGTACTTAAGTAGTGCATGCAAAAAAAAAATACAGAATCTGCACAGTGAGAATAAGGCCTAATACAGCTCATCAGCAGACATAGGCTATTTTATGAAATCATGTGTATGCTGCTCCATGGAGCAAAAAATACTGCTCCAAATAGCAAACCCTAAATTCTGCTGACAAATCAATAGGTTGATGCCTCGTCAGGGCAGTTTTTGCTCAATTTTCTGCAAGATCTTTAACAACTTTTTCTTTTTCTTTTTTTTTTTATACATTATTTATTCATAACAATCAAAACAAATAAGCACACAATACAAAACACAAAAGCAAGCCCCAAACAACAAGGGCCAAAAACAAACATCTCAAACAATTGAGAATAGATACAATGCAGCACAGTAAAGCGGAACAGTAAAGCAAAGGCACAATGACCATAATATGACTAAGGAAGAAAATGAAAGAAAAGCAAAGAAAGGAGGAAAAAAAAGAGAAGAGAAAAAAAGGGGAGGGGGGGGTCAGGGAAGGCCAGAAACTAGGAGCTCCAGCAACCATTCCAGGGAAGCAGGACCTGTCAGGTGAGATTCAACTCACCAGATCTCTATAATCCTGGGTACCCTGAAAGAAGATCCAAGGCGTCTAGGCATCGATGAAAACCCCATGCGTGTCCCGAAGAGACGCAGTGAGATCCTCCATTCCCTGGATATCCTCCACCCTACGAATCCAATGGAGGAGGGAAGGTGCACTCTGTGACTTCCAGAGAGCAGGAATGCATGCTCTGGTGGCGTTAACCATGTGCCATAAAGAGGATTTACAGTAAGCGTGGAGGGAGTAGTCCGAGAGGTGGAGTAGGAAGAAAGCCGGTGTGCAAGGAGGGGTAACCTGGAAGACTTTACAAATCACCCGATGGTCTCCCTCCCAAAAATCTCTCAGCCCAGCGCACTCCTAGAATACATGCAGTAGTGTCCCCGTCTCCGTGCCACAGCGCCAACACCTCGGAGAGGCGGATGGGAAGAATTTGTGCAATTTAGATGGGACGTGGTACCATCTAATCAGAAGTTTGCACCCCACTTCCTGTACTGGCTACAGAGCTCTTGTAGGCAAATTTGAGGATCCTAGAGTACTGTGACTTGGAAAAGGTCAGATCGGCCTCCCACTTAGACAAGTACGAGGGTTTGTAGTCCGGAGGAGGGGAGACCAACAGCAAATAAAATTTAGACAGTGAGTGCCTGACTGGGCCAGACCCGGAACAGGCCTTCTCGAACTTCCTTAACAACTTTTTCTTCTTTTTAGTATTTAATTATGTATAAGCTAAAAAAAGCACACAGAAATTACACTACAGCTGAGGCCCCACGTTGCAGAAACGCAGTTTTATGTTGCAGATTTTGCTGCAGTTTTTTGTAGCCAAGAATGGCTACAAAAGGAATTGGAAATGTATAGGCAGTACTTATAGTTCTACCTTCTGCACAATCCACTCCTGGCTTTGGCTCAAAAAACTGCAGCAAAATCTGCAACAAAAAAATCTGTGTTTCCCTAACGCGGGACCTCAGTCTTAATGTACACTATGTGATTAAGGCCTAATGACAACCTAGCAAACGTAGTTTTCGTTCGGCTGTGCTGATTTACTATATATTCAGGACTCTCGGAATGCTGGGTGACAGCCTGAAGAAGAAGCTGCCATGATGGTTGCACCCCACTTTCCCAGAAACAACAAAATATAATTTTAAATGCCTTGATAAAAGAGGTCAATCCAAGGAGTTTAGTTACAGGGAAAGTTTAGAACATGTCAGTGATCATAAAGTGATTAGAATAAGTCAGTTTACTTTACTACCATTATAGCTATCATAGATCACTGATGCACATAAAAAAGGATGCTGGAAGGGAGATAAGACATAGCAAAGAAAAAGCTAAGATGACTCAATTAAGTCTTTGGTTCCAGGGTATATGAAGAACATTAATACTTCATATTATTGGCACAATTTATTTACCAGACATGCCAACCTGAATTCCAGAGTGAAGAACCAGGAAAGATGCCAAACAAGAAGCCAGGACTGGTGTTCATCTTTCTCTCGATGGATATGGTAAGTAGATTTAGATATCTTGGGATTTGATTAGATTTCCAGGAACTTGGCATAATACCCCTATCCATTTAGAGCTAAGTTGTGGAAAGTAATAGATCAAAACATCTGCACTGATTTTGTTGCTATACGAGACATGTGGTGCAGCTCAACCAGCTACATTTGTAAATATAAAGTAGAAGCATAGTAAACCAATGAAAAAGCACAGAGTGATACAATACCCTAACATCCTAACTAACACATTTTTGTCAAAGGGGTTATGCAAATGGAAATATTACAGATTCATGCAGTACAGATAGGTACAGTGGCACTCATAGTCATACCTCAGTGTGCCCCCTATTTTACACTGAAGCACACTAAGGTTTGCTCTACCTCAGTGTGCCCCCTATTTGACATAGAGACACACTAAGGTTTACTTATGTTCAGTTTTTCTCCATTCAAACACGCAAAATAAGGAGATCAACTATTGGATATCAAGACCATCCAGTATTCTTATTGTACCTTAAAAAAAAACCCTAATATTTCAATAATAATTTTACAGGACTAAGGGTTGTCTGCTCATTGCCATGGGAATGCATTAGCCAACAAAGACTGCTGTTTATGATAATTTGGATGTCTGACTACATGCTTATGTAACAATATTGTGAAATAATCTTAGAGCATTGTTTACTTTTAGGAAATTAATATCTGGAATGTGTGACGAATATTAGACCAGTGGGGATCTGAGACCACTATAGATGGCAAGAAAGGGGCATGGTAGTTACTCTTCCTACCACACTAACAAATCCATTGTATGAAGCATGGTTGAACATGTGCAGTGCCACTCCAGGTCACTCTATAGGAAGTTTGGAAACAGGTAAGAGAGGGTATTAAGAAATGGTAATAGGTAGAATACCTTTAGGCTAAGGTTCCATGTTACTGAAAAGCAGCTTTTTTGTTGTAGATTTTGCTGCAGTTTTTTGAGCCAAACCCAAGAGTAGCTACAAAAGGAATGGAGAATATATAGGAAGCTCTTATACTCCCACCTTCTGTCCAATTCACTCCTGACTTTGGCTTAGAAATGGAGCAAAATTATATAATATATATTAGCATTCATTAATTTCTGAATGCATCTTTATAGCTTCATTGTTTCAGCAACATTTATTTCAGATTTAGCAGTCTTTTATTACACATGGAAAAGTTTACCTCTGCAATAATATGATCAGATATTTATTAGTGAAGGCAGACAGATGGAACTTTCGGACACCAGGAAGAAAAAAAAAACAACAGCTTATAATTTATGTGGCACAAACTATTCCATCTGGCAGTCACCGTTCGTCTGCCAAGACATTTTCCTATATAAAAGTATTCCTTTATTGAAAGAATGGAACATTCTTGTTAATGTATTCTTTCTTAGTATCTGTTACATAGATAGCAACAAAACACTGCCTCTGAAGGAAAAATTCTCACTTACAATAAAATAATAAATTTACACTTATTAAGTGTCAAACGCATCAATAAATTATTTTCAATCTATAGTAAAATCAGTGCAAAATTTAACAAAATATTTTGAAATATCGAAGATATATTGCAGTGTATGACTTTATTTTCTATAGCGACATTTCTATACTTGGGTGCTTTTCCTATATTACATGTGTTTAGACTGATGCATAATATAACAAAGTTTTACATAAAACTGATACAGTGAGAAAAAATGTGGACTATTAGACCCCTGGGGGTCCTGATAAGCAAGACTGTTTGTCCCATGTGGTGGTAACATTTTCTGTTATCAAAACCATATCTATGATCAGAGCTGCTGAAGAATTTGGAAGGGAAATGAAGGTCTGCTGACCTAGAATCCACTCCCGTGGGTCAGTGCATACTGGGTGGAGAAACATGCTATAACGTAGACAATTTTCAGCCTGACTGCCTTTACTTTCTCTGGCAGGCTGTACAGAACAAACTGACAAAACAAAGGACACAAAATTAATGACCCATACATTCTGTCAATTGACTCTTAGTAGCATTGGCCAGTTCACCCTTAATATTTTTCACTTGGAGATTGTAGCCTTAGGATATCGGTTAAGGTTCACTTGCAGATTCTTTAAAAGTCATCACTTGGCTTTTATTAATTCGTGAACTGCAACTGCATGTGGGTAGCAGAGCACAATGTATTTCATCTCACACACTAATTACTAAGCTCTTACTGATACGTAAAAAAGCTGAAAAATAAGTGGTGAAAGCTGTTTTATACACTCAGACAGAAATTGTTGTTTTCTTTGTGTTGATTGATCACATAAACAGTATGGCAAATGTGCTACGCCAGTCAGGTCAGTTTTGCCTATCGATCATATGTGTCTTTTTCACCATATTTATTGGCTACATCAGCAGGATATGCTTATGTATGAAAAACGTATCCAATTATATCCCATAAAAGGATTATTTCCCCAAATCTGTGTCAAAAGAGTGTTCACACTATACCTTCTTTTTACAATAAAAAGTCAATGGTATATGAATTCAGCTATATACCTTTCACTTGCATATGTTTTTGTTGCATACAGTTGAGTATACATCTTTTATTGGGACTGTATCCTCAAAACATGTAGTCATAACGGTGTTACTTTGATATATCCAAGAAAGACGTAACATAATTAAGGTACAATTTTAGTGAAACAGATTGAGTAGAACATTTTATATCTTCTTCAGATACCTATATAGATTTATCTTCCCAATCTATGAAAAATACTCTCTTATAGGAGTCTGTTCATGTTGGCAACTACTGTCACATTTTGCAACTACACTATATAACAAGAATTGCAAAATGTAGTGATTTGTAAACTTTGCAGTGGAGGAAATCCCTGATTTTTAAGGATAACCCCTATTCTTACCTTTATCTCAAAGAGCTTTGAGCTTGAGAATTTTGCCTACCATCCGTGCCAGTGTCTTTGAACAGGCCAGGATGAGTTTATACACCAGATTGGCATTTTGTGAGAAATTAGTTTTTATTTTATTTGTTGTTATTTATCTTATTTTTATTTTATTTATGTTATATAATATTATATTATATTATTGGAAATTACAAAAAAATATATTTTTGTGATTGCAATTTTGGTTTCACACTGAGTTTTTGTGACACTCAAGTGCACCACATGGTGTAAACGTCGCCGTTTGGCCATGGCGGAGATGCCATGGAAAAAAACCACAACGTTTTACAGTCCCTGCAAATCCCATCCACACATTGTGGAAAAATATGAGCAGTGGACACGCTGCGATTTCCAAAAGCTTCGAAGTTTTGGAAATCGCAACATGTCATTTATATCTACGGAAATGCCAGAGGGTTTCCCTATAGGTATAATGGAAGAAGAAAGTCCACAGAGGAAACCGTTGCCATCGCGATTTTTCCCGCAGCGCTTTTTGGTTGCGACCCGCTATGTGGGGCCTTAGCCTAAAACATTTTTTTAAACTGCATAAAACATTTTTAAGGGAGTTATTACTTACCTATGGGATATTTACATACTTCTGGGATATTAAACAGGATATCTGATTTAGGTGCCATCCCTGGAATCAATACATTTAACTATTAAGAAGGCCCTCCAACTCCCTTCCCTCCTGATGAGATGAGCATTGTGAATACTATGTTCAGCTCTGTCCATTCACTTGTACTGAAATTTTCTAAACTGCTAAACAAGCATGAAGTGGGACTTACATCTATCAGGCACTAGCATATTCTGTTGATTTGGAATTATTATTATATTTCTGTCTTAGGAATTAATGCTTTTCACTAGTAAGGAGGTTCTCTGTGGTGCAGTGTGGTGGGTCCTGCGGATAGAGAGTTGGTTTTGCATATACAGCTCTCTCCATTCACTTCTATAGTTATGAAAACAGTTGAGCAAGTGTGGACTTACATTTATCAAACATTTATGTCATATCGTTTGGAAATAGATGGGATTCGGAATACCCCTTTAAATAAACACCCTGAACTACAATGGTGAATATTGAGAGTTATATTCTATATTTTTTATTATTTAAAGAAGATTCTAAGAAGTGTAAACTTTCATTTTAGTATTTAAATATAAATGGCATTCAGCTTGGAACATTTTGATAGATAGATAGATAGATAGATAGATAGATAGATAGATGTAAACAGATGGACAGAATGCCTAGATAACTGCCAATGAAACTTATCCCTCTTTTCCAGTACCTAAATTCTTCAGATGTGTGAGTCCATTTAGGGTTAAGGAAAAAAGATCTAAACATGATCCCTAACTCTGATAATTCAATAATTGTGAATAGCAGGCTTTTCCTAACATTCATGAATTGTAAATGAACATTCTCCTGAAAATAAACAATCAATAAATAGTATAATTGTCCTCTGTGTATATATATAATATATTCTACATACATAAAATTTTATAAAATTTACAAAAATGTAGATACTAGTTTACAATTTTACTCATTTATGGCTATTTTTATTTAAAGAATCAAGAAACAATCTTGCCACTAGTGGATCATATTACTGACCTGCAGGGATGTCATTCTAAATTTCCTGGATTGGTACATGTAATTATAAGCAAGACAAGGTTATTTATGAGACTTTTATCACTGAATAAGGTCATTATTTTTATGGAGGCTAATGCTACGTAAAGAGAACAGATAATGCAATAGGTAAGAACGTGACAAGCAGCATCACTAAGCAATTGCTTTATTTAATGAATATAATAAGCTTTTATGTGTGTTGTCAGAGCCTAATATCAACCCATACACTTTACAATAATATTAGTGAAATCTGTTAACAGTCTACTGTGTATAAGCATACCCATGGTCTCCCAGTGACTAGTCTTTCCAGGGGATGCACACTCAATGTTTTATAAGGAGATAAAGGACAGTAAATGTTTGCTGACAGCTGTCTTATGTGCCTGACAATCATTAGACATGAATAAAGAAATATCACGTAACTAACCATATAAACTAATATCAGAAAGGAGCTAACCAGTTCTGATTCAGCCTGATTTTTTCAAAAAGTTTAGATACAAACTTTTTGCAGTTTGGTTTGCATGAAAGCATGGAAAAAGCAGAGAAGAAGAATTATATGACCTCAGGGATCAAATGGACTTTTTCATAATACCTAGCAGGTGGCCATCATGACTTAGAACAGTCAATCCATACATATACATACAGTGGGGAAAAAAAGTATTTAGCCAGCCACCAATTGTGCAAGTTCTCCCACTTAAAAAGATGAGAGAGGCCTGTAATTGACATCATAGGTAGACCTCAACTATGAGAGACAAAGTGAGAAAACAAATCCAGAAAATCTGCAATAGGCAAGCAGCTTGGTGTGAAGAAATCAACTGTGGGAGCAATAATTAAAAAATGGAAGACATATAAGACCACTGATAATCTCCATCGATCAGGGGCTCCACGCAAGATCTCACTCCGTGGGGTCAAAATGATCACAATAACGGTGATCAAAAATCCCAGAACCACACGGGGGGACCTAGTGAATGACCTGCAGAAAACTGGGACTAACGTAACAAAGCCTGCCGTCAGTAACACACTACGCCGCCAGGGACTCATATCCTGCAGTGCCAGATGTGTCCCCCTGCTTAAGCCAGTACATATCCGGGCCCATCTGAGGTTTGCTAGAGAGCATTTGGATGTTACAGAAGAGTATTGGGAGAATGTCATATGGTCAGCTGAAACCAAAGTAGAACTGTTTGGTAGAAACACAACTCGTGTTTGGAGGAGAGTGAATGCTGAGTTGCATCCAAAGAACACCATACCTACTGTGAAGCATGGGGGTGGCAACATCATGCTTTGGGGCTGTTTCTCTGCAAAGGGACCAGGACGACTGATCCGTGTACATGAAGATTAAACGTGGCTGGGTACATGAAGATTAAACGTGGCTGGGTCTTTCAGCATGACAATGATCCCAAGCACACCGCCAGGGCAAAGAAGGAGTGGCTTCATAAGAAGCATTTCAAGGTCCTGGAGTGGCCTAGCCAGTCTCCAGATTTCAACCCCATAGAAAACCTTTGGAGGGAGTTGAAAGTCAGTCTGTGTTGCCCAGTGACAGCTCCAAAACATCACTGCTCTAGAGGAGATCTGCATGGAGGAATGGGCCAACATACCAGCAACAGTGGGAGAACTCGCACAATTGGTGGCTGACTAAATACTTTTTTTTCCCCACTGTAAGTAGAAATCACAGCACTCCAAATCGATATGCTGATAAAGTGCCAATCATGAGGGACTATGGTCTAAGGTCACTTATAACTAGGCATTATAAAGTGTCGCAGAGGAGAAGGTGCCCATTCTGTGAGAAGAACTGGACACACAGATGGAACATCTAAGACAATCAGACTGAGAGTAATGGGAAATAGAGATACAGAGATAACACAGCGTGGTGAAGTGCATTGTGTTAAACAAAGTAGGAATTAGGAGTGGGACTGTAGAAGAACACTTTGATTTAATTGCTAGAGATTGTGAATGATAGGAGGAACACCCATGCCACGTCATTGCCACCACCTGAATGGAAGCTGTACAGAAAGTAGTAGCAGTAGGCAACTGATGTCTAAGCAATGGCATAAAATTATGGAGGAAGCAGGTACAATTGTGGAGTATGTGGCTTGCTTATCATCAGGATGATAACAGTGAAACTGTGACTTTAAGCCAGTGTTCGACAACTTCAGTGCATTCCTCCTACTCTTCTTTCTCTGCCATCATAATAAAACAAAACAAAAAGCCATAGCCTTTTCACTTTCCAGACAACAAAACCTTTGCTTGTCTGCAAAAAAGGGATGGTTTTTGGAGCGTTTATAAAAAAAAAAGCTATTGCCCCTAAAAAAATATATTTTTGTTTTCTAACTTTAAAAAAGAATAAAAAAAAATCAAATAGTGAAGTATGTTTTTAAACAGGCTGTATATCTGTATCAACCAGATACTCTATCAATATGTTTGGGGTACAAACTGCAAAGAGTACTTATGCTAAAAGTAAAAGAGTAAAAGGTTTGTGTATCTATGGGGAAGGTCTCTTTCTATAGCAGATGAGTGAAGAAATATTTTACCTTGTGCTGTATTTTAGTTAATGTGATAATACTGAATATAAATTCTACTAAATAAGACAACTTAATGTGTGCTATCAACTATACAAAACAACTTAATACCGGTCTAAAAATTTTCAAAACATTCCATAAAATAAGAATAATGTATAATACAGTACATAATTGATGGATCTTTAGGGGGTTTAAGTATCAGGAAACTATTATTGTGTCAGACTCTAGGCCCACCAGAGTATCCTTTGGCATCCTTCTCAGTCCAACCCTGGCAGTATAGAAAAATATAAATGTCACTTGTGGCAAAACGTACATTAGAAACATTTGCTTGGTATACAGCTCTTTTTGTCACCAGGCAACAGTGACACTACCTTCTTGGTGAGAGGAAGTGTTTCCCAAATGATACTCTGCTCTACATGATCAGATACTGGGAGTAATTTTTCCAACCACTAATCATCTATAGCCTCATTCAGTGTAAAAGAGCCAACAGAATGTAGGATAGCGTTGCTCCTTTTTCATCATTACCTGAGACATCACCATTGTACATCACTGGTGAATGAGCTGAGCTGCATACCTGACACAGTCACATGTGTATGAATTAAAACTGTACCAAAAAAAAGCAATAAACAGAGCTTCATAGGGTAAACCCGTAGTGAAACACAACCTTGAGAATGAATTCCATTATGATTTTTCCAATTAAATGGGTCACTCACCTTTAGTGTTGTTTTCAGGGCACAACATCTTAGAAGTATGCAATCTGTTGCAGCCTTCTTTCTCCAGACTCTCTGGTCCATCAACATGCAATCTTGGAAGGTGAATGAAGGATCAATTCTGGTGGTGCTAATGCATGAAAAGGCTCCAATGGGTCCAGTGTTAAGTTTTAGTAACTATTTTGTCGGTGCAAGAATTATCAGCACATTATAAGACCACACAAATGTATTATCATGATAAAGAGACCAGTAGGGTCTTGTGACATGTTGATAATAACCTAATAAAGTTATTGGAATCCATGGAATCGATATCCATGGATATTGACATTGGGCCTATTAAAGTCTTTTCATCCAGCAGTGCCATTAAAGGTGATCATTCACTGCTTCTATACTCCAAGATGACATGTGTATAAATGCTTGTGTGTAAGGTTCTTCAAAGAAGTACAGTAGCCACTTAGTTCTGCAGAACAGTAGGCCAATGTAAAATCACAGAAAACCCCTTCAAGACTCAGCTACTATCGTGAAAATGGCTATAAGCAGTATATTGGCAAAAGTAATTTTGAAACTGATTTTTATCAGTAAAATGTGCATTCAGGTAACCATACCAATTAGGTGTATGTTGGCTGAACCTGTCTACTCCAGTGAGATCACCCAACCATCTAATGGGAGAGAATCAGAATTTCCTGACCCTATCCCATGTCAGACATTCATGTTTGGGGGAGGGGGGTGGAAGCAATAGTTGCCTTATTTGCCTACAGTTATTAAAGGGATTGGCCAACTTTCATCTTCTGTAACTATATGTACAACATTAAATTTGAAATCACTATTAAATCTTTCAAAACTGAATACTTTTAAAAAATATGCAGAGTCAGAAAACAGAAAAGTTACACCCAACTTAAGACAACAACATTTTCATGTGACCTCATCTTCTCTTATTAAAGGTCTGCGACTATGAAATCTGGTTTATCTGTATTCCTGCTTCACTAATATTTAACTAATCTAAACACTTAAGGAAATGTTATCTTGAATGCTACTTCTATAAATGCACTACCTTTGTCTTCCTTTGACTTTTAAGATATCTTATTCCTACTAATACCTCGGAAAAGATTGTTTGAAAAGCATTCATAAAGTGCCTGAGCAAACATGTGAAGGGCGTTCTTCAGTATTTCTTTATGATTGGCCTTACAACTCTACTATCTTTTTGTACTTCTTCTAATGAGAAAATAAACACATTTATGTCATGCACAGCTGTGTTTTCCTTTAAGAAACGCACAAAAGAAATGTGAAAAAAATAAGATTGCGCATTATCACAAGACAAGACGGCAAATATATAGATATTCCAGAGCAGCGCCTACATTTCTAAAAGCTTAAAGGTTAATGATGTAACCGACTTTACTCAACAGATTTATGTAAAATTAAAGTCTATCCAAAGACTGAGCCAATTTTAGAACATTACCTACAACAAAAACATCAATAGTGAACATATATCTTCGGCTGCTAACTAAGCACCTATTTGTTTTGCATTACTTGATGCACTTTTCAGACTTATGTTGACTTTGAAAAATATTGCATTTCCATTCTTGTGTTTTAACACTTTAGCAACAAGTCAAACTTAAACTATATTTCCTATAAGAATCATGGCTTTAGCGATGAATGGACAAATGACAGAACAAATTCTGTACATCACTTTGATAGAGATGAGACTTTGATACCGGAGTCTAGAACTTAAAAAACACTGATGGACTGATCTTAGAATCTTTAAGATCAGAATAGTGGGGTCTGACTTCTTATTAGCGGACTACATGGGTCACTCGCCTCTCTTGTTTACCAAGCATGGCTCGACACATTTTGAAGTGCCTGCCTGGTTCTTCCCTAGAACAATCAGTGCAGTTAGTTTTGGTGCCTGACATACTACTTAGGCTATGTATTTTCAAGTGTGCTGTGTAAGGCAGGGGTCGTGATTCAGAGCTCCAATAAGAGGAGGACAGTGGCAAAGCTCAGAATCACACCCCTCATCTGCTCCTGCCTGACACAGCTGACGCCACCTGCATGATAATGCAGGACAATGGAGCGCAAGGAATAGGTGAGTTTGTATTTTGTTTAGTTTTCCATCCACCCCGAATGTTCCTGAGTGTGCTCTAAATCTTGGACAACCCCTTTAACTTAATAAGAGCTCACTAACAACCTTAGAATAACTACACATGTCCAAATCTGTCAGTGTTAATGTGTAGTCGTATGAATGTAAAATTTACAGATCAGGAAAATGATTATTATGTACAATGACAGTTTGACAATGTGCAGTGATGGATTTTGTATTATGTATGAACACACAACATACGTTGGCATAGCACATAGCATTCATATATCATGTTTAAATACAGTTTTACTTGTGTTTTTTATTTATTTATTTATTTATTTATTTATTTTTTGAGACATTCAAGGAAAACATTTCCAAAGACTAGCAGCATGTGAAACCTCCAACTGGGTTGCATCTCTACCACCCCATTTTGAGATGGATGTCTTTTCCTCTTAAATCACAAAAAGATTTAGGATTTCAATTTTCTTTTAGTCTTTCTTTGAATATAGTTGTTAAAATATTAAGCTTTTTAGGATGTAGTGCAGAAAAAAAAACAGTTTAACTGCAAGATTGTTGTATGTATAAAATATAAGATTCTCATAAGGTGTGGTATCATCATTTAAGGAGAACATTAACAGACCAATTCCTGCTTACAGAAAAATCAATACCTGACTTTTTTTTCTTTTTCTGAATCTTCAGTATCCCTGTCATGCTTCATTGCCTTTACAAGCCACTATTCCACTGTTGTAACAAAGATTACAGGAAATCTAACAGGTAAGGCCTCCAGCAAACATGAGAATACACTAGGCCACAATTGAAGGCACAACAAGGACATGCTATCTACTTGACATCTTTGTAGTTCTAAGCAAAGGCCAACGAAAATGGCAATCTGTATTGTCCTGAGGCAAAGAATGTGTAATCAGATGGTATTTTTGTATGAATATATACTGTATGTGGCTAAGGTAATTACATTGTAAATATGATGGATAGCTTTTCATACAAATGAATTTAAATGCAATGTAAATGTCTTTTACAATTAGAAATGAAATTATTCCAATCAATCTAAAATAGCAGGATTGTCATCTACAAGGTGCACATATGTGATGTATGGCTACCATGTGATCATATTTGACCTGTATAATCTGGTCCATAATTGTATCACAACAAACAAGTTCTGGTCAATATATAGAAAGCCATATATTAATGACCTGCAGTTGTGCAATGGTGAATTAGTATAAAATAAATGATAACATTTGGAAAACATTTTGGCGCTTGGCCATTTTTGCACCAAAATGTGCAACGTTTGGTGCATTTGTGCCCCACATGCCATTTTTCTGGAAAGTGGATGTGCCGGGGCCTCTGTTGGAGGTGGGAGTGGCCTATAAATTACAACAGACACTGGCATACATTATAGGTCAAATCTACACCTGCTCCTAGCTGAGTTTCTGGTGATCAGAGTGCAGAAGATAAGTCTAATTTGTTAAGAAGCATATCCCTTTTAATGAATTAGGTGCGTATTCAGTCTGGCACTCGGGGATAAAGACTGGTGTGTGCTGTCAATTTTAAATAAGCAGAAGTCCCATATATTCCATTGTTTTGTCCTTTTACTTATAGTTTGACATTAAGGCTAGCCATATACATGACATAGCTTTCATTTGGATGCTAGATTTTTCTACCAATCACCCCAAGCCTAGTGTGCATGTGTTTTCAATAAGGGAAGAAAAGTAAAACAATGCTTGGCACCTCTGGAGATGGCTTATCTCCCCAAGACAAAATGATTGAACCAAAGCAGATGTACCATTGGTGCAACCTGTGCAGCTGCACAGGGGCCCAGAAGGTTGGGGGGCCCTATTATCATAACAACAGCTTTCTACTGCAATATTAGATCATGGGTAAATGCCTAAGCTAATGAACTTCATGGCTACAGATTACTGGTGCTTTATGCTGAGATATTGGAACACAAGGGACCCATAACTGTTCTTGTACAGTTGCCCTCATCTGCCTGTATCTGCCCCTGGATTCAACCTGTTGAAAACCACCATTAGATGGCCAGCTGGTCCCACAAAAACCAGCAGGACTGACCAACATGTAAAAAGTTATAGGTCTTCTTTGTGCTTGTTCATTTTGACTATGGCTATGACTGTGGTTATTGGTAGATTGTCCAATTTGGACAATCCCTTTTATAAATACAACCCCCTAACTCAGTTGATCAAAGAGAAGATAAAAGCAGTAAATTTGTAAAGGCTTATAAAGCTTTGTTGACCCACTTGTGAAACTACAAGACTATGTATACAACAGATGGAGCCTAAGTAAGTTACTACTCTTATGTGGATCTCAAACAACATATTCCTTACTGATAAGTCATCTTTTGTTCCTTCTAAATATCCACATTGGAGGCAAAGTGTATATAGAGATTGGGATATCCACCACATGGGAGTCCTTCTGGTTTGGTGCACAGAAATTGTGCACAAAAATGGAACTGTGTGTCACTATCTATAAAGATAGTCAGAGGTTTGATGGGACATCCAATCCCTATTATGCCATACTTGCTTTCTGTGTCTCTAGCAGAGGCCAAGCACCCAAGCGCTAAATTTCTTCTATAAAAACCATTAGTGACCACAATTGTAAGACACAAGTCTCAACACTAATACAGTTCTCCTGTTTTATCAACACTGCCTGTTATGGCAGCACTTGGTTACAATACACACTGGCTTGTTAGTATAGTCTGTTATCACAATGAATAAATGATGGTTGATAGTAATGGGATTAACACCTCAGCATGCCATGCCCCTCACAGTACTTGTAGATTTCTCAGATCCACCTTAATGTAGAAATAATCGACCAAATGAGGCAACTGATAAGGATAAAGTTGAGGATTTCTTCACACGTAAATCTTCTTAAGGATAGAGTCACTCAGCAGTATCATCTCTCCATCAGAGACATTGCTGGTTTTTTTTTTTTTTGCTTTTTTATTTTTTATACTGCCATCTAACTCTAAAGAGGAGGATGGCATTACAAATTTTCATATTAGTTTATTAGTCTCATAGGCAGTACATGGTTATTTTATTTCTTACTTGGTTAACCCATTGTACAGACCTGCATCAAGTTTTATTTGAGAATTATTGTACCTTTATGTTGTTCTGTCCATCAGATATATCTTTTATTAATTACTCCCTTTAAACTATTTGCCCTGGAAAGAAAACCTAGCACAACAACATATTAATAAGAATTAACAAACCTAGAATAACTTTACAAGTATACTTAAACCGCAGTCCACCAATGCAATAGAGTAGCTACTAAGGGTGCAAGGTAGGCAATTGATATGGAACCTGTGGAAAGAGGGGGCCCCGCAGCTCCCTCTCACAGAACTTTGATCTCTTTTCATTTTTGGCAGTCCAAGTATCCAAATTCCTTCCCCTTACTCAGACATGACCAAATACCCTGTCAGGAGATCATTAACTCTTAAATTAAAAAGCAAAGGTAGGACTGCATATAGGCAACTAAGGGAAGCTGTGGGGAAAACTATAACTGAAAGGGTTTCTACCCATCATCTGAGCTAGATGTCACTGTAGGCAGGGGAAAGCACACCATTGTTATGATGTCGCTTAGGTTTTTTTAAAATGATTTTTTATTCTTTAAACACTGTTACTTAAAAATCTCAAGAAAAATATGTTATTTCTTCAACCACTGTCCTTCTTTACCTTGACTTTTTTTGGAAAGGAGCCCAATTTTGATATTTGATATTGTGCCCCATGATATCTGTGTATGTCCTATACCAGGGCTTTTACTTAAAGAGGACCTTTCACCACCTTTACCAAGTTTATCTCTTTGTATCACTTAATAGGTGCTTCTCCACTGATTCTGGCACAGTTGGATTAGTTTCTCTAGCCCCCACCATTTCCCGAGCAATAAATTCTGTTAGTTTTGGTGCCTGATATGCTATTTAGTCTCTGTAATGTCAGGTGGACGGAGTCAGGCAAGAACATACAAGAGGTATGATTCTGAGTTATAACACTATCTGATTGGAGCTCAAAATCACGGCCCTTACCTGCTCCTGCCTAACACTGCGCACATGACAGTATAGAGCCTAAGTAGCGCATCAGGCATCTAAACTGCTTTGATTGCTCTGGAACAATGAGATCTAGAGAAAAAGTCCACCTGCACTGGAATCAGTGGAGTGCCACCTATTGCCATAGGTGGCAAAAAGTGGAGTTGGTGGAGGTGATAAAAGGTCCTCTTTAACTAATGGAACACTGATTATGGCCCTTTACTTGCGGATCACACAGTTTTGCTGGTTACCGCTCGGCCAATAAGAAGAGAGAGCCCATAATAAATTGGTTTTATACTTACATAACTAAAAGCATCAGCAGCCCTGCTTCAGACTGTGGCCACAGTGCCACAGCAGACAATATGTGGAAGCACCCTTCCTGTTACAGAGTCTGGAATTTTTTACTCTTTCAATTCCAGTACCCACAGCTTAGAAAAAATGGTGACCTTACCAATACATAATAAATTGGCATGACATAAACAAGTCATAGAATTATGCATGATAGATGCCACTAAACCCAACAGATGCAGCCTAGATAGTTCAGCCAAGCCAACCAAGAGCACAATGAGGTCATACATGTAATAATTATTCCAAATAATAATGTGTATTTAACATTCCAATTACATTTACTTTGGATCTCAATAACAATTTATTTTTATATTCCCTGAACTCAGATGGTTTTAAAGAGTTGGTGTAAAAAGAAATACATGATAATTTATTCTAATACATACAAGCAACTTACAGCCAGGATACTTTCAGTCTCACCCAATTCTCTAGTCAATAACATAGAATGTTATTTTATTGACATTGAAACAAAATCATTTATATTATTTTGCTGATGGAATGGCCTTGTGGAACGGTGACAAAGTTAAGGTTACAAACTTTTCTCTTGTATTGCTTTCAACTAAGCAGACTGACTTCATTGCTTTTCATACCTAATTCAATTTGACAGGGAGGTTGTCAATTCATATTTATCATGTGTGTGACATGTTATGTCAGCAAACTTGATAGTAGGGGTTAGCCTTCCCATGATGCAGCAATAAAAGGCATGGACGTCTACCAACTCCTAGAACAAATATAGCTTCTCCACTAATTGATAACTGCGTGGTTGTCTGGAAAGACAAGCCAATGCCTACAAGAAAAGTAACTTCTCCTTCTAAGTTGTGTGTGTAAAAAACAGAAATAGAAACCATTTTTAAAGATCATGTTCTACTTTATATTGTATTGCCAACTGTTCAGAATCCTCAGATCCTAATGATTTTATTTCTATCTGATGATAAACTAAAGTCCTAGCAGGCACTATCTGTAGATCTGGTGTCAAGGGAGGCAACATTCTGAGAGGTTGGATTTTAACCTAATCTGAGTTTTTGTTTTTCAAGACATATGAAATGGCTGAGATGTCTGGCAACTATTACTCCCTATGCTCTATTAAAATAATATGCAGTCTACTAGATCTTGGCCTCTTGGATATATATTGTCACTTTAAGACTCCACTCCCATTTATTGACAATAACATAAAGATTCCCTTGAAATTTCTAATCTCTAATTGTTTTATTACTGATGTAGTTATCTGGCGTAAGTCTTGTTTTGGCTACTGATAAACATATGCTGGTGAATATTTTGAGCAGCTTGTGAATTGTGTATGTAAAGGCCCTTTTACATGGGCTAGTTATTAGAAAGAAGCTTTTGTGGGACGGCTCATTTACCATATCAGGCAGGGGCGCACCTCTAATGAGGCGAAGTAAGGCACTATCCACTATAGCTAGGAGGGGCGCCATGGAGGAGTGCTGGTCTGCGTGTGTCCCGTCAGGTCACATCGCTCTGCAGGTAAATTTACCTGACGTGACACAAGCAGCCTAGGCTGTCTTCCTACTCTTAGGCTTCCCCGGGCCCACTGCCTCTGTGGGGCCCACCCCGGGGCCACCATTAACCCCATTTTTCATTTTTGCATTTTTGTTTTTCCCTCCCCACATTTCAAGAGCCATAACTTTTTCATTTTTCAGTTCACAGAGTCACACGATGGCTTATTGTTTGCTAAACAAATTGTACTTTGTAATAGCACCACTCAATATGCTGTACAATGTACTGGGAAGCTGGAAAAAAAATTCAGAATGAGGTGCAATTGAAGAAAAAAATGCATTTGCGCCAATTGTGTGGTAAAAATGACATGGTACCTGTATTATGCAGGTCAGTACGAACACGGTGATACCAAATTTATATAGTATTTGCAATGTTTTGATACCTTTAAAAAATTAAAAACTTTGCAAAATAGAAAAAAAAAATTTGTGTCACCATATTGTGACACCTGTAACTTTTTCATATTTACATGTATGGAGCTGGGTAAGGCGTCTTTTTATGCGGGACAAGATGAGGTTTTTACTGATATAATTTGGGGAAAGATCTGATGGTTTGATCACTTTTTATTAAATTTTTTATAGGAGCCAAAGTGTTGAAAAAAACCCTATTTGACTATTTAGATTTTTTTTTTTCGCCGCTATGCCGTTCACCGTATGGGATAAATATTTTATTATTTTAATAGTTCGGGCATTTTGGAGCGCGGGGATACCTAATGTATTTATGTTTACTTTTGTTTATTTACGTTTATATCTGATCTATGGAAAGGGGGGTGATTTGAACTTTTGTGTTTTTTATTTATACGTTAAAAAAAAAAAAAAAATTTCTTTTACTTTTATGATAAGAATCCCTAAGGACCTTGAAACCTAGGGGGTCTGATCGCTCATACTATTCACTGCAATACTACTGTATTGCAGTGAATAGCAAAATGTTTATCTCTCTATTGCAATAGATCTAAAGCAATGACAAGCCTGGGAGCTTTCAATAGGCTCCCGGCTGTAATGGCAACTGATCACCACCCTCCGATGACATTCAGGTGGCGCCTGCGCTTGACCGCGACGTCTAAAGGGTTAACAGCTGTGAACGGTGAAGGCACCGATCGCTGCTGTTAGCGGCGGGTCCTGGCTGTATTATACAGCCGGCATCCACCCTGTATGGAGAGAGCTCAGCCACTGAGCCCTCTCCATACATCCCCATGTCACCAATGATGTACAGGTACGTCATTGGTCATTAAGGGGTTAATATATGCTTTACCGTTAACTAGATCGGCGTCTGCAAGACACCAATCTAGTTAAAACTCAAGCTGTGACTCTGTCTTGTAAACCGCAAGCCACTTCAGGCCTGAGATTTACAAGACATCAAGAAGACAGACACAAGACGTCTGCTTCTCGGCGCATGCGAGCGCTATGACGACATAGCATCACGCTTCCTGCGCTGAGATGCAGTCGTCCTATGTGCGGGTAAAGAAGAGGAGGCTGTGGCTCCATCAAGGGATCGCAGGTAGGTGAGTATAACTTTTTATATAAGGGGCCAGTAGGGAGCATTATATATATAAGGGGGTGGTTATTTATATAAGGGGGCATTAGGGGACATTATAAATAGACCTATAATAAAAACCCTACTCACCTGTCCCTTGTTCTCCGATGTATCCCACCGCAGTCTGGTTCTGCTGCACCGGTGTTTTCTTCTGGCGAAAGTCCTCACCGCACATGACCGCTGAGGTTGCTGACATGGGACATTACAGTGCTGTGGGGAAGAAAACACTGGAGCAGCAGGACTGGAACGCACTGGGAGACACCGGAGCACCTACTCTGGCCTCATATTAAAAAAGTGGTTATCCTGAGCAACCTCTTTAAGGGGGCTTTATTAAGGGGGCTTTCCAGCTCATTTTTATTGATGATCTATCCTTAGGATGGATTATCAATAAGAGATCAGTGGACCCCCCCCCCATCAGCAGTTTGAAGGGGCCATGGCGACTGTTTACATCACACGTTGTCTGTTTATAGTGACCATGTGATGTAATTACAGCCTTGTTACATAGACGTGTATAGGACGAGGCTGTAGTTACATTACATGGCCACTATGAGATGAATGACACTATGTAAACAGAGAAGCGGTCACGGCGCTTACACAAATACCACAGTTTATTCACACAGCTGATCCTGGAAGTCCAGGGTTTTTGAGCCCCACTGATTTTTTTATTGATAACCTGGAAAACCTTTTAATTAGGAAACGCCAGGGGCAATATTAATAAGGGGCACTATTTATACAGGGTACACACGGACATTATTCATTTAAAGATGCACTTGGGAGTATTATTCATTATGGGGGGTTAGATCATATATTTTATAATTGGGGTAGCAGCAGGATGGGTGTGCAGGTGAGGACAATGTGGGTCAGGTGCCTGGAAAAGGGAGGAGCCAAAGATGTCTGTGTTGCAAACTTTACAGAGACAAGTCACAGCTGGAAGAAGTGTTCATGGCGGTCTAAAGGGAAAAGAAGGGATATGTGAAGGATTAGTCAGAGACATCACCTGTATGTCACAAAATGTTACTGTAGTATATTCACCTAAATGATAGAGGACAATTACCTGATTGATGGGGGTCTGTCTGCTGAGACCCCCACTGGGCCTGAGAATTGTTTTTTTTCCCTCCTCTGGGAATCCAGCCTGACCGCAGGCAGGCTGAATATAAGCATATTGCTTGGTGGATGGATGAACCCGCATGGCTCCCATTCGCCTCGATGGGAGTGCCAAATATAGCCGAAGTCCAGTACTCAGCTATCTGCAGCGCTCCTATTAAAGAGAATGGGGGCTACGTGGGCTCGTCCATCCATCAACCAGATGTGTGAAGTTACTTTCATTGTTAATGCCGTGTTGTTGATCAGATACTGAAGTAATACAGTAAGAATAATTCTTAAAAACTGGTTTATAACTTTGTGTATTGTATATATTGTGCGACGATAACAGCTTGTGAAGCTAGTAGCATGGAAACTCAATTTATTTATTTATTTTTTGGTGGGGGGCGTCTTTCTATAGTCCGCCTCAGGCAGCAAAGATTCACCCCTGATATCAGTCCCATGTAAATGTGTAGGTGCTCATATGACAGATGATGGTATCTTTAATGTGAAACATAAAATTATGGCTTGTCAGAAGTATGTCACCCTGTATAAACCAGGATGGGTTGCCAATGAAACTGTATGGAGGCCACGTGGCGGCAATAGCGATCATTCCTCCTGCTTGTTGATTGCATCGGCCTATGTAAAAGGCTGATCAAAGTGTTTATCCTTGCCAGCACTCTCAGGCTGCTTGTGTAATAGGACCCTTAGGCTTCTCAGTATAAAAATGGGAAACTAATTTGCCCAGTTTAATAACTACACATTAGTGTTTTTCCTTCACAAGGGTGAACTACCCATTCTCGAAAAAATCTGAAAATTTAAACCCTTGTAAAATGCCACATTAAGCTATGATTACTTGATGGATTTGCTATTTTGCTCTTTTAAATGTCCCTTGCAATAAGATACACTTTAAATCCACAATGTGCATCAGAAGCATCATGAATCTAATGTCAATATCTGAATATGTTCAGATTCAGAGAAGTATAAGATCTCTGACTAAGTGGCAACTTTAGTGAAATGATGCTTCATGTCAGCCAAAGTCGCTAAGCAATTTATACAGGATTTAGTCATTTACAATGACTCAAAGAAGGTGGAAATTTACATTGGTTGACTAAACTTGCATGACCCTGTTACAGCAAACATGGTATTGCAAAAATTTCTATCTAGCCTGGGTCTAAAAATGTTACTAACTTACCAGTGCACAGTTAAAATGCCTCAAGAGACTGCACATTAACAAGGCCGATGATCAGGAAAGTTTAATGGAATGCTCGATCACCTGATCATTGATCTTGACTTGATCCGGTAATCAGTGGCCAAACGCTTGTTTGTCACCAGATTGTATCATTTATATGGGCTTAAAAATGCTGGCTGTTCCCCTGTTTACAAGACAGGATAAGCTGCCGACATCAGCAGTTCAGATCAGCTGTTCGACAGTCTTCAGGCAAGGTGATGCAGTGGAGATGGAGCTTTGTAGGCTCCTCCTATTCAAACAATAGGAGCAGATCTGCAATTTTCACTGGAGGCTACGAGAACAGCTGATCTGTGTGGGATCCAGATGTTGTAACCCCTACGTTTCACATATTAATGATCTATCCTATTGTCAATAGTGGATGTATTAAATG
Source organism: Leptodactylus fallax (assembly GCA_947044405.1). Classification (NCBI taxonomy): domain Eukaryota; kingdom Metazoa; phylum Chordata; class Amphibia; order Anura; family Leptodactylidae; genus Leptodactylus; species Leptodactylus fallax. The sequence goes on along the minus strand of CAMRHE010000074.1, from coordinate 6,799,405 downwards.
GTCAGTGGTGTTATCTTCTATTGTAATCGTATCTGTGATGTAAATGAGGTGAAGGCTGCAAAGAAAACCTCTACAGAATTGGCAAGTGTCTGTCTATTATTAGGCGTAGTGGAGTGAAAATGGCAGGATATAGTACTTTATTTTATAATAAAGGTAGTGACATGGAACTTAAAAAAATAGCAAAAATTCTTAAAAATGTTCACCATATAACAACTTGAAAAATAAGTCATTTTCTGCTGACACATTCCCTTTAAATATGTCATTGTGAAATCTATGGGACTTTTTAGCATGAAACATTATGAAGCATTAATATGAACTGTGATTAATCAGTATATAAGGTGCATGAAACCACCCCATTATTGGTAGAATAGCATTTATATTTTGCTGAAGGTGTAAAAATATAAGCAAGTTTATTGTAAGACTGTAGTTTGGTTTCATTAATCATTAAATACAACTGATGTGCTGCTTTGTTACATTGTAGCTCTGACATTTATTAATGCTGATGCCAGAGGAAAATTCTAATAATCATTATTATTCTATTACATCCACAATGATACCGCCTGTGCAAAATATGAAATAAGAAAACATTTACACAATAAAAAGCAAATGGAAGGATTTAGAATAGAACTTATTAATAAAAAGCTCAATGCTAAAATAAAGCAATAATAATAATAATAATAATAATAATAATAACAAAGTAATGGCTGAAAAATGTGCACCATTTGTGATGTATATTTTCAGGATGTTCATAGATTAGTCTATAAATGATCCAGTTTTACTTGAAGCTTTTAGCAATAACCGAGTCTTGACTGAAAATTTATAAATCCACACATTTTTACTTAGAATTAGAAACAGCGGGACAGATTTATGATGACTGTCATTTTTAATGCCAGTCTTCCTATCTTCTGCACCACCAAAGGTGTGTCTTATTTATAAGGAGGAGTAGCTTGTAACAGTAAATGGCCCACATCATGCCCCTCACCAAGTCCCTTCCAGGAATCTGGCGAGGGTAACACAACAGTAAAAAAATTTAGAAATTGAAATGCAAGTTGTGCAAAAATGTGCAACTTTTTCATGCCTTGTATGTCAAATCTTGACCACTGACTGTATATACCACTAAAACTTAGCCTTGTTCATGTGAATGGAGCAGAGCTGCAATATCAAACATAGCCTATAGACAACAGTATTTTGAGAAAAAAAATGTGTATCTGTAATTATTTATAAAGCCCTCTCCTGTCCTGTCATTTCCTACAGGAACTGTATAAAGGAGGAGACATACAAGAGACATCCTTGCCCTTTCTTACTGTATTTACATTGCTTTCTTCTAGAAAATGCTAAAAATAAACAGGCTGTTCACTACAAGGTATATAATAAAAGTGCTATGTCTTTTTAGAGAAAATCCTTTATCTAACCTATGACAAAACCTATCAGGTGATGTAAAATTATAATCTGATAGCATAAAATACTGAAGGGAGATGGGTTTATGCGATTTGGAGCCGGATTTCTGAGTAAATTTTGATTGGACTCCTACGAAAGAGAGAGAAAATCCTATATACTCTGCCCACACACAGGATGATTGACAGCCCGCTGTGTACACCCACCGATACAGGAAAAGCTGTAATTTTTTTATACCAATAAACCCCAAAATACAAAATATAAATACAGTAAACAGTAAGTATACTCAGTATAGCACAAAAAAGGAACAATTGTGCCAACATTTCGGCACAAAATTCTGGCACAGAGTAGGCCAACTAATTATTAGATAGTCTAAGGCAAAGGCCCCAGGTAGTAAAAAGAAAAAAACATACTAAAAAGTATGTAACATAGCCCACTCACGTGTTCCTTCGTTTTAGCATGAATAATTTGGAACTCGTGATGCACGGGTACACATCTTCAGTCTGAGGCAAAAAACAGCACGAAAAAACAAAGTTGTTTGAATGTATCCAGCAACCAAGGCAGTTACCAAAAAAAATGATTTCTTAAAACTTAACTTTTAATAAATCATAATGCAAACAAAAATCCAAAATTGGAATAAAATTGATCCTCATAGGATAAATGTGAAGACTCAGTTACGTGTTTCGGGGAATTGTCCCCTTAGTTATAGCATAAGGCTCCAGGTAGTGAAACGCTGGGGGAAAAAAATGCAGCAAGAACGCATTCAGTTTTCTGCAGTGTTTTTTATAAAATTTTTGTTGTTTAGTTGTTGTTTTGTTTTCTTCCCCTTTTAAATATATAGGGAAAACTTGCAATTCTGCAGCTAAAATTAACATGCCGCATTTTTAAAAAAAACGCATGTGTCTTTGAAAAAGTAGCTTTTCTGCGGTTCTTTTTTTCCGTAGTGTGTGGAAGAGATTAATCAAAATCTCATTCACTTTGCTGGTACTGTAAAACATCTCATTTTTATCTACTGTGCAAAATGCTGCTTTTCCACAACGTGGGGCCTTAGACCATATTCATACAATAGAAGTGCAAAACGGCTGTGAAAAACTACCATTTTTCATGGCCATTTTGCACTGAAGGGGTAGCCGTTTTCATGGATCTCTCATACATTACAGTGTTTGATGGACATGTGAATAGCCCCCATTCACACAGTTGTTTCTGATGTTCGTGTGAATGTAGGCTTAGCCCAAAGATGAACTTAAGTTATTAGAATTAGTTACTGTGATAAATTTGGAGCATTTTCAGACTGCCTGTCTAAGTGTACACTGTCTGTTAGAAATGTGGACTACTGTATGCTGTACAATATTAAAGATAATATTAACAAAATTAACAAAGATAAATTTAACAATATTAAAGATAATATTCTCTTTGATATTTTAAACTATTTCCTACCAATATTCTAATTATCGATAAAAAGAAAAAACAAGATACACAATACTGAGAAATATAGTTGTAGATGATGTTATCCTTTTCACCAGGTTATATTGGGCCGGGGCCCCATATTGCAAAAAATGCTGCATTTTACATTATCTGCAAAGTGGAGGGGATTCTGCCTAATTCCATCCACACATTGCAGAAAAAAATTAGCAGAGGAAAATGCAAGCATTTTTGGGAACTGCAGCATGTCAATTATACCGATATGCTGGCATTTTCTATATATTAGTATAATAGGGGCAGAAAGTCTTTCTGTGAAAAATGCTGCAGAAAAAAACGCGATCCGCTGTCTTTTCCACAGCATTTTTTTTTTTGCTACGGCTCGCTACGTGGGGCCTTAGCCTTAAAGGAGTTTTCCAGCCACAAATGCATATTTGATATTGGGGGTCCAACAACGGGATGCCAAAGGGCATCAGCAGTGGACAGGGAGTAGAAGTAGTCTCCTATTCAAGTATTAGGCACAGAACTGCAGCCCTGTCCTCTTTAGAGCGTTGGCACCGGAGAGGTGAGGTTCGCTTCTATTACTTGAATAGGAGCAGAGCTGCTTCTACTCCATGTCCACTGCTATAGCTCCAGTGCCTAGAGGCAGCTAAATCAGCGAAACTGTATGGGGTCCAGGTATGGGCCAGAAGACCCTTTAATGAAGGAGGTGGCTGTGACAACAATCATTCACAATTCACAACCACCTAGTAAAGAGAATAATGGTCTGGCTAAATAATGCTCAGATAAATAAGGAATTACTGTATTTTTTGGACTATAAGACGCACTGGACCATAAGACACACCTAGGCTTTAGAGGAGGAAAATAGGGGAAAAAAAATTTTGAATGGGGCATCTTTTTTTGCGGGGTCAGGTGTACTTTTTAGTTATACCATTTTGGGTAATGTCTATTGCTTTGATCACTTTTTATTCAAATCAGAGGCGAAACAGTGAAAAAAACAGCAGTTCGGCACTTTTGATTCTTTTTCTCGCTACGACGTTCACTCTATGGGAAAAATATTTTGTAGACTGGGCATTGTATTTAAGTTTATAAATGGGGTATTTTCGGACACAGGTGTTCGTGTTTCACAGTAATTTACTACTTTTATATGTATTCTAGGGAAAGGGGGTGATTTAGAACTTTTAGTTTTTTTATTTTTATATTTTTTTTTACTATTTTATTAGCCGACATACTTCACTGAAGACACACTGAACACACTCTGTCCGCAAAAACTGAACACTAATTATTAGTTTGCTGACCGCAAAACATACACGGTCGTCTGCAACTAACCTAAGGGCATTTTCACACTAACTACTTTTCTATCAGTGTGCTATCCAGAAAATAAAATCAGACAGCACTCAGACTCATCATAGTCAATGGAAAAGGTCCTATTCTTGTCCATTTGTGTGGCACAGACTCACAGATACAAGTGTAAGGGATTATACAAGTCTTTTTGCAGATCTGTGATTGCACTGATGCAATGCGGAAATGTTTTTTGCAGATCAGTATTTGCAGACAGTAAAAACCACTACAGTCGTGTGCATGTAGCCTAATACTGATACCACATATTGCGGGAAACTGCTGTTTTTGTTGCGGATTTTGCTGTGAAGAAATAGGAAAAATAAAGGAAGCACTTATATTTCTCCCTTCTTCCAAAGCCACTCCTGGATTTGGCTCAAAAAGCAGTAAAATCTAAAGCAAAAACATAGCTTTTCTGCAACATGTGGCCTCATCCTCAAAGGATTTTCTGGGTACTCAATACTGACCAATCCTTAGGATATCAATATCCGATCAGTAGGAGCCCAATCTCCCAAGTGAATGGAAATACTACATTTACCAGTCACATTTACTACTGATCACATTTACTACATTTACTGTAACATCACCATAAATAATGTGTTCAAGGTATTGCACAAGTTTTTGAGTACATGTATACCAAATATTTACTGTTTGTGACATTTATTTGACAAAGTATATTTTTAAAATGTGTTTATTGTAATTGTTTTTTGTAGTTTTTTTAGTAAATTTGACAAAAAACTTTTGAATTTTTACTTCTTGTTTTTTTTTTATTACCTATAACACATAAGACTGTCCCACCACAATCACAAGCTTCAAGAAGGCCCTGAAGACTCACCTATTCAGGAAGGCCTACAACCTCCAATAACGCTACCGTCACCATACCACCACCTGAACAGCCTCTACTCCACCTTCTGTCTCTATCCCTCTTCCCTCATAGATTGTAAGCCCTTGCGGGCAGGGCCCTCTATCCCACTGTGCCAGTTGGTATCTGTTAGCATCATCTGTTTTGTATATCTGGTGTACCGTATGTAAACCCTCAAATGTAAAGCACCATGGAATTAATGGTGCTATATAAATAATCAATAATAATAATAATAATAATAATAATAAAAATATAATGCACGGACATATATAGATACAGTATGCCTATAAAAAATAATACTATTGAGATTCTTAGGTAGAGAAAATAATTTAATTTCATAGACAACAGTGGCTCACTATGTACATGAGTTCCATACAGCAGGTCCTGAGAGTGAAAGAGAAAAATTATAAGGAAAGACTAAAAAATAACTAAATATCTAGTGTAAAGGCATTGCCTGAGCCACTCCTATAAAGTCCATTTGTCAGGGGAGAACCTACATGGAAGGTAAGATAACAAAGCAGAATCCTCTGCAGTTTCTTCTACTACCCCATGTAGCAAAGTATACACTGGGCATGAAAATGAAGAGCAGTGAGCCGCAGTGGGCCCGCCCCCTTCCAATGGGCTCTGGTATCTTCCTGATCTTGCCCGATACTGATGAAGGCAATACATTCTATCCTGGTGTTGACAACTAAAAAGAACAGTTATAACCATTCTATATCAGTTACTAACTGCTTCAACTATGAGGCAAAATTCCATTTTATTTACAACTTGTAACTTTTCATAAAGCAACAATGCAGATGTTTTGCAGTAATTGCAAGTGTCCAAAATGATGCCACACAAGTTGCTAGTTAAAAGGATGGGTGGTGGAAAAGAATACCTTACATGGAGCTATCTCTTAAGTCCATCCATAAATATCACTAATCAAAAATGTCAATCTTTGTGCAAGTCGTCATGTTTAAGATCACAAAAAGAAACTAGTTATGTAGAATATATAGAATTATTACATTTGGCAAGGCACATTTCACCCAGCTGGCCAGGTTTAATTTCACAGCACAACACAGGTGGCCATCCATCAAATGACCCAACACAATACTACTCTATATATGTCTCAGGTTAAATCTTAAAGGTGCCAAAAACAATATTTTTCGGCAAGAAACATAACGTCCTAGAAGAACACTCTTGAAACAAAACCTTAAAGACATTTATGTAGTAATTGATGCCAAGTATTTTCAACAATCTGTTTCTTAAGCTTTAAGCACTTAAGGGATAATGTTAAATATTTTTGTAACACATTAATATCACTGACTGGCTCAAATACTATGCATTAAATCAGATTAAATCTGAAACATATCCTTTTATATTAGACATGTTCATATACATGTAATCAGGAGTATAGGCTATACATTAGAGTTTGGAAAATGTTCTTAAAATTCAATGTATATTTCATCATACATTAAACTTATTCTTGAAAATATATTTTTGTCAAAAACAAAATATGTGGCTTACATTTCTGTATTTACTATATAAAGTGAAGCTAGAAGCCATTTTGTAACAGTAAAGTATCTCAAAGACTGTATAATATGGAGCTACATATTATATGCCAAAACAAACAGTTGTTTGTACCAAAGGATAGTATATCAACATAATGCCTCTGCTCTTCTTCTTTGGTACCAGTTGACTAAAGTGTATGGGAGCATCCAGACTTTTTGCTTAAAAAAACACACAAGTTTGGCCAAATCAAGCAAGTATATATACAACTCCACTTTCAAAAAAAGTGTGAAATGTAAAGAAAACAAGAATGCAATGATTTGGAAATCTCATGTAAATATATTTTATTCAAAATAGAACATAAAACACATATCAGAAAGAGAAAGTTGGACATTTTTTCATTTCATTTGAAAAATTAACTAATTTAGAAATTGATGGCAGCAACACATCTCCAAAAAAGCTGGGACAGGGTCATATCTATTAGTCTTGTCTGATGTAGGATTCTAGCTGCTCAACAGTCCTGGGTCGTCTTTTCCAGATTTTTTGTTTCATATTGAGCCAAATGTTTTTGATTGGTGAAAGGTCTCTACCGCAGACAGGCCCATTCAGCACCAGGATTCTTCTTCTGTGAAGCCATGCTGTATGTCACTTAGCATTATCTTGTTGAACTATTCAAGGCCTTCCCTGACAGAGACATTGTTGGAATGGGAGCATATGTTTTTCAAAAACCTCTAAATACTGCTCAGCATTGATAATGTCTTTCAAGATGTGTAATCTGCCCACGCCATAGGCACTAATGCAACCCCATTCTATCAGAGATGAGGACTTTTGAACTGTGTACTATTAAGAGCCTGGATGGTCCCTCAAATCTGCAGGACATGGCGTCCATGGTTTCCGTACAGAATTTAATATTTGATTAATCTCACCACAGAACAGTTTTCCATTTTGCCTTAGTCCATTTTAAGTGAGCTTTTGCCCCAAAAAAATGGTGGCATTTCTGGTTTGTGTTGATATATGGCTTCTTCTTTGCATGATACAGCTTTAACTTGTATTTGTGGATTTGTATTTCTGATTCAGGCTAAGGCCCCACATAGCGAGCCACAGCCAAAAAACGCAACAGAAAAGACAGAGGCGGAAACGCATAACATTTTTGTCTGCAGTGTTTTTCACAGAAAGTTTTCCTCTGCAAACTTTCTGCCCCTTTTATACCTATACTGAAAACGCCAATGTTTCCATAGCTATAATTGACATGCAGTGCTTTACAAAAAACACAAGCGTTTTCGAAATCACAGCATTTGCGCTGAAGATTTGTTTCTGCAATGTGTGGATGGGTTTAGCCAGAATACCATCCAATTTGCAGGTAATGTAAAATGCAGCGTTCTGCAACAAGGGCCCCAGCCTCATGCCTGATTTTAATGCAGTGTCCCCTGAGGGCCTGTAGGTCATGTGCATCCAGTATTGACTGTTGGCCTTGTCCCTTATGCACATGGATTTCTCCAGACTCACCTAATCTTTTGATGATATTACGTACTGTAGCTGGTGGGATATGCAAAGTCTTTGCAATTTTAGGCTGAAGAACAATTTTCTGAAAGTGTTCCACTTATTTTTCCAGCCTTATGTTAACCCTGTGCTGCTGCCATTAATTTATAAATGAGTTAATATTTTCAAGTGAAGTGGAAAAATGAAATATGACTATATAAAATTTCCAAATCGTTGAATTCTTGTTTTTACATTTTATGCCAACATCCCAACTTTTTTTGAATTGGGGTTCTATGGTGGATGTGGCAATACCAAACATGTATTGTTTTCTTATTTATTTTTAACATATAGCAATGATTCATTTTTAAATGGAAAAAGAGACATTTTTTTTGCTATTTTTTTCTATATTTTTTTTAAAAATTTTATTGAACTTTTTAAAAATGGTTTTGGCCCCGATAGGGGACTACAATGTGCAGACTTCTCTATTGCAAAGTAATATGCCTGTCAACGCAATACTGATTGCCACATTTTTTTGTTCTGTCTCTGGAATGCCATAACAGTGCATTTCCCCCCATCCCACATGGCTTGGGGGTTATAGCTAAACCTGATGATGATGATTCTTGCTCAGCTCCAGATCTGGTACCATTGCTTTGTCATATATTTACTGTGTATTAGGACTTTCCCGCTGTGCAATAAATGTATAGTATGGTGAGGGAAAGGGTTAAAATGGTTTTCCAGTGTGGGTCCAAACCCCAGGACAGTATTGTGTATACAGACACAACAATTCATCCACATATGAGGCTGTACCTGGTACTGGAGCTTAGTTCCAAAAAACCAAAGCCCTTTAAATACTCATATCAAATATACAAATGACATTTCTAACACTTGCTTATCAAAACTAAAGAGATTAAAGATAATGTCAGAGAAAGAAGTTTTCTTAGACTCCCTGTCTGGTTCTTATATTTTAACATTACAATGAGCTTCTCAGAGCCTCAATAGCTTCAGATGCAGGACAATGCAGAGTGTCCATTTTGTTCTTGGTTCTGGCATATAACAAGCAAATAATTTTAGCGAGTAACACAGAGTTAACAGAGTGTTCTTTATTTATGTCCTGCACACAGAGAACGCAGATCATTTTTATGTTAAATTCTACATGGCAATTATAATATTCATCATATTGTGAATGTAATGTGCATATGTACTAAGGCAAACTCCCATTAACTATGAATTATCTTGTGTACATTACACCATAAAAGCAAGAGTCTGATCTGTATTAGTGTAGATTTACAGTTTTGTGAGAGTATAACATTCATCATAAGAAGTGCCAATTTCATGTCTGGACAAAACAAACTGGGCAAGACTTCATGCATAAACACTAATGGAAATAAGAAAAGTTTTGCTTCCATGTAAAGCCATCAGATTGCAACTAATTTTGTATTAATGGTGTAATTCCATAATATACATTTATTAAATGGGTTGTCCAGGACTTTTTTTTTAATTTAAAGGACTTTTCCGAGCAAAAAATAATTTTTCAAAAAGATCTGTTAGTGGTATTACTAGGTTAATAAGTGCATCCAAATACCTTTAGCAGTGTTTTTAGTGATTTTCTGGATTTCTCTGTGAGCTTCTGGCATCTTCTGTATTTGTTTATATGGGTAGCTTCCTGTTCTGTTTTTCTACAACTGCCATGATGGCTTGCACTTCACTCAGAGCTGACTCCCTCCCCCTCTCACTCCCTCCCTCTTCCTTTCTCACTCACACCCCCTCCCTGTTTCCCTAGCTAGCCCGCCCACTACTAGCCCTTTCTAACTAACTCAACCCCCCCACCCATCATACTTACCTGTCTTCCAGTCAGGATCTTGTAGGCACGGGATTTCACTTGTTCTGGGCTACTGTGCATGCCAGCACTCCGGCTGTATTGTGCAGGCATGGGCAGCTGGCAGACGTCAAGAAGAAGAGGTGCCAGATGCTCAGAACAAGTGACGTCCCATGCCCAAAAGATCCGGACAGGATGACAGGTAAGTATGATAGGGTGGGTTAGCATTAGTAATGTTCTGTTTCTGAAAATGGGGAAACAGAACGTCACTGGAAAATCGGAAAATGTGCCTGGGGCGGTCACATGTCCACCCCGGCGATCTAGGTAAATATATATTTTTGGTAACCTAAATACTTTAGAAGGTAGGCGGGGGTGGGGTGTTTAGCTTAGATTATAAAGATCATTTTATCCCAACACCCTTTAAGGCCCATTGTTAGGATAGGCCATAAAAATCTGATTGGGGGGGCTGACAGCTGGTCCATTCACAGATTTGCAGTTCATTTAATTCATGGAAGCTGAGCTGTAGTAACACCGCCTGATCACTATACAGGGCATGGGGCCAACTGCTCCCAGCTCCATACACTGTATAGTACAAAGACCAGAGCCAACTCCAAACAGCTGATCTGTGCGATGGCCGGCTATCAGCCCCAGCCTATCAGATATTTATGGCCTATCCTAAGAATAGATCAAAAATGTAAAAATCCTGGACAACCCCTTTAACTGTGAGTTTACTTTTCACACATAGGTCTTTAACAATGACATCTTCTATGCAAATAAAGTGCAAAGAAGTGCAAAAATACTGGACCATCATCATAGGCAGAGCTTCTTTACGGTAAGAGCAGTGAGGCTATGAAACTTAATATGCTGTGTAGGTTGATTCATTGAACAACTTCAAGTGAGTCTGCATACCTTTCTTAAAAGGTAAAATGTTAGAAGTTATGCTTCATTCACATTTGCACCTGGTATCCGTCCACTTGCAAACCGTTTAAAAATAAAAAACGGTATGGTACAAAAAGGATTCTAAACAGTTACCCAGCAGATACCCAAATCTTTTTAGACGGACAGTCAATTGGTGTCTGTCAAAAAAACGGACTGTTTGTGTCAGTTTGCTGTCAGTTTTTGTCCGTTTTTGACCAATCCGCTTTCTTTTTTTCTTTTTCCTTCTTCATTCTGAGCATGCGCAGTGGGAAAAATGGATTGCAAAGCGGACATAAACAGATGGCTATACATTGTAATCCGTTTGTAATCTGCCTTCCATAGACCTCATTGTTAAAAAAAACAGTTTTGAGGCAGTCCGTTGTGTATACTTATTTTTTGTATGAACACAAAGTCCTGCAAGTCCGACTTTGGTCTCTGTTCAAAAGAGCGGATATGTGGCGGAAAGGCTCAAAACGTACACCTGCGGATTGTTTTAAAAACCCATTGAAATGAATGGGTTTTTAAACAAACCGTTTCCAAACAGTTTTTCTGATTTTAAGGCAGATTCACGACGGACGGATACCAGGCGCAAGTGTGAACAAAGCATTAGTAGATTTCTGGAGATAGGATATTGGTTCAATGATCTATTCTGAATGGCGAGAATCTTCCACCCTAATGTAGGGAAATTTACATTGTGCTGCTTTTTTAATTTCTCTACATCAACACCGTAGGCAGAGATATAACATATAGCTCCTGGGCCCCAGAGCAACATCTGTACCAGACCCTCCAGCTGTAATGTATTGTTTATAGTACTGGTCTCCTCATGATGGGAAGAAACACCTTGTAGGTCCCCTAACACTCCTTGTAAGTCCCCAACATTCCTGGCCTGGGTACGACTGCACTTTATATACCCCCTCAATTTATATCCCTAACTATAGGATTGATTATAGGTTGAAATTGATGGGTCCATGTCCCTTTTCAACTTTATCAACTATAACTCACAGCTCCTCCACTTTCAACAAAAATCTGCATACTGATGTGTCCTTCCTTAACTCTTTCAAGATTTTCTAAAAAAAAAAAGTGATTAAATGGCCAGATTTGAAAAAAAAAAAAAACGTGTACGGCAACACAGTTGGTCATCACATGCTACTTTTTTGGAATATTTCAAAAACATAGAGAAGGGCATTTCTATATTAAATCAGCCAGATTTTGGCCAAAAGGACAAGGACAATGGAAGAGATGTAGCTCAGTAGATTTGAAAATCTTCAACTTGGTTTTATAAGGTACATTTCCTCTAATGGAAGGGGAATGGCAAAGTGATAACAAGTGGAGCTAGAGTTTCAATCTATTGGTTATCTATGTCAAAGTCAGATACAACAACCTCTAGCTAGGATTAATAAATCAGCCTTTTGAAGCAACAATACACAGATGAGGGTGTGAATACTGTCTACATTATCATTCTATGTAAGATGCCTTTCTACAATTGTATTTGCTCAGTAGTCAATTATTACCTGACCCATGCAAGAAAGTTAAACAAATTGTTTTAGAGATAACGCTTAAAAGGCAGGAAAAAAAGGAATGTGCACAAGTGAAATTATTTTTAAAAGAGATGAAACAAAAAGTGAATCAAGTATTCTCCATTTGTCTGTTTATTCTGTTGGGATAGCATATGATGGATCTTTCCCAATGTATACCAGTGCCCTGGGTTCAGACTTGTCTAGCACTCTAACGTTTTATTAATGTCTGATTGCAGAAAGACTGAACTGGCATGTGTACAGTCAAGTTGAAGTACAGGCAAAATGTTCAACTTTCCTTTTCTATAAAAAGAGAAAATGTTAAATAAACAGTGTAATTTAAATGCAACTACGGTATGTTACAATACATTGAAAATGGGTTCTGGCTAAAGGAAGGCAAATCTAGTGGTCTCACCTGGACCTCAGCCTTACCATATTACCATATTATTACAAATGGTATATGGTAGATGAAGAGCTCTGTTACACATTTTATATCAAGGTCCACAAGCTTTAAGTTACACTTTTAGTAGAAAATCAAAGTGTTTCATGATCTGGCCAGCAAACCAAGTAATAAACAATATTCCAAGTAGTTAAATCTACAGTTTAATTACATAAGGGTCATGTAGGGAAATGCAGCATTACATGCCGCCCAGACTGATCATACAATCCATGGAAAGGTGGGGTTTGCTAGTTAGAGGCTCTCTCTTCAAGTTAATAGAGGGGTTCCCAAGTGAGAGATCTCCCTCTATGATGTTCACATGCACTCCTAGTGAGATATATTGCTTTGTGTGAACTAGTGGCAGGCACACTGATTTAACTGCGGTGTGAGTGACATGTGCCTTTGGTGTCCTTTTTGTGAAGCCTGGAGTTCTCTTCTACCTCTGACTGACAGCTTTCTCCCTATTACTGTGCATAGGGAGAAATCTGTCAAACAACATCAAGAATAGACGTCAGAAGTCTTCAGCTCATGAATATCAAAGACTCACAGTATGATGTGCTCGGCGCAGCTAATAAACTGCTAATAAACTACTTGATACTGCCCTTAGAGAAGGCAACATAAACATGGTGACAGATTCCTTTTCATTGTAAAGTAAGACACAACAAGTTGCTTCTCCAGCCAACATATTTATCCTTGATTCACTATTTAAACAAATGTAAATAAATTGTGTCACAGTTTACAAAAATAAGTTTGTCATATGGCCACATTATTTGACTTTCAAGAACTATCATTATAAGCTAGTTAAAAGAAGAAAAAACATTAAAATACACAATTTTGTTGTCATAGGATGAAACTAATAATAGCCCGATATAACATCAGAGGAAGCCAGGGGTGACAGGCACACAGAGCAAACAGTTACACTTTTTTCTGTTTATCCCTGTGAAGAAAACATTGTTGCAATGAACTGTGCACTACTGCCAATAGTGTTCTTTTTGTTTGCTTATGTTATAGTTGAATAGTTCAGCCTGATCGGTTTTCAGATGTTGAATAGTTCAACTACAAGGGCAGGCTTCAGTATTATCTCCTAGGTTTAATGGGTAGAGAGAGGAAATGTATAACTACATAACATGAAGGAGCCTACTGTAGAAACTAAAGGTACAAGTATTTATATGGCTGATCAACACTCTTAATAAACAAAAGTCTTTTGCACTCTGTTTGACCCTCTTGAACTATGAAACATGACTTCTCAACAACTACTGACAAATGCTCCTAAATCTTACCAGCTATCTCTTTGTTCCTGTTAGTAGGTCCCTAGCCCCTCCTACATCAGCTGCACTGCACTTTTCACCTTCTCTGTTCTTTATGCTTTATATATTCTTAATAATCTCTTCTGTTTCATTTCTGGATATTTCAAAACATTTGTGATCTATAAATGTGGCCAAAAATTTTAAACAATTAATTCTCAGTACAGTAAATATATACAAATAATACAATAAGTATATACAAGTCAAACCAATACTGAAGAGAGTGTTTATGAACTAGTCAAAGGTTAGCATGATTTACTACTGTAATGTGTATTATAGCCTCTATTTGTAGGAGTATAACATGAAGTAGATTCAAACATACATGTATTTTGTATATATATCTATGCTATACAATGGATATTGACATGATCTACATTTTCTTTTTTATGTTGGACAATGGATTTCCAGATAAATTATACCATACTTTTTTAAGTTTCAAGTTTGTGTTTTAAGAAGTAAAGAAATTCAAGACAAGGGAACATCACTCCATCAGCCCATCAGCTGTGAAGAGTGAGTATATAGAGAAGAAGTTGTCTCTGTCTTCTGTGGCTGCACTCATCAATCACACATCTTCTGTCAAGTTCAAGTCGTTGCTGACATTCTGAACCAACACAACAAAAGAAGTTCTGAATTAAAGGTCTCAGCTTGCTGAACTCTGAATTCAATGTAGCCATGACAGGACATTTCATGACACGGCAATCAAGTATCCCCTTTCCCGTTATTTCAGATACAAAACACATCAACAGTCTTCAGTATCATAACCTAAGCTATATAATTGATCAAAAAGATAGCATCATGGTACTATTAAGATTAGTAAGATTAAATTTAAAACTTTGCAAAGGAAATCAAGTTAGAATCAGGAATAAAAATGGCCAATAACATTTAAAAATGATGGCAAACCAGAACATCTTCATCTGTGGCTGGCGATATCTTACCAACTTATATGCAAAGTCTTAAAGCGGATAAAGAACAATTCTATAGCATATATTACTAAGACTGTGCATTGGGCTGTTCCTCTAGAATTTCTCCTGGGAACGTTGAATAAATTGACAACTAAATATTATTAATCCCCCTGCCAATGGTGTATGTTCAGAAACAGTCTGGTTCTGTTAAATCAATGAAAGTTTCAGACTGGATATGTATTGACCCATCTTACTGACAAAGTTATTAGTAATGGCAAGTTGTCAATTTATTCCTTCACTCAGTAAGCCTTGGCTATTTTCAGAACTCATGGACAAGTGAATGGAGAGACTTGCACATGCATGGCCCTCTCAAAAAGGGGTCAGACGACCCCCATATAGAGACAGACGTGGGTCCTAGAGGAGGAACCCACATCTATTGGGCATTTATGGTACATCTTGTGGATACAGCCATAAATGCTTAGGTGGGAATACCTCTTTAAGGTCTGTGAAGGCTCTCTTCTTACCGAAACCGCTTTCGGCACACCTGAGATCACTTAATTTACCTCACACCCACCACCAGTAAGTGTTCTAGGCCCATAGGATAATACGAAAAGATCTTTTTAAATATTATATATTTATTAACTCCCTAAAAGGGTCGGTACTAGACAATTAACACATACAGAGAAAACATGTAGCAGTTAGCAAGTAAATACAAGTGGAAATCCACATGACACAGTGCACGAAATAAAAATGGGAATAAACAGAAGAAAAGGAAATATTACCGACACAAGCCTGTGACTGGTTCTCTGGGCTCCAAATGTTGAGCTCAGGGCACGCACTTAAAGCAGTCCAAAAGCATGCGTCCGGGCATGCTATTCCAGTGGCAGCACCCCTTGGCCCTGGGCAGTGCTATCTGGGTGGCTTTCAGCAGAAGAAGACCATATAGAAAATTACCAGAACAAGTAGATAGCCCGTTTCTCTGATCCCATGTGGTAAGCTTCAGGGTTCTTCCTTAAGCAAGTTACAGAGAATGTGTCTCCTACATGCTGTCCAGAACAAAGAGTCTCAGGCCTCAAAGCTAGGCTGCATGGCAGGCCACATGGTTGAAGTCTACACCATGACCTGCTCTCATGCCTCCTCCAGGAACAACAAAGACAAAAGACCCCCCTCTTCCTGGTCTGAGAACTTCTAACTAAAAAGGTCTCCTCCCTAAGTGATGTCACTAGGAGGAGGAGCCCCGCCCTCCTTCCTAAACTCTCTATTACCATCTTTCCTTATATTTCCTTGCCTGATGACTGTAGAGTCGGGCAGGCGGTATGATAGGGTTCGTGGTGAGATCCCCATCGCGTAGACCCCAAGGATGACACCCCAATCCCCTTTGGGTAAGGAAAGCAGTGTCTGGACCTTTTCCGGGCTTTGAACCGTAACTAGTTTGACCTTGAACCGTGCACCTTGACCTGATGCATCTGGGGAATTTATCGGGGTGCCTGTAGGAGGTTCCCCAGTGAAGATATGGTCATAAAACCATAATTCTTTTGATGTGTAGCTGGCTCCATCTTGTCTGTGGACTGTGTGCTGAGCTCCCTCACCACATCCTTGCAGGGACTCCCCCCTGCTGTGACAATAAGTATAACAAAGGTATGCAAATAGGGCTATAAATTGGACTACAAAGGGTTGTTGATTACAGAGTCGACATACCACATTTCTAAAGCCTATGACCAAATGGCTGATAACAGACAGGAACCACACAATATGAGCAAGTAGTAGTACAAGAAATACATATCTACAGTACAGACCAAAAGTTTGGACACACCTTCTCATTCCAAGAGTTTTCTGTATTTTCATGACTATAAAAATTGTAGATTCACACTGAAGGCATCAAAACTATGAATTAACACATGTGGAATTATATACTTAACAAAAAAGTGTGAAACAACTGAAAATATGTCTTATATTCAAGATCTTCAAAGTAGCCACCTTTTGCTTTGATTACTGCTTTGCACACTCTTGGCATTCTCTTGATGAGCTTCAAGAGGTAGTCACCTGAAATGGTCTTCCAACAGTCTTGAAGGAGTTCCCAGAGATGCTTAGCACTTGTTGGCCCTTTTGCCTACACTCTGCAGTCCAGCTCACCCCAAACCATCTCGATTGGGTTCAGGTCTGGTGACTGTGGAGGCCAGGTCATCTGGCGTAGCACCCCATCACTCTCCTTCTTGGTCAAATAGCCCTTACACAGTCTGGAGGTGTGTTTGGGGTCATCGTCCTGTTGAAAAATAAATGATGGTCCAACTAAACGCAAACCGGATGGAATAGCATGCCGCTGCAAGATGCTGTGGTAACCATGCTGGTTCAGTATTCCTTCAATTTTGAATAAATCCCCAACAGTTTCTCCAGCAAAGCACCCCCACACCATCACGCCTCCTTCTCCATGCTTCTCGGTGGGAACCAGGCATGTAGAGTCCATTCGTTCACCTTTTCTGCGTCGCACAAAGACACCTTGGTTGGAACCAAATATCTCAAATTTGGACTCATCAGACCAAAGCACAGATTTCCACAGGTCTAATGTCCATTCCTTGTGTTCTTTAGCCCAAAGAAGTCTCTTCTGCTTGTTGCCTGTCCTTAGCAGTGGTTTCCTAGCAGCTATTTTACCATGAAGGCCTGCTGCACACAGTCTCCTTTTAACAGTTGTTGTAGAGATGTGTCTGCTGCTAGAACTCTGTGTGGCATTGACCTGGTCTCTAATCTGAGCTGCTGTTAACCTGCGATTTCTGAGGCTGGTGACTCGGATGAACTTATCCTCCGCAGCAAAGGTGACTCTTGGTCTTCCTTTCCTGGGGAGGTCCTCATGTGAGCCAGTTTCTTTGTAACGCTTGATGGTTTTGGCCACTGCACTTGGGGTCACTTTCAAAGTTTTCCCAATTTTTCGGACTGACTGACCTTCATTTCTTAAAGTAATGATGGCCACTCGTTTTTCTTTACTTAGCTGCTTTGTTCTTGCCATAATACAAATTCTAACACTCCATTCAGTAGGACTATCAGCTGTGTATCCACCTGACTTCTGAACAACACAACTGATGGTCCCAACCCCATTTATAAGGCAAGAAATCCCACTTATTAAACCTGACAGGGCACACCTGTGAAGTGAAAACCATTTCAGGTGACTACCTCTTGAAGCTCATCAAGAGAATGCCAAGAGTGTGCAAAGCAGTAATCAAAGCAAAAGGTGGCTACTTTGAAGAACCTAGAATATAAGACATATTCTCAGTTGTTTCACACTTTTTTGTTAAGTATATAATTCCACATGTGTTAATTCATAGTTTTGATGCCTTCAGTGTGAATCTACAATTTTTATAGTCATGAAAATACAGAAAACTCTTGGAATGAGAAAGTGTGTCCAAACTTTTGGTCTGTACTGTATATGTCCTACTGAACAACCACTATCATTAAAGGAACCTGTTGTCTCTGCATCCAATATGAGTCCGATATGTTAATTTCAGTAAGTATTTCCTACAGAATAACAATTTGGGCACATATTTTGGGCACATAACTCTGCGTTATGCTGCTCCTCTGTTTTTCCTGTGACAATATAATATTTTGCCAACTGGGTGTTACCAGTTTAGGGTGTGTCTACAGAGTCTAATAATGTCCAATCAGTGCTATCAGTGTCAGTGTAGGGATACACCTGTCAGTGTACGGACAACCATTTCACAAAGGGAATAATAAAAAAAAAAGTTATCAATTTATTTAAAAATTTTTAGAAACAATGACAGAGGAACAGCACATTGTAGAGTTAAGAGAAAGATACACCGGGATTGTTATTTCATGAGGAATACAATAGAAGATTCAGCTCTGAGGACCAAGCACCATTTCTCTCTCCCTGGGGGTGCTGGTTGTACATTTCAAAATGTACCACTAGGCCTTCTGCTGATCAGTGACAAAACACTGGCCATGGCTTTTAGAGCTCAATAGTCCTAAAACACATATGGGCTGCTGCTTAGCAGACGCTAAGGGGGATTCTGTTTTGTACTGTACTTTACAATTACAGGAAATCACTGATAAATGTAATATTTACCCTTTGTGCCATATAAACCTCATAAACATATCAATAGTACTGATGAAAAATATGTTTTGATCATATAGTTTTATTATCATATGGCAGGGGCTGACAAATCGCATATGTAGCCTGTGCTGTTGCATAAGGCTCCTGAGTGCAAGGGTCCACTACTGATGGATTCCCTGTTGGTGCAAACGACTGAGTACTTTGGAGCATAGGGAACTGTCAGCTATAGTCGGCTGCCTTCATTCTGACAAGAAGCAGAGAGAAATGTGTCTAGAGCTTACTGAAACCAGTGCATGAGGTGAGCAGTCCTGCTGCAAAAACTATCTATCTATCTTTCTATCACATATCTATCTGTCTCATATTTATCTATCTGTACATCTTGTATTGATTTCATATATGTCTATCTATCTATTTATATATTACATATCTATCTGTCTATCTGTTATCTATCTATCTCTATATCTTGTATATATCTCATATCTATCAATCTATCTATCTATCTATCTCATATCCATCTATCTGTATGTCTTGTATTTATCTTATATATATCTACCTATGTCTCTATCTGTCTGTCTATCTAGCTATCTATCTATTTATCTATCTCTCTTACTTTATCTTATATCCATCTATCTGTATGTCTTGTATCTATCTCATATCTAACTATCTATCTCATATCTATCTTAATACTGTTTCTCTTAAGTCCAACTACAAACATGTCTGGTAATATTTGGGGTAGCAGTATACTTATGGTGTATTCTGACAGTGTGGTGGATACTGTTAAAATACAATCAGAAAAAATGCATACAGTTGTGCTGCTTTTTTACCACATCTAACCTTACTGTCTGTATACACTCTTACAGTGCACAATGCTGACACCTAAGTGTATATTTCCACACAGTCTATAAAGCAGGTTAGTAGAGTTAGTGTTATGACAGGCACCCAGAATGACTATACAGTCACATTAAGCCTACAGTAAGATTCAGCTCACCACTTAAGAAATTTGCTAATATTTGCACTACCTTACTATAGGAAAAGAACAACGGGCCCTCATAGTATTCTTGCACAAGGACCCTATACTTACTGCCTCTGTCTGCCCCTGGATCACAGATAGCTAAGGTCAGTTAATATATAATAACCAAGGCTGTAGATTAAGAGACATGAACTATTATATAATTTAAAGAATAAAATGAATGACATTGATGCACTGCATGCAAAAATGATATACATTTTGCCAATTAAAGTAGTTTTAAGATAGAAAAGTAGAATAGGTTTATTATAAAATAGTCCACAGCAGTTTTAATGACAGCTTCCACCATAAATAAATGTGGCATCGTAAGAGTCTTATATGGGGATGGCTCTTACTGATCGATGGCATCACTCTACTAGTGTAAATAGCCTCTAATGTCCTATCTTCAAGCCTCAAATAGGTTTTGATTATTTATGACAGCTGTTAGGTTACAAGTCTGAGCTGTGCTGTGGATTTATCTCTCTCATCAGATTATTCACTATTTCTTTCCTTTCTTTTAAGAGAATAAATAATGACATTTTCCTCGATATCGCTTTCCTATTTCCAGAACCACATCACATGAACGAGATGACTGTATCTAAGGACATCACATTTTGTTCATCTAAAAAAATAGGTTGTAAATGCTTATAAGGTAGCAAGTCAGACATTGACAAAATTAAACAGTAATGTTAAAAAATGAGGCTTAATCTTTAAATGAGGCTTACACTCCATTTCATCTCCTTTATAAAATATATGCCATATAAAGAAAGCGTATGGTCGCATAAACTACCGACCGACAGACTAGAAAAAAAAGATGTACCACTAATAAAAGCAAACAAAAAAATGAGCAGGCAGAAGAGTGTTTATAGATTTTCTACTTACCTCTCATTCCACGGAATATAGAAGTCAATAGAACATAACTAATTCATTGTGTAAACCCCAATGCCATTCCAGTTTTTCTTCCTGACACTGAGCTAGTGCTTTATGTTCATGAGAAGCCTAGCTGGTACAATCTAGTCTTCACCCCACGTCCCCAGTCATCAAAAAGAAATACCAAAACACAAGCTAATTTGTTGGACAGAGAATTTAATGGCAATAAAAAATATCTAAATAAAAAAAAAGTCTCGTAGCCGTGTAAACTGCGTCCTTTCTTGACCTCATAAAGCTTTTTAAATCTGAAAACTCATCCTTAACAATCCTTTGTTTTCAATGTGATTCACTAGTTAGTTAATAAATAACTTCCACTTGATAGCACATAATCTATAAAGCATCTTTCATGTTATCAATGAAATGCTTTTTCCTGTTACACTGATCTGACACACTATTTGTTCAGCTTAGTTTATAGGTCGTTTTTTCGCATACTTAAACTGAGAAAGACTTCACTGTGTCATTTTCCATGACGCGCTGACAACGCACTGCAGAGGCTGAATTTAATCTAAGAAATCTGCAAAGAATAAACTACATCCATAACTTTGTCAGAAATATATTTACATTTTATGTCTAATATTTCAAAATCAAAACCATTGTATTTGATCATCTACACCACATTTACGACTGCACAATATGATATATACTTTAATATGTCATTTAGTATGGATAGGGAACAGGTCTTTTAGAATGTAAAAGATTTATATGCAAATCTTTCTACAAGTCACTGTTGCTTAATCAAAAGCACAGAAAATATGGCTTGGAAAAAAGGCAGGAACCTTACTTTCCACCCATCTGAAATTTATAATGTGAAATCTCAATTTAGTGAGTCTTATGGGGCAAGGAGCTTGGACTAAGGAATTCTACAGAGATTTTTTCAGAAGGTCCATGCCTTGTCCAGTGGGTGTTGTCCAGTCAGCTGATGCAAGTAAGAGATGATTTATTGCCTAAAGTCCTAGTGGCAATTGGACCCTTTCCCGCTGTCACTCAAAGACAAGTAAATAAAAAAGGGTTCCCTTTATCCAAAGGGTGAATACAATGCTTGTCATAAAGTTTCTTTAAGCAGGGGGAAGCGGGTATGAAAATAAGCAAAGAAAAGACACAATTAGAAGATGGATGTTCTGTAACCTTTTCTCAGAGACTTCTTCTACTATACGCCCTAGCATCAACTGGTTTTGTCTTAGAAGATGACAATGCATAACACCCTGATAAATTGATTTTATAGATCCCCTTTTTTTCCACATCTCTAGAGAAGACACTAACTCATTAGGACTTTAGGGACCTATAGAGCCAGGAGACAACAATTAGTTTGTTGTAGATGTCAAAAAGTAGCTTCAAAGTTTTGCCAGGAGAAATCCCTTCTGACAGATTGGTGTTGACAATTTTGGCAGCCGCTGAAACAGAAAAGCTGAAATCTTGAAAGCAGGAAGCCACTGCAAACAAAATATCCTAGCACAGCCAAGAATTCTGTGATGATGGTGATATTTCCACAGCAATAGCTTGGTGGAGATCTGGTATGATGGCTTACACCAGACAAAATCATTCATCTTGCTCAACTTTGGGGTCTTTCAAAAACTCTTTCATTAATTTAATGTATATGTATAGTTGACAGCTTATTACTCATTCTAGTTTATTGCTAATATAGTAGAATATAATATATTGTGAGAAGGTGACAGGTAAAGTTCTGGAAGGTCACTATATCTCCCCCAGATTCTTCACTTATGTATGGTAAGTGAGGTTACAACACAGGTCTGTAACAAAACCTCAGCTGTGATAAGGCCTTTTTGTTAACCATGTCCTGGCCTACAGCAGGAAGGAGCCTTCAAGCACAGGTGGGAGCTGAGCCTCATTAAAGGGCCTATAAAAGGTGGTCAAGACCTCAGTCCTGGGCAGTTCCTGGGGGAGAGGAGGAGCCGGGTTCTGTCCTAACACTCTGACAACTGGTGAGAGACCAGTGTGAACTATTGTGTTTTTGCCCTGTGTGTTGACCATGTGGCTGAAGCAAGCCACACGTATAGTTACGGCCTCTTTGTTTAGCTAGTTGCTCAGACGAGCAGGATTTCTGTTGTTGTTTTGCCTGACTGTTAAGGCTTATTTTGTTTTGCCATTTTGGAAAATAAACGTACAGGGTACAACCTGTTTATACCTGACCTTTTTGTGTCTGTCTCTGACTGTCTGGGTCCGCTGCTGCTACCACTGAGCCAATCCTCCCACAATATATAGAAAGATATCAAGGGGAATTGTGTACATGGTACCGCACTCAGGTCATCAAGATGCTCGCATTCAGGTTGCAGACGAAGAATACCACAACACTGAAGGGTGTAGTCCATGCTTCACAGGTGATTTTTTATTGAACCAACGATAGGTATTTATGTATTACAAACAAGGTGAGATGGCAACTCTTAATGTATTGATGTTTAGGCCTATACATGGCCTTTGCCAAAGTGGCTAGAGATGCAAACAGAATATAGAAATATTACAATGTCAAACATTATCACATAAAATTACAGAATGAAAATGACAATCTGCAATAGCAATATGCACATAAGGTGCATAAGATGTCAAAAGATGGCATAACGTGACATAACTTCGGCTGTGTTTGCCTTACAGAGCTAGAAATTGGACAGATAGGTTCCGAGGAGCCCTAAGAGTGTTCTAAAAAAAATATTTAATTAATTTATATGTGGGGCCCCCAAAAAAAACTTTTTTTACCAAAAAAAAAAAAGGCCCCAACCCCCAAAAAAGGGGAAAAAAAAAAATTTTAAGGGGGGCGCCCATCTCTAACCATGATATTGAAAGACAGTGGCTTTGGTTCCCTTATATTAACCTTAGCTATTGTGTAGCTGTAAGAGACAGCCAATGTTGTCCTAAGCTTTATTTCTCTGTATAAACTGTTAATGTTGAATGCATTTCTGTGATTCTGTTCCTTTAAGACAGCAGCCATTGTAATTGTGACATGATGCTGGAGTGACTCCCCCCCCTTTTATGTCAGCTTGCCTGTTCTGCAGACAGAATGTGAGCAGAGAAGCAGGAAGTGACGAGACAGAGAGCAGCAGCCATCTTAGCAAGTGTTGTATTGAACTGGTGTGGAGATTTTTCTGTACAGCTAAGCTGTATCTTGGTCCAGAGACAAACAGAGTGTAAAGAGACAACAGGACTAGTGAGTCCACGTGAAAGGAACTGTGCTCAGTGGCTGATCAGTGAGACTGACATTGTGACTGTGTATATGGATACCACAGATAGAGACTCACAGTGCTGTTGATGTACTGGACAGCACCTGCTAAACCCCGGCTTACATCCCAGCTCAGTGTATGGATTCGGCAGGACTGTCAGTGTGCTGAGTGGAATCTGCTGTTGGATTACATTGCATTCATTGGGTTTCCCTGTTAAAGAGGACTTCATTTCTCCCAAGATCCTGATAACCGTGAGGAGAGGACGTTTCGCTATAAAAGAAAGGAACGACTTTGGGCCCCACCGCGCGCTTCTACAGACTGTAAGCGGTCCACCTGGACCACTGGGGAAAAGGGGGTGCACCCAAATGTGATGTCAGGGTCAGTTAGGGATAGTTTTGAGTATATTGTTCATTCAGTGTCCATACTGCAGAATTGGACAGAGTAAAAGTAGAAACCATTGCAGAATTTGCCTTGAAATTGTTCATGCTATATTGTATATTTTGCTTGTCTTTAGCCCTGTCATTTTACCTTCAAATAGCCTTTATTAACTTATAGTAAATATATATTCTTTTCTTGAACTACCGCGTGTGCGTTCATTTCTGGTTGCGGAGACCAAACCACCTGCCTTGCTCTCGGTTCACAAATTGGCGTAGTCGGCAGGATCCGCTTACCAGAATGGACGGTGACGCACCCGTTCGGGAGAATGGTGCTGGAGGAAGAATGCCAGCAGGGGCTATAATGAGTCAGTTAGCTAAATTTGATGGCAATAATATGTCAGTGAGTATGTGGGTGGAACAGATACGAATGATACAGCGAATGTACCAGACCGCACCAGAAGTACTAGTAGAGCTAGCAATATTGACATTACAAGGGGATGCTAAGACCACGGTGATATTGAGGCCATTTGAACAAAGGCAGACATTTGAGCAAGTAGTCCAGATTCTAGAAACCATTTATGGAGAAACTGCATTGCTGGGGTCTCTGCAGGCTCGGTTCTTCCAGAGGGTACAACAGGAGAATGAAAGCCTTCCCCAATATGCAAATGCCCTACAAGAACTGCTCCGAGATATTCAAGTGAAGGAAAGAGGGGGCTCGCCAGCCTTCTGTAACCCTGATCGGACTCTCCGTGACCAGTTTGTCCTGGGGATATGTGACGGCAGTTTAACTGTGACTATGCAGGATTTTATACGACGAGAGACTGATGCTAAATTCCATGATGTACAGGTAGAGGCCATCTCCCGTGCCAATAGTATGTTCCCGAAGCCCCAGACCGCAGTTGGAGTTACTTTGTCACAGGGGGCTAGTTCTGGCTCAGAGACAGTAGAAAAGGGGACGGTTAAAGAAATTCTCACAGTAATGCAGAAACTGCAAGAGCAAATGGAACACTTGCACACCCGTTGTGATGAACATTCTATGAAAATTGCAGACTTCCAGAAAACTGGAGGTGAAAGGGTGAGCCGTCCATACCCAGAAAATCAGAATCACCCACCACCCCGCTGGAGGGATGAGGATAGGACCTACCGAAGGGGTCCAAATCAGTTAATGCAGTGCTCAGGAGAAATCGAAGGGGCTTACCGAAGGGGCCCAAACAGATGGCCAGAACGACGGGAGATACGCTGCTGGGAGTGTGGACGGATGGGCCACGTTGCTGCTAGATGTCCAGAACAGCGACAAACTTATGAGAGCCGCCGTTAAACTGAAGTCCCCTGCTGCTGTAGGGCTGTAGTAGGGGAGACTGACAAGGAGACTATGTGGGGAGAATGCCCTAATGATGACCTGATCGCTGCAAGTCCTGTTATACGGTGGAAATGGAGGGTATTCCTTCCGATGATTGACACGGGTTCCCAAGTAACGACCTTGAGTAGAGACTGTTATGAACGGTACTTCCAGCAACATGTGAAATATGATCCCCATACATTCGTACGAGTGGTCGCAGCTAACCAGTTACCAGTTCCAGTCGTGGGAGTGGCCTGGATGAATGTCCGGGTATGTGGCCAAGATCTGGGTAGGAAAGGCATTGTGGTGGTACAGGAGTCACATGAAGTAAAGGTCCCTGTCATTTTGGGGATGAATGTGTTAAAAGAATTAGATCAGATCCTCTTTGAAAAGAAAGGTCACGGTTATTGGAAAGAAACCACCACCCATCGGCCTACTCAAACAGCTTTCCAGCGGCTGATCCGGACATGTGGCTTACAGAAAAGTTCGGATGCGCAGCGTCCTCTGGCTCGAATTTCAGTTCCTTTGCATACAAAAGTTACACTGCCACCCAGTCGGGAGACAATAGTGTCTATGCCCGTAGGCACCTGTCGGAAACTAGAGGGCATAGCTGTGTTGGTAGAACCACTGCAGGCAGCCGAAGGAGGTGTTGATCCGCTAGTGGCCCGTTCCTTGGCAATAGTTCGCAATGGAAGAGTACCACTTCGATGTGTAAACACTCAGGACCAGAGTGTGGACCTGACCCCAGGGAGGCAGCGGCTAACATCTTGTGACTCCGGAGGAAGTGGAAAGTAACTCCAATGCAGCTGAAGCCGACTGAAAGGGATGAGTGGACCGTAACTGTGTCCATGGGGAAGATGAGGAACCCACCTCTGAATGGAATGGCCGGCCGAACAGAGAAGATGGATGCAAGTTCATGTTCTCTGGAATGTGTGCAGAAGGTAGATGAACTGTTGTGGGAGAACCGGCCCCTTTACGGTATGCTGAAGATTTTGGATGTACCACAGGGATCTACCATGAGATTCCCACAGGAGACACCCCTCCAATTAGAGAGCGCTACCGACAAATTCCTCCACAGTTGTATCAGGAAGTAAAAGAACTGTTAGCTAAGATGCTACAGGTGGGATCATCCAAGAAAGCCAGAGTCCCTGGCGCCCTGTTGTTGTAAGAAAAAAGATGGGTCCACCATTTTCGTAGACTATCGGAGTTAAACGCTTGCACCGTACGAGATCCTACCCCTTGCCCGATGGGTCCCTCTCAGCGCTGGGAGAGCCCGCCTCCTCACTAGATCGCGGGTATTGGCGTGCCGATGGCCACAAAGACAAGGAGAAGACGGCATTCATCTTGCCCATGGGACTATACGAATTTAACCGGATGCCCTTCGGGTTGACAAATGCACCCGGAACGTTTCAGCGGTTGATGGAGAAATGTCTCGGTGACTTCAACTTTGAGTTCACTCTCATCTACTTGGATGACATTATAGTGTATTCTGCGACCTTTGAAGACCATCTCCACCAGTTGGGGCAAGTATTTCGAAGATTGCGGGAACATGGGCTCAAATTGAAACCCAGTAAATGTCGGTTGTTCCAATCTGAAATTGATTACTTGGGTCACCGCGTATCAGGAGAAGGGGTGAGACCATCAAGAGACAAGATAGCGGCTGTTCAAGATTGGCCAATACCGACTACCCTGCGAGAAGTGAGGGCGTTCCTTGGAGTAGCCGGTTACTATCGACGGTTTATTAAGGATTTCGCCAAGGTAGCAGCACCACTTAATGCTCTCCTACGAGGCACATCCGGTGGTCCAAAGAACCGGTCCGTGAAGTGGGGACCTGAACAGGAACAAGCCTTCCAGGCATTAAAGGATGCACTGACAACAGCCCCAATCTTGGCATATGCTGATTACCACTTGCCGTTCCAGCTGTATACGGATGCAAGCCTGTATGGTCTGGAGCGTGCTTTCCCAGCTTCAGATGGCCAGGAGAGGGTCATAGCGTACGGCAGCCGCTTTGAGAGATTCTGAAAGAAACCCCGAGAATTATAGTTCATTTAAGTTGGAGCTGTTGGCACTGGTATGGGCCATGACCGAGAAATTCTCTGAATATTTGACCGGTGCTGAAGTTTTAGTACTGACTGACAACAACCCACTAGCTCACCTGGAAAATGCCAAGCTCGGGGCGTTAGAGCGAGGTGGATAGCCCGAAGACTAAGTTCAATTACCGCATTAAGATCGGTCCAAGACAGAGAACCAGAATGCTGACGGGCTTTCTAGGGTAACCGCCCAGACCCCCACAGTAGACGTGGATCATGAGTTGGAGCATGTGGGGTGCCCGACTTCAGCAGATTTTCACAGGCCTTGACCGCCACTAACAGTTTGAGATGGAGGGGACTGAAATGGCTCCTTTCTTTGGTCCCTCACGACAGGAATGGGCACAGATACAACAGACCCATGAGGGGCTGGCACAGATGATCAAGTGTGTTGAGAAAGGCCAGAAGCCCTGTAGAGAGGAAAGAGAACGACTGACACGTGAGATATTATCTGTTCTGAGTCAGTGGGAAAAGTTGGAGATGAAAAATGGAGTGCTATGCCGAAAGGTCTATTTACCTTCTGAGATCGACATTCGATACCAAATTGTGGTGCCTAGTGAACTCGCTCGCTCGTTGGCAGTTGAGGCTCATAATAAGAATGGACATTTTGGTCATGAGAAGACCTTTCGTTGGTTACAGCGACTGATTTACTGCCCTGGTCTTCGTCAAATGGTCGAAGAAGTATGCCGCAGCTGTCGAACTTGTGAGATCCATAAGGCAATAGAACAGAGAGCTCCCCTGCAAACCATCGTGACCTGCAGAACCTTTAGAAATCGTCATGATAGACTATCTAATGGTGGGCCCATCCAATAGCGGACACCAGTATTGCCTCGTAATGGTGGATCACTTCACCAAATTTGCGGTGGTAACCGCCACCAAGGACCAGACAGCTGAGTCAGCAGCTCGTGCTCTGTGCCAAGATTTCATTCGAGTATATGGGTGCCCTAAACGCATCCACTCCGACCAGGGTGCCTGCTTTGAGGGACACGTAATGAAAGAAGTTCAACGTATCTACGGGATAAAGAAGTCGCACACGACTCCATACCACCCTCAGGGAAATGGGGCCTGTGAAAGATTCAACAGAACTCTGCTACAGATGCTGCGGACTCTGGAGGAAGACAAGAAGTTACAGTGGCCTCAGTTCTTGTCTGAAATGGTGTGGGCCTATAACAATCAGGTCCATTCTACAACGGGGTACTCTCCTTATACACTTCTCTTTGGGCGGTCTGGGCGAAGTGTAGGAGAATTACAGTTGGATGATGTGGATGGGTTCCCTCCGAGGGATCCAACCTCTTGGGTGCGGGCGCACCGGCAGAGACTTGAGACGATCCATCGATTGGTGCGGCAGCGCCTGCAAGAACATCCCCATCCTGATAAGACCCCAGTGCAAGAAGCACCATTGCAACCAGGCGACCTGGTGCTAGTTCGTGTCAAGAAACCCCAAGGGAAATTGGAAAGCCGATGGGAGGCTTTGCCGTATCGTGTTGTTGGCCGCAAGTATGCGAATGGGCCAGTGTACCAGGTCCAGAAAGAAGGAACTGATTGTGTTCGAGTACTTCACCGAAATATGTTGCGCCTGTGTCATTCTGAAGGGACAAATCATGATGGGCTTGCCAATGTGAATGAGCTCCCACAGTCAGAGAATGGAGGTGCGGAATGGGCCTCAGACGAGGAGGATGATTGTTGGCCGATCCCTGCTCCTGGGGATGTTCCACCTGTGACTACTGTATCTCCGGCCTGTGCCCCCTCTGGTGCGGAATCCGCTGGTCCTTCTCAGCCCATAGCTGCAGCACCCCATAATATACCACCGGTCCTCAGACGGACCACTAGGCCAAATGCTGGTATTCCCCCTGTTCGGTATGCGCAGGATGAGTTTGTTTGGCCTGCCATACATCGGTATACTACCACCCTGTGCATAAAAGTACAACCCTCTGGATATACAGTCATAGGCAGGGACTGCCAATCTTAAAGTGGGGGGGAATATGTAAGAGACAGCCAATGTTGTCCTAAGCTTTATTTCTCTGTATAAACTGTTAATGTTGAATGCATTTCTGTGATTCTGTTCCTTTAAGACAGCAGCCATTGTAATTGTGACATGATGCTGGAGTGACTCCCCCCCCCTTTTATGTCAGCTTGCCTGTTCTGCAGACAGAATGTGAGCAGAGAAGCAGGAAGTGACGAGACAGAGAGCAGCAGCCATCTTAGCAAGTGTTGTATTGAACTGGTGTGGAGATTTTTCTGTACAGCTAAGCTGTATCTTGGTCCAGAGACAAACAGAGTGTAAAGAGACAACAGGACTAGTGAGTCCACGTGAAAGGAACTGTGCTCAGTGGCTGATCAGTGAGACTGACATTGTGACTGTGTATATGGATACCACAGATAGAGACTCACAGTGCTGTTGATGTACTGGACAGCACCTGCTAAACCCCGGCTTACATCCCAGCTCAGTGTATGGATTCGGCAGGACTGTCAGTGTGCTGAGTGGAATCTGCTGTTGGATTACATTGCATTCATTGGGTTTCCCTGTTAAAGAGGACTTCATTTCTCCCAAGATCCTGATAACCGTGAGGAGAGGACGTTTCGCTATAAAAGAAAGGAACGACTTTGGGCCCCACCGCGCGCTTCTACAGACTGTAAGCGGTCCACCTGGACCACTGGGGAAAAGGGGGTGCACCCAAATGTGATGTCAGGGTCAGTTAGGGATAGTTTTGAGTATATTGTTCATTCAGTGTCCATACTGCAGAATTGGACAGAGTAAAAGTAGAAACCATTGCAGAATTTGCCTTGAAATTGTTCATGCTATATTGTATATTTTGCTTGTCTTTAGCCCTGTCATTTTACCTTCAAATAGCCTTTATTAACTTATAGTAAATATATATTCTTTTCTTGAACTACCGCGTGTGCGTTCATTTCTGGTTGCGGAGACCAAACCACCTGCCTTGCTCTCGGTTCACATAGCCGAAAAATAAAAAAAAAAAAAAAAAAAAAAAACCAAAAAAAAAAAAAAAGGTTTTAAAGATTAAAAAAAATTAATTATAGAATTTAAAAAAAAACCTTTTTTTAATTACTTTTTTGAATACAAAAGACAAAAATTTGCTAGGACTGGACACACAGAAACAAATAACGGTTCTAAAGACTTAGATCTCTCAAGCCAACCAAATCTCCACAGCTACAAGTTATTGGCAGCACTGTTGCCTCTAAGTTCAATAACAGCATTACCACTCAGCTTAGAAGCTGTCTCCACTCAGAGAAAGTCTTACTCTTGAATCATTCAGGCTCCTGAATCGCTTTACCCGTTCATAGAGAAAACTGTTAAACTATAGCTGCGCAGTCCTCACTTTTCACATCCCAGTACTGATCACTATGATCAGTGCATGGAAAAAACAGAAAGATGAACCATCTGTGTTCAACCACCTGTTACAGTCAAAACAATGCTGGAATCTGGATAGGTGAGCAACCACTGCACTCCAGGTATGCAGAATGATCCCTCACACTGCTCTCTACCAGAGATCTTAAATAGGCACTGTCATTTCAACGATCTTTAGAAAAATTAATAGTACAAGCAATTGTGAGAAAATTTGCGATACATTTCATCAGAGAGAAATGTCACTTTCTACTCTTATAAGACTGTTTCCCTGCTCTCCTTCTGCTAAAACAACTTTCACTGGGAAAATCACTGCTCTATCTGTCTCCAGATGACTCTTCTTTATACAAGTCTATGAAGAGGGAAGAAGGGAGGCGTGCGCAGGAAAGCAGGAGAAACCCAGACTTAGAATGATGCTAGATATAAATAGAAGCTTTCCATCACAACCAAAGCACTTTCCTCACATCAGTATATGTCAGGGCTTCTCTATATATGTCGCATGGTCCTGAAGCTGTTTCTGTGCAACAGAAAGACACAGTTATTAACCAGATTATTCAGTATTTACTGTGTCTTCACCCACTAGCTCAGATACAGCATGCATAAGAGAAAACTTCCAAAAACAGCAGAATATAATTCATAAAATGACCAGAGTTACTTCTCATGTACACAGGACAGCTTATTTCGAAAAGTTAAATGAAATGACACGTAGGCTTTAAAATTAACTACTAGACTGTTCTAGACCACCTTCCATTGCCCTAGGCCACCAGGAATATTCACATTAACTATTTTACCGTCCTAGACCACCAGGTTTACTGACATTTGAAATTTCACTGTACAAGATCTAGATGCTGTTTAATACTATTTTCCAGATGCTGTGTGTCCCTGTACATTTGGCAGCTTTACAGCTATTGCTAAATAGTAGGGAGCTGTAGATTAATATTTATATGAATTGGTTCTGTATTGCTGCATTAGAGGCATCAGTTTGAAGGTCTCTGACTACCCTGCTCACTACATTGACTGGCAGTTGTACTCATATACAGAGCAGCTGTTATCTGACTACATCCCAACCATCAAATAAGGTATTTATTCTCAATTACTGTAAGTAACTGAAGTAAGTAAACATATTAGTCAATTTCAGTTTAGCAATATGTACAGAATACATACATAATGCCTACCTGTTAGTTACATCTGTACTGAAAAATATAAATACATATTATTTGTGGAAAATGTTGACAATTTCTGCTAAAGAACACAGAGTTCCAGAAAGTTCCGGTGCTTTGCTGAGACTATTCATCACAACAGGAGTTACTCACAAATCTAAACCTTTAAAACTTTGCAGCACCCCTGAGAGCAACAAATTGAGAGAGATTAATTCTGTGCTCCTGTACCCCTCATTACTAGTAGAGCTGAAGTAGGTCAAACACAAGTTAATCTCTTCAATTCCACTTCTGTACATGCAAGTTAAAATAGGCATTACCTTGCATGGTCCAAAGTCACTGAGGAATAATCTCCCAGGGAGATGAGCCATGTACATCCAAGACAAAGAATAATTGAAGTTGAACATTCCTCTACAAAATTGCTCACTTTAGATACATTAAAACACAAAACAATAACCCATAAAACACTTAAACATAAAATGATAGTAACATATGTGACATGGATATTGCTAAAGGATTGTTTCAGAAATGTTACTTTAATTTTCCACATTCCGAATCTCATCCTTATGTGTTTGTGTATATTAAATAAGATTATGTGATGCAATGTAAATATACATATAAATATATAAAGGTGCTGCAACCATGTATCAGAAAAAAGTAAAAAAGTTACAAATAACTTTTAAAGGGGCCTGTCACCACTCCTGGCATGCCTGTTTTAGTAAATCCTTATATTCAACATGAAATAATGCTGGGGGAATATTTTTATAATTCTGCATTGTGCTCTTATTTTGTTATTCCTATTAGAAATTCACAAATACATTGACAATTGTGTGTTACCTTTCCCCCTATTAAAAAACATATTTCCCTACACAGTCTGGCACTGTAAGGACTGATTGGGCAGTGCTAACTTGTGAAAGGACACCCCCTCAACTGGTAACACCCAGTTGTCCAGTTATTCCTACATTTCTAGAAGAAATAACAAATGAACATCACAACTCAGAAGAAATTATTTTAAGGAATTTACAGAATATTTGGTGATTGTAAACATGTCAGGAATACTGACAGGTCCTCCTCTTTAATAGTGTTGTCTCAGGAAGACATCCTCTTTCCACATGCCTTAAAAAGATGTTTCTTATTTGGGACCACCTTCTATTAGTCAAGGTGAAAAGCAACTCTGTCCTAACCATCCCATTTATGTATTACGTGTATTTAAATAGAAATCTATACAATCTAGATATACTATGCATTATAAATAATCATACAGTAAAGACAGCTTCATTGTCATTTTGGTAAGTAACTTCCATGGTCAAGTCTAACACTTAGACATAGCCGCTAGTTTACCTCTGCTTCACATTGTGCAGTTCCTGTCTATTGTACACTCCTACTACTGTTGATGGAGCTGGGCCTGCCCATATGGTGGGCACACACCTCCTTCCTGCAAATGGCAGGATTAATGAATACACCGGTAAGCTCTCCTCAGCAAATATCAACTAGATCTCACCTATTTTAGTCTACTCTGCCTTCAGCCCAAGTGATATTGGATCTTGTGTGCTAGATTCTGCAAGGGTTTCTTGTTACCATGCCGGATTGGATTCTTGTTATTGACCTTGGCCTTTTTACTAACTTTGTTATTAATCATGTTCTGCTGTTTTCCCATGCATTACCTCGGCTTGTGAATCTAAGCTGTTGCTCCTGGACTATTGGCTTGTTTATGACCTTGCTTTCCTGTTGCCTGCCACAGACCTTTGGCCTGTACTCAAGGATTCTTTGCCTGACCCTCTGGTGCTTCAATTCAGTGTCTCTCTGGCCTTTGGCCAGTTGCCAACTATACTGAAACAGCTTCAAGAGATAGCAACTTGATAGTCTCCCTGCAGCGAAGACCAGATCCCTGTATGGCAGATTAAAAGGGTGAAAACTAGGAAGGCTACTTAGATAACAGCCTTGAAAGTGGTCCAAAGTCAAATTGGTTAGGTGCCATAGTAAGCTCATGATCCGCTGCGCATTACATCAAGTTTTTGCACAATAGACTAGGTGTCCTCTGGGTCCAGAAACCAAAAATGAAAACCCAGTAAGTGCTAATAGATATTATTTATTTGCTTCATCTACACAGAAGTAAACTAAGATAAAACAAAGAGGAAAGTGGAAACAGCAGACAATATTTGTTGCCACCGCTAAATCAGTTTTTGTACAGGTACTGTATACAGACTACATTCCTGTATAGATACATTTTTTGCAGACACTTTTTTAAATACAGTAGATACATAATTCTGATCAGTCTGGTCTTGGGAATATGCAAGGTGATAGGTCCCCAATATGGACCAACTAGATTATTGCCAGTTATGCCAAATCTATGTACAGAACTTCTAAGGCATCATTGGTTTGTATGATCTCACTGCCAATATTTCTAATAAAAGTATCACATGCTGATGAAATTCTACAGGGAAGTTGTTCTCCTGCAAACCCTGTAGATGAAATAAAGAGACCTTTTTTATCTTTGGTTCTTAAATGACAAAACTACATTTTCATGTTTTAGAATTTTTTTTTTACTGTATGTTGTTTCTTCTGTAAATACTTAGATCTGTAATATCTAAAACATTTAAAATTTGGAAAGAAGAGAAGTAAAGAAGTGCCCTACATAAGTCCATACTTTCTGAAGGAAACACAATTTATGTTATATCACAATCAACCACATACTTGGGTAGACAATGTGAAACTGGCCTCAATACCAATGCCAAGATTATTGAGGCCAACCATTATTCCATCAGCCTTGGGTTTTTAGTTCACCACAATTTGCCATCATAGACTACAGTTATATAAAACTGTTTTCTGGTCATTTTGATGCAGGCTATACTCAAAACAAAGTAAAGTTAAAAGAAATGTGTCACCAGAAAATTACATATTTATTTTAACCACATCTGGACCGTCCATAGACTATATACGACCGGGAGGTCCAAGCTTAACCCTGCAAGGACGTATATACAGTGGGGAAAAAAAGTATTTAGTCATCCACCAATTGTGCAAGTTCTCCCACTTAAAAAGATGAGAGAGGCCTGTAATTGTCATTATAGGTAGACCTCAACTATGAGAGACAAAATGAGAAAACATATCTAGAAAATCACATTGTCTGATTTTTTAAAGAATTTATTTGCAAATTATGGTGGAAAAAAAAGTATTTGGTCAATAACAAAAGTTCATCTCAATACTTTGTTATATATCCTTTGTTGGCAATGACAGAGGTCAAACGTTTTCTGTAAGTCTTTACAAGGCTGGCACACACTGTTGCTGGTATGTTGGCCCATTCCTCCATGCAGATCTCCTCTAGAGCAGTGATGTTTTGGAGCTGTCGCTGGGCAACACGAACTTTCAACGCCCTCCAAAGGTTTTCTATGGGGTTGAGATCTGGAGACTGGCTAGTCCACTCCAGGACCTTGAAATGCTTCTTACGAAGCCACTCCTTCGTTGCCCTGGTGGCGTGCTTGGGATCATTGTCATGCTGAAAGACCCAGCCATGTTTCATCTTCACTGCCCTTGCTGATGGAAGGAGGTTTGCACTCAAAATCTCACGATACATGGCCCCATTCATTCTTTGTATGTATTCTCCCAATACTCTTCTGGAACATCCAAATGCTCTCTAGCAAACTTCAGACGGGCCTGGATATGTACTGGCTTAAGCAGGGGGACACGTCTGGCACTGCAGGATCTGAGTCCCTGGCGGCGTAGTGTGTTACTGACGGTAGTCTTTGTTACTTTAGTCCCAGCTTTCTGCAGGTTATTCACTAGGTCCCCCCGTGTGGTTCTGGGATT
The DNA here is from genome assembly GCA_947044405.1 of Leptodactylus fallax. NCBI lineage: Eukaryota > Metazoa > Chordata > Amphibia > Anura > Leptodactylidae > Leptodactylus > Leptodactylus fallax. The sequence continues at coordinate 6,763,237 of CAMRHE010000074.1, read as the reverse complement.
TTTGCTCACCATTCTTGTGATCATTTTGACCCCATGGGGTGAGATCTTGCGTGGAGCCCCTGATCAAGGGAGATTATCAGTGGTCTTCTATGTCTTTCATTTTCTAATTATTGCTCCCACAATTGATTTCTTCACACCAAGCTGCTTGCCTATTGCAGTTTCAGTCTTCCCAGCCTGGTGCAGGTCTATAATTTTGTTTCTGGTGTCCTTCCACAGCTCTTTGGTCTTCACCATAGTGGAGTTTGGAGTGTGACTGTTTGAGGTTGTGGACAGGTGTCTTTTATACTGATAACAATGTCAAACAGGTGCCATAACTACAGGTAATGAGTGGAGGACAGAGGAGCCTCTTAAAGAAGAAGTTACAGGTCTGGGAGAGCCAGAAATCTTGCTTGTTTGTAGGTGACCAAATACTTATTTTCCACCATAATTTGCAAATAAATTCTTTAAAAAAATCAATGTGATTTTCTGGATTTGTTTTCTCATTTTGTCTCTCATAGTTGAGGTCTAGCTATGATGTCAATTACAGGCTTCTCTCATCTTTTTAAGTGGGAGAACTTGAACAATTGGTGGCTGACTAAATACTTTTTCCCCACTGTATACAAAATCTTTCAGCTGTAGAAGTAGGGAGCCAGGAGCCAGCTGTTACTACAGTTGGAGCCCCTGTCCCTGCCTTTCTGATTGTTGTGTACATAGTGCTCAATGAGCTCACATGAATGCAAGGAACTGCATGAACTGCTGGGTCCTATATCAGCCCCTGTTAATAAAAAAATCTTGCTGCTAAGTCGATAATATGCCGACACTTCCTGTTTTTGTAGGAGAAATTTTTACAGTAGCCACCTCACTTATCAGCACACTGATTATTACAGGTATCATACATATGTAGATAAGACACAGAATACACCCATCACAATAAGTGATTTCACAGCTCATTTACTCCGTCCTCTGCAGAGGTCACAAATCATGTCTACAAAACTCTCCCATATCAGTCAATGGGGTGTGTTTCAGACCATCTATGTTCAATAGTTCATCTCCAGGAGACAGGAAATCACAAACTATTTTAGATTGAGATTTTTTTAAATATAGACAATAATATGGAAAATTAAAAACAACATCACCAAAAATGTAAAAAAAAAATCTGTTTAATATAAATATGTTATTTAAACAATAGGTCATTTTTTTTGGCAACACTTTCCCTTTAAAGTAAATAAAATAATATTCGATTTTTTTATGCTCTCTGTTTCTCTCTGTTTCTCTGGGAGCTCCTGGCATCTTCTGCATTTGTTTACATGTTGTAGCTTCCTGCTGTGTTAGCTGATGCATCATGACACTTGTAGGCTTACTTGCACTATCTCCCTCTCACATCAGCTCCCTGTCTCTCTAGCTATCCCGCTCACTACTAGCTCTTCCCAACTAACTTAACCCAACCCCCACCCCATCATAATTACCTATCTTCCTTCCAAACTTCCTCCTTCGAGATGGCTCTTCCCTCTTTTCTGACTCTGCCGCCACACGTAATAGTTCCGACACTGCTCTGTGCTCTGCAGCCGGAAATCCATCTCTACTGCACAGGTGTGGGAGGTGGGGGAGTATTAGTGACTTTCCATTTCCGGAAACGGGAAACGGAACGTCACCGGATAAGCAGAAAATTGGTAAATATACTGTACATTTTTGATAAATTATGTAATTCAGAAAGTATGCGGGGGGAGGGTGTTTAGATTAGTGGCAGTTTTTGTCACACATTCCTGTTTTTTAGGCAAAAATCTGTGACTTTTCCCATTTTGTGCCTTGTTCACCACTTTTCAAAAAATGCATCGGCCCAACAAATTTGTTATAAGTTACACCACAAAAGTGGCACAAGTTAAAGCTACACCAGTTTCAGTCTGATGTAAATTTTAATTATGGCACACGGGACCTCCCACAATGTTTGTGATTTATTAAGAGGTCAAGCCTCTAAAAAATTCTGGTACATCTTGCACCAACTCACAATTGGATCAAGATCATACATAAAGTACTGGTCTTAATAACTAGGTCCCTATGTATGGAACAATTAAAAAATGGTGAAAATTGCTTAAATTCAAGAAAAAAAATGGTAGACTTTTACTCATCTAAAAATGCTATTTATTTTGTCATGAATATACCTCATACTTTCTAAACCTTTTGGTAATTTTTGAAAAATGTTTGTAGTATGGTTAGAAATGCTCGAAGCATTTCGCTAAGTGAAACTTCCTAAATAGATTTGAGTAATTTAATATGTGAAGCAGCTCTTCCTCAGTATGAACCATTTTTAGGATATTGTCATCATATGTTTAACATGGGTCACCCCAAGGCTACAGATAAAGTACATAGGAAAAACTCAGCATGCAATGTGTCTGGCAGATATGTAAATAGTTACAGGTGTGGTCTGATTAGACACTTGGTCTTGCCATAAGAGGGCGTAAAAATATTTCTCCCACTGATCTATAAAAAGTTTCTCAGAGGCTACTTTTGGGTCGTATGCCTGTGGATGAGAGATCATTGACTGCTATACTTTTTGCCCACTAGGTATATTTTCAGAGGGCTGCATCATTGGTCATTTTTATGAATTGTCGACCATCTAGGCCATTCTGACCTAGCTGTTAGGAGGTGTTGGGAGCAGTGGACACAAGAGGACTCACACACATGGTAAAAGGCTCCAAAAGGCACAGTAGAGAGGATTGTTTGATCCACCAACAAACACAAGCAGCTCCCACTGTTTCCATGTCCACCATCCAGACACAGGTGACACCTTCATTACACACCCCTTTCTCTGCCTGGATGATTTCCAGATGCTTATCAGAAGGATATTTGGTGTCACAGTGTCCATTACGTGTCTTGCCATTGACAGCAAGACACCACTGCCTACATTTGTAGTGGTGTTGTGAATGAGAAACCTGGAATGCTACAAACCGGAACCGTATTGTCTTTAGCGACGAATCCAGGTTCTGCTTGTAATCCAAAGATAGTCAGATTCAAATATGGAGACCTTGTGATGCATGTTTCAATCATGCCTTTGCTGTGGAGCGCCACACAGCAAAGACATGCTAGTAGTACAGCTCAAGCAATATGTGCAGGACATTCTGCAGCCACATGTGTTGCCTCTCATGGCAGGACTTCCAGCAGGCATTTTTCAGCACTTGCGTGCAAATGTACCACAGGCTATCATGCAGAACCTCCACTCCCAATCGTATCTATCTTAGAGTCAGGCTAGAGACGGCCCAACAGAGTACTTGAGTCTCCTTTTAATTGTATAGTTTTCCCCAATAAACTTACCCTTTCGCTATAATATTGTAATCTGCTACATATATCATCATCCCAGTCTAGAGCTATGGCTCCTAACCTTTCAGAAAGTAACACCCACCTTTGAGCGAGAATTTTGTTTGGGAACCCCCACTATCATACTTAACCCCATTCAAAAAAATAAAAGTCCCTGTAAAATTGAAAACACTGTATTCTGCTTTGCAATTCTGTTCTGCCTCTATTTTGCTGTATTCTTCCTCTTATTCAGCCTCTCATGGTGCTGCATACACCTTAACACTAGTGCTAATGGCCACACTCATGCATGTAAGACAAGACATCTTACACAGACATATGATGCTGTTGCCGCAATGATCTCTGGGAAAAGTAGTTCAAGTCAATTGAGCCTCCACTTGGACTGCATTTCTTACACAGCCCTTCAGATGACTAGTAAGAGCCAATAAACATCCTTGACATTCAATAGGTCTTGCAGGCAAGTAGTATAGAACATGCCAAACTGTTCTGGAATTGTGACACAGCAGTCCCAATATGGCCTACATTCGAGTGTTATGTGACCCATCCGTCAATCAGCAGCCATATTGGCACTGTAACATCGCACAACCAAAATATCAGTGAACAGCTTGCAATCAATCCCTGGAGGTCTAACCAGGGGGTAGGAAACTACAGTTTGGTCCAGAAGTTTGCATAGTTCAGCTTTATATTTTTTACAGAAGTGCAATTTAACCGGTTAATCTGAAATACGATAATTAAATTTTAAATTAAAAATTTTTTCTATTTGACATTTTATTTCATGTTTTTTTTATCTAACTGTACAATAAACCTGGATATTTTTCAATCAAGCCTAATACAACAGTATAACGGATATTTTAATGATAATAAACGTAGGCGAGCTTATAACATTTAGTTAATAATGCATATGTCAAGGAAGAATAACCCTGAATAATCTGAAATCTAGATTTAAGACTAAATCATATGTGGTATATTGGACTTTAATCTACCATGTGGGAAACACACAGTTCCCTTCAACTTCTAAAAGATTATCATCAATATAAAAATATTTAAGATCCATCTATGTCTATCCTCTGCATGTAATAAATGTCTTCCATAAATACTCTCCAATTTCATTTTATTCTCAGCCAGGCTCAACAAATGAGAATGATGTTATCCTCAATGTATCATTCATCCTAATCCTCTGATGTGACTTCTTCAGCCATTTGAGAAATCGGTTAAGATTCATTTTATTTCAGTAAAACTAGAATGAAAGTGTTCTTTTCACTTAGCTCCTGGACACATTTGGTAACAATCAAATTCTTATTTCAAGAAGCCCAGAGATAAGGTATCTGTTAGCTCCACACTTGGGTAATTGATCGCATTTGTTTCCTGTACATGGCTTAGACCTCTCCTCCTCTCTTTCTTGGCATGTTTCATATTACCCTCTGCCTTGTTATCCCAGTAAAATGTTTTACAGTGGTGAGTGAGAAGGGGATAGTAATATTACAAACCATCTAATCGCTTGTGGCAGCTCTGTTGTTCCTGCTGATGCTCAGCTACACTTAGCACTTTACTTTAGTGCCTGGCTTTTGGAGGGGAGGATACACTCTGCCATTACTGATCAGCCAACACATCTTGGAGTCACAATATACAATGTATCAATGCATTACATTAAAATGTGAAGTCATAAAAGGTCTGTGAAAGTCAATTACATAGATTTACAGCTTTCCATACACAAAATTACAGAACGTTCTGCTGCAGGTATTTTACTGACATGGTGCATTTGTAGTATTTTGCATGTCTTCTGGAGTATAACTTGAAGCATGCTTCACCTTACAAGTTTTGTTTGGTGTTTTATAAAGTTAGGTAATATAGGCTAAGACTTTTTTATTTTTAATTTAATAAACTAAATAAATTACTTGCGTTTATCGCAAGATTTTCAATATTACATTACATTACAAATATGCAATACTCTATTACTTATGCAGTGTGAAGTAACTCATCCAAGCTAGGCTGTTGGGTCTTAATTTAGATTACTGATGTCATACTGTCTTTTATACAGGGCCATATTTCAGATCTGTATCACATGGATCCCAAATATGGTATCATTACATTTCAAAAGGGCCATGCTTACCATCAAATCAAAACACAGTAGTAAACACATGAATCCAAATAAAAAAAAAAAATCATTAGTGTGTGGTACATCCAGGGGGGTTTGTCTCTAGAATCACATTAAGATCTGCTACAATATGCCAGAATAATAAAGAGGCCCTCGGCCACTAAATAATTCTAGTGCACCACAAAAGATCCCATACACCAGAACTGAAATCTAATCAGGGATTGGCATAGATTTCAGGTATAACTCACACCAGTTTTCTGATGTGAGTTATAATAAATCTGATGGACTGAGGTGCCCTGACTTGTCTTGATCCCTAACCCACTCCAGCCAGTTTCTTAAAAAGTGGACAGCAGGCAGCATTAAGAAGTAAAGTTACACATTTTTGGCAAAAACATGAGCCAGGTGCCAAAGAAGCACCACATCTATTCAAGTTTTCTGGCATACATGATATAATAATTAGGTATATTTAAGAGGTAAATAATAAATAAATAAGAGGTAAACGCAATATGTTAAATGAGACCTCAAGAGAAGCCTACAATACGGTGCAGTCTCTGTTTTGCATACCATAGACAAGTCAAAATATATGGCCTGTTATCAAGCTAATTATTGGGAACAAATGTTCTTAGGGACAGTCTTTACCAATTGATCCGTGTAAATGGTTTTGGTTGGCTGATTAAATAAAATTATATATCGGTGGCCATTATCCCGGCCTTCGAGCTGTATAAAGGCTGTTTAAAAAAATAAGAGACTTGGTCATTTAGAAGATGTCATATGCTTGCAGTGATATAGATACAACTTAAGTTACTGCACAGCACCATGGAAATGTTGACATTTTATAAATACAATAATTATTATTAAGCTGGCCAGCACCACTGGGCTGTGTTGAAGGGAATTATATCCTGATAGTTATAATTGAGGTAAAGTCATTCGAAGCCTACAGAAAGCAAGGCTACTTCTATGACATTTGATCACACAAAAGTCATGGTAAAATTACAGGTCAAAGTCACCATCATGCAAGCTCAATTATTTATTCCTATGGAGAAAACATCAGACAACAATCACAGTTGTTGCAAGTCATTCTTGACTTTAATCCCCATAGGGAATCACTGAGTTCATCTAATAACTGTGGTAACGCGCACTTTTGTAGGAATTTAGGAATTACACATATATATATAATGAAAGTTCCCTGGGAATGGTCACAAGTATAAACATTTTATCTATATTTCATTGTATCGCTGTGAGCGGCAATCTCTATTCATTTCACTGAATGTGACTAGTTTATGTGATCTCAGGTAATGGATTTGAACAAACTTCATTTAAGATCTAATAAGGTCAGTGACCTTCCATGCGTTACTATTTCCTCCTTACCTTATCTTCACTTCCTTACACTATCTCTACCAAAATGTACAGGTTGTGTCCTTTCATCTGAAATCTGTCCCACCCCTTTAATTTATGCTTCCTTAATTAGGACTGTAATTTCCTTTTTCAAATTGAGTTTTTCTGGATTATAATGTAATATCTAAACCAAATGTTTTACTGCTGTTTACCCTTCCAAGACACAATCCTGTATCCTTGTACATTATTTATAGTCTGATTTTATTAATAAAAAAAATTAAATTAGCATTCTATTTAAATAACAAATTAAGTGATATTTTTGAATACAGACAAAATAGTTTGCAGAAATTTAGTTTTAACAAATGTCTTGAAAGATTTTCCCTTTTCACAGAAGAATAGGCCATTTAAGAATAATTAAATCCCCATGCAGGGGGTTAAGCACTGAGTCAATATGCTTTAAGAAAATTTAGAAATGCCTCTTATTGACTTCAAGCAGCTCAGTGTTAAAACTTAATTTGCAAGGACAATATTATAAATTTAAGGCGGAATTTTCATGTGACCGTCACAAATTGCCACTGATGCAGGAAATATGGGTGAAGCACAATGGGGCAGAGTTACCAATTCTATCTAATATATAGAATGAATAAACCTAAATGGTCACTATCTTTTCAGACAACTTAATCTCATTTCATAGAGTATGTGATTCTTGGCCAAAATGTAATACACTTTTGTTAGTCTATCCATAGATACATTCCATTCTGTCTTGCTTTTCTCATTGAGTGTAGAGGGCGGTCTTATTATCTCTTCACACAATAAATGTAGAGGGGAGGGCTTGATTTTCCTCATAGTCACAGATATGTATGTAAGCTGTTTCTGTTTGTAAAGGACTGAGGATTCTCACAGCTTACAGTGTAAGAAAAGTCTTGTATCTGTACTTGTATCTTGTATATGTACTTGTATCTATTTCTGGCTGCTTGTGTGGTTAGAGATAGGATATTATTCACAGACAGCAAGAAGTTTTCCTGACTGTAATCATAGTTTGTTTGTTTTTCTTGAGTTATAGTTGCTTGGTTGCATGTATTTTCCATGTATTTACAGTTCAGTGTTCCTGGCTCTCCGATATTATGGTCACTCGGGCTTTCCTCAGCTATGTGTTTGCAATTGTATAGTTACTCCTTGCAGAATGGCAGAACATTATCAGTAATGGAGAGGGGAGGAAGGGCAGACTGCTCCTTATTGGCTTAGAAACAAATGTAAACTGTGTTTCAGCCGTAATTTGATTATTAGCAGCAGAAAAACTGATAGGACACCTTATATGAAAGCTTATACAGTCATATAACAGACTGTACAGCAACACCTTGCACGTATTTCAACTTTTCATGAAAACTCAGGTATCCTTTAAGCTGATCATACAGATTAGATGATTGAAGGCTCAACTCACAGATTTCAGCAGGACCAGTCAACTACCTAATGTGTATAGTGACCTCTCGATCTTCCCTGAATGGCAGAATAACAGTAGGTTCGCACTAGTATTCGAGGACTCTATGTTATAGTCTATGGGATCCATGGTTTTCTGCGGGTAACCGCTTTTTAAGCGGATAGGGTTTCCGTTTTTCTGGTCCCCAAGTGGAACTGAAGAACGGAAGCCGGAACACTAGTGTGAACCTAGCATTAGGCAGAAAAAAAGTATCAGGCATTTCAATTGACCAATCCTTTTGTTATAGGGGGGGCCTGACAGCATCTTTCTCCTTTCTCCCATTTGAACACATGCAGTGCTCAGCTCAATTATTTGATTGGTAGCTCCCATGTATGGCCAACGTTATACTTGAGGTACATCTGTGGTTCATATTTTGACCAACTTTACACCTCCTATTGGTTGGCTTATTATGCAGCAAAATTTTGGTGAAATCTTAGGGCATGCTGTTGTATCTACAGCTATACCCCTTTCCTACTAAGATAATTTACTGTGGAAATCTACACTCAACAAGTATCTAAAACACTTACTAAAAGACATGTATGCTAGTTTTGTAGTGCATTTTGATTAGTAAATCTGTCCTGTGGTTTGGTTGACTTTGCCCTAATGTATTAATCTTTACTGTAGATTGATACAGTCATGTCCGTAAGTGTTGTGAAGCCTTAAATTTTTCCAGTAAATTAAGTATTATTGCAATTACACATATTTTGTTATGCACATGTTTAATTCCTTTGTGTGTATTGGAATAACACAAAAAAAACAGAGAAAAAAAAAATGATATAATTTCAGGCAAAACTCCAAAAATGGGCTGGACAAAATATTGGCACCCTCAACTTAATATTTGGTTGCATGCCCTTTGCAAAAAATATCTGAAATCAGTTGCTTGCTATAATTATCGACAAACTTCTTACACCTCTCAATTGGCATTTTGGATCACTCTTCTTTTGCAGACTGCTCCAGGTCTTCTCATATTTGAAGGGTGCCTTCTCACAAGAGCAATTTTAAGATTTTCCCACAGGTGTTCCATGATATTTAGATCCGGACTCACTGCTGGCCACTTCAGAACTCTCCAACACTTTGTTTCCAACCATTTCTGGGTGCTTTCTGAAATATGTTTGGGGTCATTGTCCTGCTGGAAGACCCATGACCTAGGATGCAAACCCAACTTTCTGACACTGGGCCCTATATTGAGACACAAATTCCTTTGGTAATCTTCAGATTTCATGATGCCTTGCACACAGTGAAGGCACCCAGTGCCAGAGGCAGCAAAACAACCCTACAACATCTTTGAACCTCCACCATATGTGACTGTTGGTACTGTGTTCTTTCCTTTTAAGGCTCCATTCCGTTTTCGGTAAACAGTATAATATTATGCTTTACAAAAAAGCTCTATCTCTGTCCACAAGACGTTTCCCAGAAGGATTTTGGCTTACTCACGTACATTTTGCTAGTAGTATAATGTTGTACCGTGTTAGCCATAGAAAGTACTGCTAGCACTCTCGAAATCTTACTATCAAATATACTCAGCCTCTAAAAGGTATCGCCTGATTTGTTCACGTATATTTTGGCATACTGCAGTCTAGCTTTTTTATGTGTATGTGTCAGCAGTGGGGTCTTCCTGGGTTTCCTTCCATAGCATTTAATTTCATTCAGATGTCGATGGATAGTTCATGCTGACACTGATGCACCCTGAGCCTGCAGAACAGCTTCAATTTCTTTGGAACTTGATTGAGGCTGCTTATCCACCATCCGGACTATCCTGCGTTGCAACCTTTCATCAATTTTTCTCTTCTGTCCACGTCCAGGGAGATTAGCTACAGTGCCATGGGTTGTAAACTTCTTGATTATGTTATGCACCGTGGACAAAGGAACATCAAGATCTCTGGAGATGGACTTGTAACCTTGAGATTATTGATATTTTTCCACAATTTTGGTTTTCAAGTCCTCAGACAGTTGACTTGTCCTCTTTCTGTTCTCCATGCTTGGTGTGGCACACACAGACACACAATGCAAAGATTGAGTAAACATCTCTTCTTTGTATCTGGTTTCAGGTGTGGTTTTTATATTGCCCACACCTGTTACTTGCCACAGGTGAGTTTGAACGAGCATCATATGCTTGAAACAAAGTTATTTACCCACAATTATGAAAAGTTGCCAACAATTTTGTCCAGCCCATTTTTGGATTTTTGCTTGAAATTATGTCCAATTTTCCTGAGTTTTTTTTTTTTTGTGTTGTTACAATACACACAAAGGAAATAAACATGTGTATAACAAAACATGTATAATTTCAATAATTTTCTGGGAAAAATACATTTTCCTGAGAAATTTTAGGGGTGCCAACACTTACGGCCATGACTGTATTATTAGGTCTTGTCCCAGACTACTACTGTAGTATATAAGGGCCAAATGATAGGTAGCTGATAACAGCTGATATCTCTCAGTTGAATAGTCCTGGCAAACAAGGGAATGTAAAACAATGCTTGTACTTGATGATGCACATAATAGAAGGGAATTAAAAGTTGAGAAATGAGTGGACTGGTCCTTTCATCTTTTACCTCCAAAATGCTATAAAAGTGAATTGGGGAATTCCTTTGCTTTCACTACTAGATATGAGACATCCTCCCAGGAATCTTCAAGAGACATACAATAAGTCTCTCCCGGAAACCGACCTCTCTGAGAGCCCACCTGTAGCCAAACGCAGATAACAACCCTGTGCAGTGAATTAGCCCTTTAAGCTGATTAGAGTGCTTGGGCACAACTCTATTTTATTGACACAATGAAGAGTGGACAGAAAAGGGTCTGAAATGAGAAAATCATTTCCATGCTGACTGAATTATAAGAACAAAAAAGCCTCTCACAGATGCAGCATTCAATTTGTCAAAAAAGGAAGCCACTTAATAGATAACAATGGATCTGAGCTGACAGATGAAATGTAAAACTTCTCTATCAGGACAATTAGCAGCTTAGCATAGCATTCAATATGGGGAGAGGAAAGAGTATACGAAATTCTAAAATTTAATTCTAGAATTCAGCAAAGTCTGATTCCCAGGATAGCACTAACTTCACTACTTAAGTCAATAGGTTTGGATGAAAAAACACACATTATAGATGCATGTTGAGCATTACTTTTCATCTGAAAAGTCAGTAATAGGCAGTCACAGATGGGACTACAAGGGAAACACATTATCACTACAGAGGAGCATGACTTGAGTAATTGACAAGGTGATTGATCAGTGGTCAACTCCAACAATTGCTAATAAAAATAGTTCTCATGCATTTACCCATGCATTTACTATGGAGCACCAAGGCTCCATAGTAAGTTAGCCTAAAACTTTTCATAAGGAATCTGTTAATTAGACAACACAGAATTTTTTATTAATTTGGTTTATAAAACAATTTTTCATTATCTCTCTGATTAGTTTTCTGCATAGTATATATTATATACTATACTTTTTCGCCTTGCTATATTTAATGAAACAACCATTGTAGAGAACCTACCTTAATAACTTGTATCTTTGAAATGATCCATTATTTTTTTCTCTTTGCTGGAACAATTCTTCTAAAAGATCAATATATAAAAGCAGAGACTGGTTTAGTATTATTCATCCATTGCCATCATTTGGATGGAATGTGAGTGAGACCGATAGATACGGTTGAGAAGACAAATTCTTAATATACCTCCAATGGACCTTTGTTATCAGTCATATCAAGCATATTATCTTTTTTGTCTATGCTGCTTTTTTTCATCTCCATTTTCCATAAAGTAGTACATCAAAGGCCTTAGGTAGTTTAGGTACCCTATTTATAGTAAATTGTACAAAGTAAATGTTGACCAACTTACAAAACTGAACATTGCCAAGATGAATGCATTTCAGACTGACGCCAAAATCTACACTAATTTGAGAACAATAAACATGCTTACTTGAGTTTTATCGACCAATCTTAACACATGACAGCATCTAATGCATTAGTATGAATGACAACATAATTTCTATTTACATTAGCTTTCATACATCTGCATTAAAGAAGGTTTCCCTAAAATTGAACAAGTGGGGGGGAGGGAAGAGAAATGGCATACGACAATAAGTGAATAAATAATTACCTAATAATTACCTTGGTGGTCTCGAGCCAGTGATCAACTGCAATGGTTATGTGTGTAGATGGACTCATCAAATAAAAAAAGACCATCAGAAACCACCAGAGTGACTCTTGGGTGAAGGGAATTTATCAGGTGAGTATTAAGTCTTAGAGTATTTGATGACGTTTGTCTTCACCCAATAAATATCCAATAAATACCAATTGTTCAGTTGGTCTGTCAATTTTAGAATACAAAGAAATTGAAACGATACAGCTTCGTCACTTATTAATAGATAATTCACTGCTTACTTCTCTTATTACATTGTTGCATACAGATATTTCTTCACATTTTGGGGAAAAAGATCTATTTACGAAAATCCTGATTTACTACATGGAAACCTATTACTTTCCTAATATAGAAGCTCCCCAAGGAGAAATAAGGCGAAAATTTGTACAATGCACTATTTTGTTACATTTAGACAGATTTAGCGCCATATATAAAAATATATCTTTACAAAGGGGTTATTTAAACATAATCAACTTTGTGTAACTCTGCTGACAGCTAGTCACATTTCACGGACTCTGTCTGTCTGGGACACTGCGATAACATCTGCATTCACTCAATATAAGAGCTTAACATGAGACAAAAAGTAACGGTTGCCACCAAATGCTCCATCATCCTGTCAGCTTTGACATGTCATCTGAATTTTTTGAATCACTAAACACTTGTGGGACCCTGGTACTTATTATCTTTCCTTGGTTTCTATACTCGCTCTGCAAAGCTGAAAAATGGAAAATCTGCAAACAAGGTGGATGACAGGCTGGGCTTTTGGTTGCCTAATCCTCAGGCCCTCATTCATGCTCACTGTTAATCTCTTAAAGCATTATAAAACTGGTCTACAAAGAAATGTGAATACCTCTCTCTCTGTGCTTCTTCAGGGAGAAGGAAGACGAGAGAAAAAAATAAGATCTAAACAAAGTTACCAACCTCACTATGAGTAAAATACTCATTAAACTACACCATAACTATAGCCAACAATACCACAGCAAACATTGCACAGCAAGTTCCACAAGTTTATTTTGTTCACTGAAAAGGACAAACCATTATTTTAGTAAGGTATTCTTTAAATACATTTATTTATAGCTATTCTTTATATGTCAACAATTATTACAAAGTTTTATTTTTTTTGCTTGTCCATGGAGCAGCAAAATAAAAAAATGAATAATGTTATGTATATGATCACTATGATCAAAATTTACACCATTTTTCAAAAATTTCTCAAATAAAAATATAAATTCAGTATTATAATTAAAATAGCTAGAATATGGTTTTCATAACTTTACAGAGATATAGAACTACATGCTGGTCTAAATTATTGATTGTAAAATATCCATATGAAAATGTGTCCCGATATTTTTACACATCTCTCCACTTGATGCTGTGCAGAAGAGCTAGATATCTATTCATGACATATCTTTGCATATAATTCCAATTCATTTTGATCTTAAAGGTAATCTATCACATAGAGTAGGAGGAGCAGAGCAGATTGCTAAATGGTTTTGTCAGAAAAGATTTTGTTTATTTTTTTTCATTTTAATTCCTGCTCATTCTGGCTTAGGAGTCCAGTGGGTGGTCCTACTCACTGATTGACAGCTATCACTGTATGCAAGTAATTCAGGGAATGGTGTCAGATACTAATAAGACCACCCACTGGAGTCCTGAGCCAGAGTAAACCAGAATTTAAATAAATAAATGACAAGTTATATTGATTCTTTTCCCACAAAACATTATTCCTCTGTGACACACTACCCACATATCAGACTGCATATCCAGCATGACAGGTTTGCTTAAAACCCAAAGACCCAAACTTACTATTGTGGTTATTACTAGATACTGGACTAAATGTGGCTCATCTTTGGCTCTTTGTGGGTGTAGGTTCCCAGAAAAACAGGCATGGCTGAAATGTGCCAAAAATGCGCCAACATTGTGTTTTTACATTCTGGCTCAAAGTAAGCCAACTAATATACTGAACTATACTTAAAGGGAATCTGTCAGGTCAATCTGGGACACTAAACCACCCACAGATCCTTATAGTCCTGGGGTTTAGTGTCCCAAATCGCCCTGTTGTAATGCAATTCGCAGGCACATTAAAAATAAAAAACCTTTATACTTACCTAGAGAAGGGTCCGATCGACACTGTTTGGCGTGAACAGTCCGGATTATTCATGAGCTTCTTTGTTGGCACGCCTCCCGGCGACTGCGCTGTTCTTCAGTGAAGCCAAAGATGGACACCCCGGCTTTACTGCGCAATTGCCGGAGTTACGGGATATGCGCACTGAAGCCGAGGTGTACTCCTCTGGCTTCATTGAAAAACTGCGCAGGCGCAGGGAGTACAGTGGCAGGGTGAGTATAAAGCTTTTTTATTTTTAATGCGGCCATGGATTGTATTATAACAGGGTGATTTGGGATACTAAACCCCAGGTCCATATGGATGTGTGGGTGGTTTCATGTCCCAAATTGCCCTGACAGATTCCCTTTAAGATATATCAGATTTATCATTCTGCACTAGCCCGTGTGATAAATCTGGTGTATTTTACGGACTGCCTAAGTTTGCACTGTCTAACTACTAGTAGATCTGGGCCAGTGCTGCTTCTATCAGTGAATAGAAATGCTCACTCTTGTTTACATTCAGAGGCTGAAAAATTGCCCTGCACTCTGTGAAAAACTATGGTCTTACTTATGACAAAATCACTTTCACAAATTCTTTTTGAGACTGTATCCTGAAGATTTACCATTTACTCTTGTCGTACTCTTATGACACAATCTAAGATTAGTTTGGGAATATAAATTATTTAAATTAAATGGGTTGTCTGCCTTATTCAAAAATTTACAGAAGTTATTGTAAAATGAAGAATGTTCCTGGCAAGCAAATCACCACCTGAACAGAAATTATGCCATACTGTTTGTCGCCATGTGCCTGGTGGGACCAGTTGGCCACATGACCTTTCCATTGTACACATCACTAATGATGGCAAGGGTTGGCTTGTAGTGGTCATGTGATGACAAAAAGGACATTATCACTGTCAGTCTGGTAAGGACCAGAAATGTAGGTGAATGGACTACCAGCATTGAAAAATGTGAGTTATGTTTCTTTCTCTATTTTTCACAATTTCCAGTCAGTTTTCTTAAATACAGTATGTTTATATGAGCTTGGAACAAACTTTCAGCATTTATGTTTGGAAAGCCAAAAGTAAGGGAAGAAAAGCATATATCTGTCCTAAGATAAAAATGGAAAAGTAGTAATATAAGGAGCAGACTAGCTGACCATGTGGTCTTTTTCTGTCATCAATCCATGTTTCTATGAGTAATTGATTTTCCCTGTCTAAGGTAGATTAAGATATTCTGTCTAAGGTGTCCTAATACAAGGGCCTATGAAAACATCTAGACATGTTGTTAACATCCTCTCCTGAAAGATGTCATCACATTGTCAACACCTGAATAATTCCGCCTGGTCACTTTTCATAACCCCAGTTGACCTTATTTTTGCCAGGCCATAGCAATGAATACTTTTAATATGTTTCACCTAGTTAACTGAACAAATGTGTTTTAGATAAACTGTGCCCAAAGTCTTCCAACTAATATAACCGTACAACTGCATTCTATAACCTTACACATGTATTAAAGCTCAGTAGCTTTGTATATGAACATTTCTCCGCTTTTCTCACTGTCCAATCTTAATAATTTCTATTGTAAATCTTGTTTTTAGTTTACTAAAATTCTTTCTCACAAGTGAAGTGACTAGTAAAGCCAAGGAAATTGAAATGAGAGAAGGCAAATATACATGTAATGATGACTTTTACAGAGTCCGAGAGTTACTAAATAAACTTGTGCTGTAATTTAATGACTTGGACATCTTTGATATACAGTGATCACTGGTACATAGGAAAAGGGAGGACAGATTCATTTACTAAGAGGTTAAAGGATTGGGCATAAAATACTACATTGACCTCTTGGAGTGCACTGACCACGCACCTTTATTTCAATTAGATTAAGTGCTCTGTGAAAGATTCATGATATTGTTGTTTATAGAATACAATATCCTATAACTGAAATGTATCTGCCAAGGATTGAGTAACGATAGTAAACATATATGGCAATCTATACACATCATCTTTCCCTAGCATATTCATTTCAAGGAAATAAAATTGTGTAGAAATAAGTACTATCTGATTTTCACTGCTCAGTATGCCATCTACTGACCATTAACTACAGCGTCATGAGTACTGAAACACCATCTCAATGCAGGACATATAAAAGTATAGGAGACTTTAGTACAATAACAATAAAAGACGGTTTACTTACAGTATTTCTAAAGGAAAGTTCATCTAGTAATCTGTTAGATTAGCTAAATGGTAGGTTGATTTAAGAATTGTCCATAACAGTCTGTATGTGACAAACGTATAGAAATCATTAAAAATAGATAAACTTTCTTTGTGTTGCACAAGTTACTATAAAATATAGCATTTAAAATACATAAGACTTTAGAAAGCACTGATATACAGCACACATAATAAACCATAACTGGAAATTATACAGTTGGTGAACAAATACTGCTAGTAGAACATCTTCCTATAAAACATAGGTTCATCTTTCAAGAAAACAGGCTTGGCTTTCATTCATAACAGAAGCCACGAAAGCTCCATCATATGTCAGACACAAACCACATACCATGGATCCTATTGGGTTACAGTTGCTAGAACAGCCAATACAGACTGATAGATGTGAGCATGGCCTTACAGTTACATATTACAACAATCCCATAATATACCTATTATTAACATTGGCCCTTGTAGTAATAAAGAAGATATGATATGGAAAATCCAGCATCAAAGCTGTTTTATGTCAGCCTTTGCCTGTTCCACAGACAGAAAGCTAATGACAGCTAGCGTTCACCTAATAGATTTAATGAGAAACTATCACCTTTCTTGTTGGCCTCCATGACAGCAGTATAAAGTAGTGACAGGCCTTAAGCTCATGAATGCACAACTCTCTTGGCTCTCAGCATACTACAATGGAAAAAAAAGTATCCTTTTCCAAACTACATCATAGTTATACATAGACACCCAGTTGAAATCAGCATGCCTGCCACTACGGCATGCTGCTCTCAGAGAGGGCAACAACAAGAAGGATAGAGATTCCCTGTAAAGGCTTTACTTCTATTAATAATTATATTTTTAGTGTTAGAGTTCAAATGGGGCAGGAAAACATGGAATAGGAAACAGGGATTTGAAATTTCCACTTTATTGCAAAGGTTTTGTCCAAAATCAGCACTGGAAATCCACAATGGATCAGCCATGCTCAATGCTTGGTGCCCATTGACATCAGTGGGCATCCTTTGATTTTCAATTATGCTGACAGTTCTCCACGGCCAGTCATTCATATTATCGGGAATGTTGTAGACTTGCCCCCATATATTTTTTTCTCAAACAGTAGTGAAATGAATGCTACAATGTACACCAAGACAACCTTTATAACAGATATAATAAATATTCAAAATAATGTGGAAGACTTTTAAAGTTAGGAACAAATTCTTTTAGTAACATAGATGTAATGGTTATTGTTAAATTGACAGCCCAAATCCAGCTTCAGAAACCCTGGGTGGCCACACAGATGTTTAAGGGGAAATGTATTTTGGATACATTTTATTAGATGCCAGTAATTAAAATAAATGGCAGTCTACTCAGTATATGGACATGCAGGATCTGCCAAAGAAAGAGACACTCTTTGTTAGCAACTCTCTTCTCTGGATAATGTAGGACTGGCCTAAGATAAGGATCACTCTCTATGGCAAAAACAATAATATTTAGGTATGAAGAGAGTGAAAGATTGAGCCAGGGGCCCCATGTTGCGAAAATGCAGTATTTTGACCGCGGCAGAAACTCTGTGACAAAAAATGCATTTTACAGTACCTGCAAAGTGGATGGGATTCAGGCTAATCCCATCCACACATTGCAGAAAAAAAAATCAGTTCTTTGGCTGTGACTCCCTACATGGGGCCTTAGCCTAAAGGAGTTTTCTGGGACTTAGGATACCTTGTCCTTAGGATAGGTCATCAACATTAGACTGGTGGATGTCTAACACTTTATTTGAAAGGGACTGAGCTGCAAAGAGGTCATGTGACACATGAACGTGACATCACAGACCTGTAAAGAAGAAGTGGTACTCACCCAAGTGCCTGAGATACTTCAAAGAGTAGATTGGTGGTGGTGCATCAATTTTGTAGTCCCAGAAAAAATCTTTAAAATGTGTTTAATTTCAAAAACAGTGGGAGAGTTATCAAGACACTGCTCTTAATATCCTGTACATCACCGAAGGATGTGCTTAAGTTATGAAAATATGCATGCCGTTAAGCACATCCTTCAGCTGTTCATGCCTCTAGAATTAAACCTATGTCAGTTAGTAACTGGTATAGACTTCAGTCATCACCTATGCCAGATAACTTCATTGTATACACGAAAAATGGACAGCACTCCGGATAGTTTTATGAGCTTGCTTATTTAATCAATTGTATAAACATTCCATGGTTTTACATATCAGGTAAAGCCGCATAAATATACAAGTTGTCATAATGAAGTAGAATACAGGCAAGTAGACGTAAGTTGCAGGACAACTGCCAGAGGTGAGAAGTGGGTAGAAAAACTGGGCCCATGAGGGGAGTCCCCAGAAGATTGCAGGTGCAGCTCTGCAGGGGTTCAGTCAGCCCCCTATGGAAATTGTGCACCCATCTGCATCCTCTGGAGAGTGCTGCTCACGCACACAATAGACGTATACCAGATAACTGACATGAATGATAAATCTTCCAGGGTTGACAGCCCCGTCCACATCCCATCGATGCCATGCCCCCTTTTTGGAAATTGGAAAGGGCATCAAAGAAAAGCCATAGGGGGTTAATAAATCTGCCCCATTGTTTCACTGACTGTACCCTAAAGGGAAGGACACTTGTGACGCTTATATCAACCATAATAGAGACTTACCTAGACATCCAATATGTGGATAAATTCAGTTCAGACAACAGCATAGTACACAAAAGTCAGAACAAAGAGTTATCTCAAGCTGATCTGCGAGCGTGTTAATTTTAGTTTTTAATGCATACACTACATAGGATCTTCTTTATTTGCTATCATGGCACACCTTTGTTCCATTGAAAGAGTGACTTTCACCTCTGACCCGAGCAAACTAGTTTAAGAGTTCCTGAACTTTAGCACTTGTTAACAGGGCACTGGCCCTCTTTTCTGCAATAAAAGAAATGATAGAGAGTCACATAATTGAAAAGACTCACACTGCTATGGTATGCAAAGCGAATTTAAAACTGAAGCCCAAAGACTTGGCCAGAAAGAAAACAAGAATGAAATCAAATGTCTGAAGAGCTTTTGATAGTCTCTCCAGGCTTATGTCCCTTTGTTCAGTAAAAAAGCCATCACTGATTTCATTATATCCTAGAAACACAATGGCTCTATTTCCAAATCATGTTACATGATTGATCTACTGATTCATCTTTCAGTTATTGCACTTCATACAATTGTGCGCTCCAGCTAGTAATAGTGACTTTTATAGTGAGTTTCTATCACTATTTATACTTTTATACTGTATATTTACCACAATATCTGAACTTCAAAATACTTAACATGAATCTATAGCAAGCAAGAAAACAAAAATAAGTATAAAATAAAATTATCATGAACCATAACTGTGATATAACTAAAGTAGTGTCTCTGTATTCTTCAAAAAATAGAAATTCTGGCTCAAGTTTTCTTTCTAATTCTGCATTGTGTGGTGTCATTCCTATTAGACATTCCTAAATGAATTGATAACTGGGTGTTACCATTCACGTTGTAAAAGGGGGGCCCCTATACACTTTGGGTCTGTTAGTACTGATTGGAAAATGTAAAAGTGTGTGGGGACACTCCAAATGGAGAAATCCAATTGTCAATGTATTCATAAACCTCTAGTAGGAATAACAGAGGAACCATACAGAGTTATGTAAGAAAAGCTGACCGCAGGGGCTTAGCTATAGGGGTGCAGAGGTAGCAATTTCTACTGAGCCCTGGGGGCATAAGAAGACTGATATTAAGAAGACTTAAGAATACAACATTATAGGTAACAAATGCTAAGTGGGGGCCCCTGTTACGTATTTTGGGTCCCTGGAACTTCAAGTAATGACTTTGCTTTACAGGTCCTCTTTAAAGGCTTCTGTATATGGCATGGATCCATAATTCCCAAAACTGTAACAGCGTTTTAATATAATAACCCCAGTGTTTCTTTACATGTCTCTGATTTCATACAGACACATAACAGAAGATTCTCAGATTCCAAATGAATCTGACAGAAAAAAAAAATTGTGGGATGTTCCATCAGACTGTAAATGTGAAGGTATGCTCCAGACAAACTAGTACTGACAGGGAACTAACAGTAGTGGATGGAGCCTTTATTGATGAGCCCTAAAACTTAAAGAAATAAAGACCTCTATAATCTGAGGTTGGTTGCTATGGATGTGCTGCCTGACAATGCCATTAGAAAGAATGTGGTTGTTAGGCAGTGTATCCATAGTTACCAGACAGTCTGACTCAGCTGATTAGGTCACAGATAGACTGACTACAGTATGTGCTGACAACAGGGAACATGGAAGGAAGGCCATTATTATTGAGACTGGCATTATTTATTAATTAATAAGTAAAATTTATTGTAGCCCAAACTGGAATTGAAAAAAAAAACCTTAAGACAGGTATACAGCTACCCTCCCTCTCCATGTAGTACCCACTCCTGCATTTACTACATAAAACCAAGCTCAACCTCTGTCTGATACAGCACTCAGTGAATAAAATAATATATTTACAGCTGCTTCTGTCGATTAATGTAACTGGACCGTTCATGATACTTAGGCTCAGACACAAGCCTAGATTTTTGACCATCCATCAGTTACCTCTTTATTGCTCTGCGATTGGTGACATCACCTCTTCACTCATTCACAAATAGAAGATGAAAGCAAACAGATCCATCTCACTTACATTTACCAAATCAATTTCATTTTACAGTCAATTGCATGGTGACATATTGACGGTTTAACCTAATGGCATCAACTGTATTAATAGAAGCCATGTCATCTTTGAAACCTGGCAATAAATGTCTAGAACATATTTACCGATTAAAAAGAGATATGATCCCCTGTCACTCGCTCCTAAATGAAGATGAAACCCATGTACTATCTAGTCAACAGACAATTAATGATACGGGCAAAATAACAAAGTTATGATCATACTTATGTATATGCACTATGTAGTTTCTGTGCTCCTCATGCAGCAGCAAAGCTAAATACATAGGTACATGTTGAATATGGACTATAGTGTAGACCAAGAGTCGGCAACACACGACACGCGTGCCAAGAGCGGCAAGCGAGGCATATCTCCCTGGCACAACAGCCCGAGTCCCTGAGCAGGTGGCACTTGGGCGACCCGCCCAGCGGTTTCATTCGGACAAAACATGTCCGAAACAAAACTTCTATTATTATACTATGGGGTCTCTTCAGACCCCAAAGTATAATAAGCGGAAGACCAGGAGAGGTGATCAAATATAAAAAATAATGTTATTCACCTTCCCTGGACTCCAGCACAGCTCCCTGTTCTCTTCGATGCTGATGTCAGAGACCACTGATAGTGTCTCAGGGGTTACGTTGGCATCATGACACATAATGTTTGTGACCCCTGAGACCCAATCAGGGCTCATGAATAAAGCCTCCATCCACTACTGTTAATTCTATATCAGTCCTAAACCCAAAATTTTTGGAAAATTCGTTGGGGCCACTATGGGATATTATACTGTGTGGAGGGGACACTATGGGACATTGTACTGTGTGGAGGGGCCACTATAGACATTGAACTGTATGGAGGGGCCACTATGTGACATTATACTGTGTGGAGGGGCCACTATGGATCATTATACTGTGTGGAGGGGCTGCTATTGGAAATTATACTATGTGGAGGGGCCACTGTGGATCATTATACTGTGTGAAGGGGCCACTGTGAGACTTTATTCTATATGATGATGTGTTTTTGCGCAAAAAAACACTGGCAGATTTCCAATAAAAATGCATGGATATTTGTGCAAAAACGCACCATGTGAATGCAGATTTACTTAGAAGTTAAAATGTACCAGTGGCCTAGGAATGGATGCAGCTATAGCTGCATCCAGACACATAGTGTGTCACCACTCTAAGGGTGCTGCTACATGGTGCTCTTGCCATGGTTCTGCCACTAATTGAGGGCTCCACTTGTACTTTCATTGCTTCTAATGGGAAAGTACAGGTTCATCCTGGGAAATAGTAGTAAACACATGCGTCTAGGAGCATCTTGTGACAGCACTTCTGTGTTATGGTTTGCGGTATATGACATTAGTATAGGGGTCGTCAGCATTACAATTATTGCACGCCACTCCGAGTACCTCATCTTTGATTTTTTAATTTAAACCAGCATGCCGTACAGAAAAGATTGCCTACCCCTGGTATAGATACTGGTAGATTTCTGTTTGTGCTTTTTTCCACATAATATAATATTACTGAGACAATGGAAATATAAATGTAAGACTAAATCACATTTCATACATTAGGAACAGCGAGTAGTGTGAACCTACCTTCAATAACTTTCAGTTTCTTTCATTTTTTTGTCTCCATAAACACCTTCTGTAACGCCTTTCAAGAAATCTGATAAAAATGTATTGACTTCTATATTTGTAGATTAGAGCCCTACCCAGGTTAAAGAGGACCTGTCACCTCTCCAGACATGTCTGTTATTGTAAATACTTGTATTCTGTATGGAATACCTATTTTAAAATAATCTTTTCTTATAACTCTGTGTTTTGCCGTTCCTCTATTATTTCTTTTTGAAATTTATGAATAAACGTACAACTCTACCATTCTTATAATGAAAATGGTGTGTCCCTGCAAAGTCAGCACTGTTAGGCTAGGTTCACACTAGTTTTGTGCTCTCTGTCCTTCGGATCCGCTGGGGGAGAGTCGAAACACTGTTTCAGCGGGTACACATGGATGCTGTTGGACCGCATTGACTATTATGGGGTTAGTCAGGTGTCCGCAATTTCAAAATTGAAACGAGCAGAGAGAAAAGTCCTCCATGCAGGACTTTTCTCTCTCTGCTGATTTTCTGTGGTTTCTGTGATGGACTCTGCCACAGATGTAAACCCAGCTTTAGAACTGATTGGCCAGTAGGAGAATATGTAGAGACACACCACCAAATGGTGACACCCAGTTGTCAATTTATTCATGATTTTCTAGTAGGAATAACAGGGAATCCCACAGAGCACAGAAGTTTATTATAAAATGGGGAATACAATTGATCACTAAAACAGTCATGTCTGGAGAGTTGACAGGTTCTCTTTAAATGAACACCAAATGTCAACAACTAATATGAAGAACAGAACTAGTATTATTTTTACATATGTATGTGTTGCAGTCGCTTCTCAAAACTGAAACTGTGTAAGGAAAGATTATTTCTGGAACTATTTCTAGACTTATTGTCAATCTCATGGATGAACACTACAGTCAGCCTTTTCCCTAGACTAATATGACTGGTCCCAGGCACCAATCGATAAGATTCAACTGCACAGTAAATAGAGATAGTATAGACTGAAATTTTAGTGTCCCTTTAAAGGTGTTTGCAAGGTTATCAGAACTCTGTGCACATTGACTGTGACATTACATACACCATTACATATACAATATTCCAACACCTGCCAGTCCTTTGTATTGTTATCACCAAGTAGCCTGCAGAGTGGAGGCAGCAGCTATTGTTGGACGCACGTAAGCATTTGTAGAGAGCAGTGTATAAGGGTCCAGGTATACTGCCGGTTACCAGTGCCAGTCAGATATTCCCACTGGTTTGTCTCCATTTACATGGAACACTCGTCAGTACTGTAGGTGACTGTATGTGATTGTCAGCACAATTGTTTGTTCACATACAGTTTTAATATTGTTGGCAGCACGTCCCTGTTTATATGATGCAATGTAAAGTAGACAAATGACAATTTTAATGTCCATATAAAGATATGATCAGCCAACACATGAGCATATGCTTGTTTGTCAGCTGATCATGGACATATTTATACAGGGCAATAATCGGGGACAAGCATTTACAGTTATAGATGGATAGATAGATGGACAGAATGTATTACAACCCATGACCACAGAAATGGAATTGCAGCATCCCAATGGATATTGCTTAAACACATTGCATTGATATTGCCTGTTTTATTGTGTACGTGCCACCGTCTGTATATAGTTTGCAAGCTTCTATGTACATTTCCCTTATGTTAGGGTTGTGCCACTGAGAATGGAGGTCTGGAGGAGTAGTTGAGGTTAACCAGAGGATAGACAGGGCATCCTGGGAATTATTATTCAGCCCCTAGAGGCTAGAACACAGACTTAGAGAAGTTGGAGTTATCCGGCATTAGACTTATATAGCTATGTACTGGACATCCCTTGGTGAGAAACAGTTACCTGGTTCAAACCCACATTCTATAATGGAACTCCCATTGCAGGCTCCCCTGTCCTCTGTATAGACTTTGATGTAAGAAGTAACTTATACATTGAGATAGACATATTAATAGAATATATTACAAAGTTTCTTATATTCACCTGTACTATTAATTTGAAAAGTATTTTTATAATTGGAGGATACACTTTAATATAATAAGTGGAAAAATAAACTCCTCCAGAATAGAACCATTGTTATACTGGTTCTTCGCAGGAGGGCATATCTTAATTTGACATCTCCTTTAAGAATTATTCTGGTTGCTACGGGAACAGGAACAGTTCTAACAACTTAGTTTAGCTCCTATAATATCAATGTAGGTTAGTTCATCCTTAATAAGATTACTGGGAAAGCTAAAACAAATACACATAGAGATTTTAGCTCAACATCCAGAACAATAATGGACAAACACTTGTTCAGCTCACTGTTATTCCTCCTAATCCCCCCTTCCCCTGTAGAGATGCACATTGGGCTTGGCCAAGTGAGTATGTGTTCTCAAGGGGGAGAGGGTAAAAAGCCTCTGCCAGACACCTCTGAGGAGCCTTGCCTACTATAAGAAAAAATTGGCTATGTTGAAATTCAAGTTGCACCATCCTTCTTTACCCTGACATACTTCATACATACACATAGGATAGTCATCTAGTCCCATTCAAATTTGCATGTTCAGTTGACTTCACTCTTATCTGTTTATGTATATGGGAACCTTAACATATGAGTGTTGACGATATCTCTGTAAAGTGATGCGGAATATGATGGTGCTATATAAGTGAATAAATACAAAATGAAAGAAAACTGCAGAAATTAATTGTGGCTAACACAAGTATCATCCACATGTATCATGGGACCCAGGGGTTGCCAAGAAAGCATTTCAACAAACACCATTATTCCACCTCCACCTGCCTGAACTGTTGACACCTGACATGAAGGATTCATTGATTCATGCTGTTTGTACCACATTCTGACCCCTCCATCAGCATGGGGCAGCAAAAATCTGGATTCATCTGACAAGGCAAAGTTATTCCACTGTTCAATGATCCAATTTTTGGATTCTGTTGCCCATTGGAGTCTTGCCTTTCTGTTTCCCTTAGATATTCTGCAGCCAATTTTTTTTTCTCATAGTAATTCACTATTTTGGTTTTGACTAGACACTGGTTTAAACATAGTGCAAGGTAACACATCTTGGTGCATCTAGTTTGCACTAAAAATTTCTGACATACTACACATGTGGATTCTTAGAAAAATGGAACTTGATTTAAATGTGCCACAATGTGACAAAATGCGACAGAATAGTTTTAACAAATTTAACTCAAAGTCACCTAAAAGGTGCATAGACTAGACAGTTGAAAGATAAGTCAGATTTATTAACCAGCACTGTGATAAATTTGGCACTTTCTCAGACTGCCTCTCTAAGGTTATGTAGATTGTAAGCCCTATATGGGACAGTAATTAACAATATCTGTAAAGCGCTGGGAAATATGATGGCGCTATATAAGTAAGCATAATAAATACATAAATAAATAAATAAATAAGGTGTGCATTATCTATCTATTAGTAAATCTGGGCCATTGTGTTGTGCATTCAGATGCATTAGCTGTAGCACCAGCTTTGTGTTCCCTACAATTTGCTTGACTGTGTATCACATATTCATCAAAACAATTCCTGACATCCTCCTCTGACCCCTTTATTCAACAGGTTATTTACTGTACATCCACGTGATCTAGCCTTTTATTAACTCTGAAACTATCTTGCCCAGTTACATATTTGAAAGCAGTCAGGAGGGAAGAACTAGCTACCTTACTGTTACAACATACAATAAATTCCTATATCAAATGAAGATTAGTGGTATAAGCCACCAAAAATTTTGTGTACTGTGTATATTGAGGTATTATATGGGTATGTGTTCTGGAAAACCTCAGGAAAACACGCAAACTATCGAATAACTTAAACACACAAACATCTGCTGTGACAACTGCGTACAATCTGGTAAAATAAAATAAAAAAACAACAATTTAAGACTAAATGTTAAGTATGAAACAACAAACACATCAATATGAAAATTGCACAAACTACTTATTCAACAGCTTCCTAAACAAACTGTTTTAATGCAGAGTCGACCATTTACTTGCAGACATCTAAATGTTTGTGAAACATGACTTGTGTTCATTCTTGTGTGTTTCTCTTACCAATAGCTGACTGAACGCCTGAAACTAAAGCTAGACCCCGGGCTGAATGCATCAACAGTGTATTTATGCATCAGTTAGCAAAATTACTGAAGGGTTACAAAAAGAGCACACCAACAAGTCAAGGTTGCCCAAGGTAACTAAATAGGTCGCTAGACTCTACGGCACCAGCTTGGAAGCATTCATTTCTTACAGCCACCTGAGAAAGAGATCAGCTGCAGTATGTAAGAGGGACAATGACATTCCTTTGAATTCCTAATATTATATTTTTATTCAGTAAAGTTAATAAAAAAAAATTTTTCCTGATAGAGCACCACTTTTTCCACGGAGTTTGGTTGGTATTGCAGCTCAGCCCCATTCAAGTGAAAGAACTGAGCTATAAAAACAAGCTCTGTCAATAGACAAGAGTGGTGCGTGCTGTGTCTCAGACAGCCACATTAACTGGAACTTGTCTTTTTTTGTGTATAAAGCGCTATCTGTTGACAGCATGGTATAGAGCAGAAAGAAGTAAGCAGATTAATATACAGATTAATATACAAACTAATATACAGATTAATATCGTTTATTCAATTCCCTTCTGAAGTCCAGTCCAGTTCTGCTTAATGACAGACAGCTACAGTCATATGAAAAAGTTTGGGCACCCCTATTAATCTTAATCATTTTTAGTTCTAAATATTTGGGTGTTTGCAACAGCCATTTCAATTTGATATATCTAATAACTGATGGACACAGTAATATTTCAGGATTGAAATGAGGTTTATTGTACTAACAGAAAATGTGCAATATGCATTAAACCAAAAATTTGACCGGTGCAAAAGTATGGGCACCTCAACAGAAAAGTGACATTAATATTTAGTAGATCCTCCTTTTGCAAAAATAACAGCCTCTAGTCGCTTCCTGTAGCTTTTAATCAGTTCCTGGATCCTGGATGAAGGTATTTTTGACCATTCCTCTTACAAAACACAAAACAAATTCCAGTTCAGTTAAGTTTGATGGTCGCCGAGCATTAACACCCCGCGCCAGCCCGCTTCAAATTATCCCACAGATGTTCAATGATATTCAGGTCTGGGGACTGGGATGGCCATTCCAGAACATTGTAATTGTTCCTCTGCATGAATGCCTGAGTAGATTTGGAGCTGTGTTTTGGATCATTGTCTTGCTGAAATATCCATCCCCGGCGTAACTTCAAATTCGTCCTGATTCTTGTACATTATTCTCAAGAATCTGCTGCCCCATTCAGAGTTGAATCCATGCGAACCTGAGCTATAAAAAGCAAGCTGCTGTCAATAGACACAGAGTTTTTTTTGGAATGCTGTGTTTTTGTTGGCCCTGCCCCCTTTTTGTATGCCCAACCTCTGTGTCATCAGCCCACAGGTCTTCTTCCACATTAAGCTGGACTTGTCCAATTTGCTTTTGTTTTTTCTTGTATAAAGCGCTGTATCTGTTGACCGCATGCACAGTGACACCATCAGCAGAAAGAAGTAAGCAGCACTCGGGGGGTGGGGTGTGGTTCCGCTCTCCCCCCTTTTTTTCTCCTTTTTTTTTTTTTTTGCCCGCCCCCTCTTGGCCTTAACAAGACCCCCTTGGTTTACATATCCAGATTACTATGTCCTCAAAGTGGAAACTGACAGGTTAATATCGTTTAGTCATTTTGTATCCTTCCCCTGAACAACTATGTTGAACAATCTTTGTTTTCAGGGGGGGGGGGGTATCCCATTCTGAGAGTGTTTTGAGGACCCCATGAGCCCCCTCTCCAGAGGGGATTCAAATAGGGGAACAACTTGCAATTGGCCCCCTTAAATACCTTTTCTCATGATTGGATACACCAGGCCATGAAGTTCAAAGCTCAGTGAGAGTTACAAAACAAATTTTGTGCTACAGTAAGTCAGTAAAAAGTAGCTCTGCATGGGAAGTCATACAGAGAATTAATATAATGGTCCCAAATTTTTTTACCGGTAAATATTTTCCGAAATTTCTGGCCCGTTTTGATTTCATTGATGGCTGTTGCCCCCACACTATTTAGAACTAAAAATGATTAAGATTAATAGGGGTGCCCAAACTTTTTCATATGACTGTATCTCTGCATGGGAAGTCATACAGAGAATTAATATAATGCAAATTTTCTGAATATTTCACACAAAGCTCGATAACAATCTGCAGCTCAGATGCCAAGTTCCACACATGACACACTCCATTTTAGACTAGCCATATTCACACTGGAATATTTAGTTTTTATGGAGTTTTCACGCTATGTTTGCCCATTGACCCCACCTACATGCCATCATATTATTAATAATTAAGAAAAATGAAAAACCATTAGATATCACAATTCATTTTCTATTGTATCAGAAGCTTTAAATGGAACTAAACTGTAAACATGGCCTTATATACTAGTGGTTTAGTGTCCCAAATAAGCCTATGGTAAGCCTGCCCTCCATGGGTTATTAAAAAATATGCCCAGTACATGTGCATTTTCCCCAATAATGCCAGGGCAGTACACTTTGCTCTCTCTCTGCACACGTGACAGACATTGGAGGCACATCTTTTGGGAAGTAAGTGGGGTCTTTTTTTTTCTTTTTTTTTTTTTAAAAAACAGAGATGGATTCACAGATTCATAAGCACATGCTAGTTTAGTATGCCAAATTCTTCTGACAGATTTCCTTTAATGCTCATTGCAAAATTATAATAGTCTAATTATAGGGCCCAGATCTAGAGAGTAATAGCTGGGTGAAAAAGACATCTCAGAACTGGATGGTAGGTAAACGTAATTAGACCTCAAGGGTATTTGCCCCGGTGTAGTATGCTGCTGAATTCTATACAATTATATACACTTCAAAGACATACTGATAGGGAATGTAGATTGTAAGCCCTATATGGGACAGTGACTGTCAATGTCTGTAAAGCGCTGCGGAATATGATGGCGCTATATAAGTAAGCATAATAAATAATAATAATATATGCAGTCAATTTATCAAGGCTGCTGTGTAACACTATCCAACTGAGGTCATTTTAGTTTTACCATTTGTATGCAATCATTTTTTTATCTAAATTATGTTCATTTCAGAAAATATCTATATGAAGGAGGTTTTCCGAGATACTCATTCAATATCCTATCCTTTAGGATGCCCATGAACCATATATGTCTGGGCATTCTGCATCTAACTCTGCAAGGACGGACCTGCAAGAGCAAGGAGAAAGCCATTACAACTGGACAACTCAGAGCTAATTTATTGTAAGATTAAGGCCCCATGTAGTGAGCCACAGCCAAAAAGCGCTGCAGAAAAAAACACAGCGGAAATGTATTGTGTTTTTTCCCGCAGAGCTTTTAACAGCAAATCTGCAAAGTTTTCCTCTGCTGACTATCTGCCTCTATTATACCTAAACGGAAAATGCCAGCATTTCCTTAGGTATAATTGACATGCTGCGATTTACAAAAATGCAACGGTTTTTGAAATCGCAGCATGTTCAATGTAGATATTTATCTGCAATGTGTGGATTGGATTAACCAGAATCCCATCCACTTTGCAGGTACTGTAAAATTGAAGCATTTACGCTATGTGGGGCCCCCAGCCTTAAATATTTTATATATATGTAATTTGTCATGAAAATAATAATGTAATGTACTTACCTCCCAGCCAGACAAAGGATTTTCAAGATTCATACAATGTTCTCCTTCAAATGGTCCAAATTTTTCTCCAGCTGATATTTTCACTTTTGTCCATATTCCCAACCCTGAGCCTGGAATACTGGATTCTCGAAGTTCAAACTCAGAAGGTATTGGAATGTCGTCTGGTATATAAATGGGTGCTCTGTATGGTGATCCCTCCTTAGGTGTGAATTCATCACTAGAAGAGGCTGGGGAAGATAGATCTGGGAAATTTGAACCTGATGTAGTGCCAGTCCCATCATCAATATGTAACAACTCTCCATCTATGACCTCAGAAAAATGTTCAGTGGAAATATCATTATCTGTAAATGGATAGAGAGCAAAGATTAGCACTGCATATAGTATTATAATATTGTTCTCCTAAATCACAGATTATATATCTTAATATAATAAATTTCTATACATCAGCTACACAGTATGTTAATGGTAGTTACGGACATTGAGTTATAGCATAAATATGATTACAGAGATTATCTCATCACAACAACCTCATTTTATCTTAAAACTGGCATGGCAATTAATCAGCTGATCGGCATGGGTCCAGCTTCAGCAACCCTTAGCACTCTACTGTAATTGCTTGTGGACGTTGTGACTGATCAAACAGGGGACTTGTAGGATTCCATGATAGTCATTCATAGACCACAGAATAACTTTCTATAAGGTCCTTATTTCCCAGTCCTAGATAAATGACCTCCTTAACTTTTCCTCATTTTAATTTTTTCCACTTTAGTAATTTGATGAAGCGACCAAAAAAACTTTACGTCGTTCAATGTATTCAATGTATGGGATAAATACTGTGATATTTTAATAGTTTGGGCATTTTGGAGGCAACTATACCAATGTTGTTTACTTTTATTTTTATAAGAAAAATTGGTAAATTGGATGATTTGAGTTTCCAATGCTTTTATGTTTTGTGCATATATACAGTAGGGAAAAAAGTATTTAGTCAGCCATCAATTGTGCAAGTTCTCCCACTTAAAAAGATGAGAGAGGCCTGTAATTGTCATCATAGGTAGACCTCAACTATGAGAGACAGAATGAGAAAACATATCTAGAAAATCACATTGTCTGATTTTTAAATAATTTATTTGCAAATTATGGTGGAAAATAAGTATTTGGTCACCTACAAACAAGCAAGATTTCTGGCTCTCACAGAACTGTAACTTGTTCTTTAAGATGCTCCTCTGTCCTCCACTTATTACCTGTAGTAATGGCACCTGTTTAATATTGTTATCAGTATAAAAGACACCTGTCCACAACCTCAAACAGTCACACTCCAAACTCCACTATGGTGAAGACCAAAGAGCTGTGGAAGGACACCAGAAACAAAATTGTAGACCTGCACCAGGCTGGGAAGACTGAATCTGCAATAGGCAAGCTTGGTGTGAAGAAATCAACTGTGGGAGCAATAATTAGAAAATGGAAGACATACAAGACCACTGATAATCTCCCTCAATCAGGGGCTCCACGCAAGATCTCACCCCGTGGGGTCAAAATGATCACATCAACGGTGAGCAAAAATCCCAGAACCACACAGTGGGACCTAGTGAATGACCTGCAGAAAGCTGGGACTAACGTAACAAAGACTACCGTCAGTAACACACTACGCCGCCAGGGACTCAGATCCTGCAGTGTCAGACGTGTCCCCCTGCTTAAGCCAGTACATATCCAGGCCCGTCTGAAGTTTGCTAGAGAGCATTTGGATGTTCCAGAAGAGTATTGGGAGAATGTCATATGGTCAGATGAAACCAAAGTAGAACTGTTTGGTAGAAACACAACTCGTCGTGTTTGGAGGAGAGTGAATGCTGAGTTGCATCCAAAGAACACCATACCTACTGTGAAGCATGGGGGTGGCAACATCATGCTTTGGGGCTGTTTCTCTGCAAAGGGACCAGGACGACTGATCCGTGTACATGAAAGAATGAATGGGGCCATGTATCGTGAGACTGAGTGCAAACCTCCTTCCATCAGCAAGGGCTTTGAAGATGAAACGTGGCTGGGTCTTTCAGCATGACAATGATCCCAAGTACACTGCCAGGGCAACGAAGGAGTGGCTTCATAAGAAGCATTTCAAGGTCCTGGAGTGCCCTAGCCAGTCTCCAGATCTCAACCCCATAGAAAACCTTTGGAGGGAGTTGAAAGTCTGCGTTGCCCAGCGACAGCCCCAAAACATCACTGCTCTAGACGAGATCTGCATGGAGGAATGGGCCAACATACCAGCAATAGTGTGTGCCAACCTTGTGAAGACTTACAGAAAACGTTTGACATCTGTCATTGCCAACAAAGGATATATAACAAAGTATTGAGATGAACTATTTTTATTGACCAAATACTTATTTTCCACCATAATTTGCAAATAAATTCTTTAAAAATCAGACAATGTGATTTTCTAGATTTGTTTTCTCATTTTGTCTATCATAGTTGAGTTCTACCTATGATATCAATTACAGGCCGGCCTTATCTTTTTAAGTGGGAGAACTTGCACAATTGGTGGCTGACTAAATACTTTTTTCCCCCACTGTGTATATATATATATATATATATATATATATATATAGATTTTTTTTTTTTTTTACTTTTACTTTGTAAACTTTATTATTACCTCAAGGGGTTTGAACATTTGCTCTTTGGATTGCTTATAGATTGCAGTACTATAATGCTGCAGTCTATGGCAATATCACTATGCTCCTAATCAGCCCTGACATAGGTACAGCTTAATAGGAACTTATGATGGCAGGCCTGGGATCTTTAACTTATATTTTTTACTAAATAAACCAGGTAAGTAAACGTATTATTTTTTTCTAATTTGTTTTTATTTTCTGATTGCATATTTTTAAATTGTATTCTCTGTACATGACTATGGGGGAAGCCAACATGACTGAGCTGATATCAGCACTTAAAGATGTGCTTTACAGCAGACACATGGACCATAGGCAACAATAGTCATGGGATAACTCATTGACTTTTATGGGAGACATTTTTACACATGTTCTGTGACCTGGTAGGAGGTGTGCTGTGACCTATTAGCTATTCTGAATGGTGAATGCTATTATAGAGATGTTTCATTGTAATCCTGCCTGATTATGATCATAAATCTTTCAGGGCCAGTGGCCCCACCCATGACACCACCCTCCGCAGTCCCTTTTTGGAAAGTCACAATAAATTTTTACTGTGCAACTGGCACTTAAAAAGTTGCGAAGTCATGGTTTGTGACATTCTTATGCCATTTTCTGGCATAGGAGGATAATGAATCTCTTCCTTTGTCTTTAGCTTATTTTAGTAAAAATGCATTTCACATGTTTTCAAAATTTAGTGCCTGATTCAATATGACTGATTTAATTCATGAATGTGAGGGGATAGTTTTCTTTGCCCTATAGATGACTTTGGTTCTGGAAATTGTTTTTAGGGTCCAACAAAATGATAATAGTTTTCTATACTGTAGTAACTAGCTGGTTCCGGAAACAACATATAGAAATATAAAGGCCACAGTGAAGAGAAAAGTAAATAGGTTAGTAGTGTTCTGTCACTGGTAATGCATTTCTTAGTACCTGTTATATAATGTTGGAGAAGAGTATTCAGTTTTATGACTAGCTTACTGACACTATGCATTATGGGACTAATGAGAATTGCATCTTTTTTTTAGAGCATATCACATTCAGCTACATCCCAGTGAGAAGTGCTCGGACAAGTCTAGCTTCGTGCTTTGTATACCACAACTAATAAATCATATTTCGGAGTCTCCAGACTGCAGTAGAACCTTAAACAGCTCAGTAAAGATCCATCTGTGCTTCCCTGCTGCCACCACCAACCCCTGACCCCTGAACACCATCAACCTCTCTTAATGCATAATTTAAACAGGGGCATTGCAAATCCAATTCCAAGAGTGACAACATATATCTGTTTTATGGCTTTGGGTAATATTCTTGCTGCGTATTACACCATGTCACAGAAACAAAAGTATGCAATAAATGAGCAAAAAACACATAAGCAACATACAACATCTCACAGACAGAACTGAACTAACTTTTAGTATCATTTGTTCTCTAGCAATTAGCATGACTAGGGTTTTCAATGAATAAAGCAAAATGAGAAGAACACATGTATTTCTCTAAATTCTGGTTATAGTCTGGTATATAGACTATAAAGTCATATATTGGTTAATGAGGAGCTTTCATGTCCTTTGACATCAGCGTTATTATATACCGCTAGAAAGCTGACAATGCATTGAATTCAGCGCACTGCCAGCTTTGCTGGTATACGCCCTGATGCCAGAGATTAACAAAACTAATGGTACCGATATCCCTCCACTGTCACTGAGTTAAAATTGGACTGCCCAGATGTATATAGCCTATGGTTAAGGACCATGTGTTATGTAATACTGCCTAAATCTTCATAAAAATTGAGATCCCTCAGACACCTTGAATGGCAGACAAATCCACAAAAGCTGATCTCTGCTTAAAGACCTCAGGTCAGAATTACTACAGGGTACAGTATGTTTACATGGAACATACAGCGTCTTTGCCACCGCAGGCCAATTTGCAGGTTTTCAAGTCACTTTATGTCAATTAATGCTGTGGCTTATCAGCACAACTTTCACCTTCTGAAACTAAAATTTGTGATTACCCTTTGAATTCTGCCATGAAAACCAGCCCAAACTTCTGTGACTAAAATTCTGTTCCATTCATCTGAGCACATGGATTTCTACTATTTTCATTCACATGAAACTGTTACCTATTTCCAAATACAACCAGTAATATGTTTATGGGAATGGAACAGCAGGACAACCAGCTAAAGAAAAAGAATGTAATTTTTTGCATTAACTCTCTGTGTAACTGTGAAATGTCATTTTACAAGGCCAGATCCACACTCTGGCTATTGGCATTTTTAATCAACTTTCAGAGATGACAAATACATCATTTTTTGACATTTTTTGACATAATCTCCCTGCTTTTCAATACACTTTGTACATCTGTCAACAAGTTTCCTATTTTTTAAAAAAATGTTTTTGGCTGAGCTGCAAGCCATGAATCCACCTCTTTATCAGACATGAATCCGCATTCCCATAACAGGACAGAATCAGCTAACATGCACACTCAATGTTGTCATCAGTCATGGATGTGAATAGGCATCCATCTCCTTCATGCCTGACACTTGTGTGACTTTCCATGTATTTCTTTATCCATCGATACATAATTCGTCACGACAACCACGACAAAAAACCTTCATTATACCGTGCACAAAGTCCTCAATAAATACCAGCACCCGCTGCTTTTCTTTCTTGCAAATCACAAGTGGGGCAGCCATTTTTCTTGCACAGTCACAAATAAACTGACATAACACATCCAAGCCTGTACAGTAGTGACTGGAGAGACAGC
Organism: Leptodactylus fallax; assembly: GCA_947044405.1. NCBI lineage: Eukaryota > Metazoa > Chordata > Amphibia > Anura > Leptodactylidae > Leptodactylus > Leptodactylus fallax. The sequence continues at coordinate 6,727,149 of CAMRHE010000074.1, read as the reverse complement.
AACCTCCTATGGAAAGCACTGATAAGACAGTGCAGCTAAGAGAGGTTTTAATATAACCGGATTGGGGATCATTTTTCATCATGCCTTTACTGTTTTAAAAAGTGTATGCCTATGATGTCATATTGTCTCAATTTCCTTTTAATTTAAAGGGGTATTCCTTTCCCAATATTTATGGCTATATCAATCAGATATACTCTTCAGATAGGGCCACATTCTTGAAATAGATAATAGAATAAGACACGGGACTCACATCTATCAGTTATGGTATATCCTATAGACCCAGCGATATATACAGAGGTGGAAATACCTCTTTAAGTTATCTTTGTTTCATGAATAATAACAGTAGTGTCTGGTATGAACAGTGGGTTATTGACTATCTCCTGGTTAACCAGCAATAGCCCACATATCTGCTGTAAGCATTCAGTAAGTGTTTACAAGTATAGTAAACACAGTTTTGGCCAGAAAAAGCTAAACAGTTATGTCCGCCGAATCGTAGCAGAACAGTAAGCTAGGTTATAAATTCACAATAAGAATAGTAATCATAGCAAAACACAAAAAAATAACATGAAATAAAATGTTGGAATTTTTAGTTGGACTTTATCTGTCCTAAGAAGGGAAACAGTAAAAAACCTGTGTTGCTGTTTTTGGCTCACACTTCTATTCTGTGTGCTGATGAAGCTCGGGATTTATTATCTGATTACCCCCAATAGTATTTATGAGCTCCTAAATTTTTTATACATAAAGGCAATAAGGCGTTGTGGGATGAAGATTGCCATAAATTATTTACCAGACCACTTGGATGGGATCATATGAGACTTGCCAAACTCCTGCCATGCACAAAGTCTGTCTGGGAAGAGATTTACTAGTAGTAACTATATGGGTTTCCTTCCTTTATATTCACTGGTGTTACTTAAAAAATAAACAAGACAAGCTTCAAAGGAAAATACATAGTAAAGGTTAATTGGCATTGGGTGTAGACCAGTGAATATTCTGATCAGTTTGTGCTCCAAGAGGAAAAAGTCCACGTGGAGCAGGAATCAATCCCTTGCCAAAACTAACTCAACTCCATAGACACTATACAGCTCTTTCCATACCCAGCCCATCTGGGGCTTTCATCATATTGTGTCTTTTTCTGATGCATATTTATCATTAAAATATGATATTGTGCATCACTTTTATATAAGCACTGAAGATGTGGTTTTATTTCTTGTGGCAGACTAGTGTGTATGCTTTGGTCCTAAAAAAGGACAATAGGACCAACCTTCTATTGAGGAGTTCAATGATTACATAGAAAACAAAACTATATCATAAAAAAAAATCTGAGCAATTCCATCCCTTCATTTCCTCATTTACTTTGAAACTATTTTGTCTCATATTACAACTAAAACTTAAAAATATATTTTAAAAAATCTTCTTTATACAACCCGAGAGGTCAGACATGTCCTTCCTCCTTATGCTCCTCCATAGTGTCTTGTGCCTGACTTTAAGGAAACTGGTTGGAGCAGGAGTTCCCCTTCTCTGCCCTGTCTGCAGTAGGACATATGGATCAGTCACACCTCTCAGCTCCTGTCTTGCAGGAATAGAACGGACAAGTGGGTTAACACGTACAGTATATTCCAGGATTTCTTCGGAAAACATGTAGAAAATGCAGCAGACTGACAAAATTGAGGGTGATATCTAGATCTCCTGTTTTACTTTAATAATTGATTCACCATGTAACAATTTTCAAAAAAATATTTGTTCCCAGTTGTTAAGTGTGTTTTCCTGATTGTTTGTACCTTAAATGAATAGAAAAAAGTTATTATTCCCTGTAAACTTTGCTTTTGTGGTCAGCACAATGATATTTTGAAATTGATCTATTTTTAAGGATATTTGCAATATTTCAAGATACTTAAGAAGCTTCTGGAATTGTGAGAACTATCAAGAAGTTTCTAGAACTGCCCAGAATTACCTAGAACTTTCTGGGACTGTACAGAATTGTAGGTAGCTGTATAACTACAGTTATATAGGACCACTATAGCCCTTCCTGAGAGACAGAGAGACAGGATCTAATTGATTGAGATTGCATAGTAAGTGGGCAATGGCCATCACAGACAAAGGGGAATTGACCTAGACAGACAGGTGTAAATTCAATATCTATTCAGATTCTGATAACGACAGTATTCACACTTCACCCCACACCCATTACAGGAGGAGCTTAGGAATGTAAATGTATATATTGTGTGTTACTCTGGTACCGGGTGATCAATCTTGCTCTGCTGAATCCTCAGTACACTCTTGAACTTTAATACTGCATGGAATAAAGACCATTTTTATCAAGTTTGGAGAGACATCCTTTTTCCTTACAGTTCACAGCAACTTAGTCAATTTAGATGGCATCAATAGGTTGCATACATCCAGCAGACGCATTATGCTACGTATGTGGCCAGTTTATAAAGACAAGAGCGAAAAAGTACTCTGTGGAAGCATCTGCTAAGATGTGTAAGGCCTACAAAGCATACTTCGGCATGCCTGTTGGTGACCAAGACAAACCATGGGCTCCTCATTTCACATGTGAGCACTGCAAGAAAACTCTTGAAGGTAAGTGGATAAATGCTACTCTCTTAAATAGCAGAACAATGTAAAGTGGGAGCCACTGGTGGACCCACGCAAGGTGCTGATGCCACCACTACACATCAAGTTGGGGCTCATAAAACAATTTGTCAGGGCTCTAGATAAGGAGTCGAGAGCTTTCAATTACCTCCAAGATCTTTTACCTAAGCTGTCTGAAGCAAAGATCAAAGCTGGTGTCTTCGTTGGACCACAAATCAAGAAGATCATAGAGTGCAGTGAATTTCCCAAGAAGCTGAATAGGAAGGAGAGAGCAGCTTGGAACAGTTTTGTCGCAGTGGTTCGCGGCTTCCTAGGCAATCATAAAGATGAAAACTATGTACAACTGGTTCAGACTCTGATAAAGAACTATGCTGCAATGGGCTGCAGGATGTCACTCAAAATCCATATCCTTGATGCTCATCTTGATAAGTTCAAAGAGAACATGGGAGCTTATTCAGAGGAGCAAGGCGAGCGCTTTCACCAGGACATTATGAACTTTGAACGCCGTTACCAAGGACAATATAACGAAAATATGATGGGAGACTATATTTGGGGATTGATTCGTGAAACTGATTTGCAGTATAGTCGGAAATCTCGGAAAACCGCACACTTCTGAACAGTTTTTGGTAATCTGTGTAAATTTGCAGTGCATATAGTGTTCTTAGTCTGACTGTATAAATGAGAAGATGCAAAATCGTCTGTTTCTAAAGTAAAAATGCATAATTTTCGTTGCCGTGGTCACAAAAGCGAAGTTTATGATGAATGTAAGCAATTTTTAATTTGTTTTAGACATAAGCAATTGGAATATAACATTTAAAAGCTGGGAACAAAATTTGTGTTACATAGTGTATCAATTTTTAGGTTTATTGTTCTTTTGCTAGAATGGTCAAGTTTGCATATGTAAACCAGAGAGAGACTTTTTTGGATGATTCAACACATTCTGCAATGAAACATATGTGTAACCATATACCTCACATGTACATACTGTACATACACACTGTGGCACATTTTTCTCATACTCCTTTATGAGTGCTTTCAATAAAGAATAAATTGCAGTGCTCTGGAACAAAACACAGTGTCCCCATAAAAGAAAGACAGATAACTCTTACGTTTCCAGTCACAGTGTCCCAGACAGAGTTTCAAAGTTCCAGACTTAAAGTGCCAACCACAAAACCTTCACAAATGTCACCACAACTATCCCTATATGTTTAAGTTACACAACAGAGCAGGAATAGCATTTTACTTTCCCACACTCTTACACTGTGTTTCTGATGCATGGAGAAAGTAGCAAAAGTGATTTCACTGGATTTGAGAAGTCAGAATCAGTACTTTACAATTATACATGCCTGGAGGTGTGAATGAACACTTTACATTGTCAGTCGTATTTCAGATCAGCCAAACGGATTTATCTCTAGTATTTCAAGGGGCTAAAATTAGTGATAACCTATCCTAAGGTGGGTCTACACTCCCCCTGATCAGTTGTTCTCAGCACCTGATACACAGAGAACGGAGCAGGAAGCAGACAGCTCTGTGTAATAGTTGAACCTGGTAAGAAAAAAAAGAATGCACAATGAGCTATTATAGACTTATATATGTTTTCTCTTAATGCATCTCCTCTGCCCAAGGGAACCAATTGCCTTTGGAATGGCAACATTCTCTGACATGAGAATATCGCATTGGATCAGGGAGCTGAAACTCCTTTCGATATTTACTGTGTGGGTATCAATATTCATTATAGATGAATTTCTCTGCTACAAAAATGTTAATTCTCTCATTTTAATTATTAAAAGATGTCCAAGGACCTAGAGACTCCCCAGTGTGACCTAAAATACAATCATCAGAATACCCTTTATTCTCCAGGACATATATGTATGTCCTGGTTCCCATTAGGATGAATGGTGAGCTCCATAGCCAGTCACAAACCATTAACTTTTCAAATGCCGTGGTCAGATGCTAACTTTCTAGGCAACAGAACAGCTCTGCCACAGAGAGATCACAGGTTTGTTAATGGTATATCACTATTGAGCTCTGTTTGTGGCAGTGTTCTCTAATAATATAGCAATTTCAACAAAGACAGCAATACAGTTGTATTGCAGTCTATGGCAGTGTTTTGAAACCTGTGGTACGTGTACCCCAGAAGGCATGCGCCATGGCTGGAAACCAGTGGCAGATTTAATGAATGCTCAGGTTCTAAGGCCGTGATGGTGAACCTATGGCATGCGTGCCAGAGAGGGCAAGCAGAGCCCTCTCAGTTGGCACGCGTGCCGTCGCTATGATCGCTCACTAACGGGGAATCCGGTACAGGATTCCCCGTTAGTGAGTGATCGCTTCTTTCAGCTGTATGCAGGGCCGCTCCAGATGCGGATGAGTTAAATACAGTGATGTAGCAGGAGCCGTCCGTGGACAGCCCCTGCTTCACCATTGTGTGTGAAGCACATCCTTGTGTGCTGCGGTCTCTGGAGCTGCGGGCGCGATGTGATGACGTCACTCACATTGTGCTTGAAGCTCCCTGAACAGTCCGGAAAAAGAGACCTCACAGAGCGGCAGCAGAGCGAGGAGGGGTGAGTATCAGTGTTTTATTATGTTAAACTGGTGGCAGATGAAGGGGAAACATCAAACTGAGAGCAGATGAAGGGAAGACATCAAACTGAGAGCAGATGAAGGGAGGACATCAAACTGAGAGCAGATGAAGGGAGGACATCAAACTGAGAGAAGATGAAGGGAGGACATCAACCTGGTGGCAGATGAAGGGAGGACATCAAACTGGTGGCAGATGAAGGGGGCACATTAAACTGGGGGGAGATGAAGGGGACATTAAACTGGGGGCAAGTTGTAAGGGGGCATTAAACTGGGGGCACCTGGAGGAGGACATTAAACTGTGGGGGTAGCTGGAGGGGGACATGTCTGCCTCTAGTTGCCCCCAGTTTAATGTCCCCATCCAAGTAGCCCCATGGTTTAATGTCCCATTCCAGCTGCCCCAGGTTAATGTCCGCCTCCAGCTATCCCAGTTTAATGCCCCCCTCTAGTTTCCCCCAGTTTAAACTGGGGCACCAGGAGAGGGACTTAATACTGTGAGGCAATTGGAGGGGGCCCACTGTGGAGCATATAATACTGTGGGGGGGCCCACTGTGGAGCATATAATACTGTGGGGGGGCCCACTGTGGAGCATATAATAGTGTGCGGGGCCCACTGTGGAGCATATAATACTGTGCGGGGGCCACTGTGGAACGTATAATACTGTGCGGGAGCCACTCTGGGCATATAATACTGTATGAGGGCCACTCTGGAGCATATAATACTGTCTGGGGGCCACTGTGGAGCGCATTGTACTGTGTGGGGGACCTTCACTATTTATATCACACAGTATCTGTTTTATAGCAGACTTGTGATATTACAGGCTGTAATAACATTGCATGGTCACTATAAAACAGATCCTGGTTAATTTAAGGTTAAATTGCCGTGTTGGCACTTTGCGATAATTTATTGGGTTTTGGATTGCAGTTTGGGCACTTGGTCTCTAAAAGGTACGCCATCATTGTTCTAAGGCATAGTGGCTGCCAAGCAGAGACAGACAACAGAAGACGTTGGGTATATATATATAGAGAGAGAGAGAGAGAGAGAGAGATTTTTTTAAATCACCCCCTTTCCTTATATCACAAAATAAAAAACAAAAAAAGTATCCCCATTCCAAAAATGCCTGTTCTGTTAAAATTATAAAAACATCCCATACGGTTAATGCTATAATGGAGAAATAAATCAAAGTGCAATTTTTTGTCACTTCATCTCCTCAAAAAAATAAAATAAAAAGTGATCAAAACATGATTTAAGCTAGCCCCACAGAAAGACACCCCATACACAACTCTGTACACATAAATATTAAAAAAGAAAAGTGTGTCAAAATATAGCAATGTTTACAATTTTTTCAACATTATACAAAATTATATACACACATGGACAAAATTTTTGGTACCCTTCGTTTAATGAAAGAAAAACCCACAATGGTCACAGAAATAACTTAGAAAAGCCATACTGGAATTTGCCAAACTACATGTTTACAAGCCACAAAGCTTCTGGGAGAATGTCCTATGGACAGATGAGACAAAAATCGAAATTTTTGGCAAGGCACATCAGCTCTATGTTCACAGATGGAAAAATGAAGCATATCTTGAAAAGAACTCTGTCCCTACTGTGAAACATGGAGGAGGCTCTGTTATGTTCTGGGACTGCTTTGCTGCCCAGTGTCAGAAAGCTTGGTCTCAGTCGCAGGTCATGGGTCTTGCAACACACAGCTAAAAACACCCAGAACGGCTAAGAGGAAAACATTGGACTATTCTGAAGTGGCCTTCTATGAGCCCTGACCTAAATCCTATTGAGCATCTTTGGAAGGAGCTGAAACATGCCGTCTGGAAAAGGCACCCTTCAAACCCAAGACAACTGGAGCCGTTTGCTCATGAGGAGTGGGCCAAAATACCTGTTGAGAGGTGCAGAAGTCTCATTGACAGTTACAGGAATCGTTTGATTGCAGTGATTGCCTCAAAAGGTTGTGCAACAAAATATTAAGTTAAGGGAACCATCATTTCTGTCCAGGCCTATTTCATGAGTTTTCTTTTTTTTAAAATTCTGTTGAAGCATGGTTGAAAAGCAATGTCTGACTTTCATTTGTTCATTTTCATAGAATTTTTACATATTATTACTTTTGTCAGCTTTGTGGCTTGTCAACATGTAGTTTGGCAAATTCCAGTCTGGCTTTTTTAAGTTATTTCAAGGGGTACCAACAATTTTGTCCACGTGTGTATGTTATAAAGGTATTAAAACATAAACTATATAAAACTTGGAATCACTGTGATCTTACTCAAGATAGAGCATGTGTCATTTTTACCACACAGTGGATAATCTAAAAACAAAACTCTTAGGCTAAGGACCCACATTGCAGAAATGCAGCTTTTTTGTTGCCATGTTTTGATTCCTTAGAGCCTTCTTTCCTAGATCCTCTAGGAGCTGTTTTTCCCTCTACATTGCGCTACTGTGGTGCTACTTGTAAGATCTAAATGTAAGCTCTAAGGATTCGAAACAACTCTATTTCATTTGTTAAACTTGTTAAACTCTCCCAAGCAGAATCATGTATTAGATGGTTGCCTATTCATTTTAATGGGGCTATGTGATGCTACATTTATCCAGAGAATTGGCATCAGGAGCATTTTTTGGCTGGTCTCTGAGATTTTCAATTGCTAGATGGTGATCAGCTGATTTACAGAAAGGTATGTGTAAATGGGCACAAAACCTTTATGTCCCCTTGGATCAATGACAAATTGCTACAGTGGGGAAAAAAAGTAAGCAAGTTCTCCCACTTAAAAAGATGAGAGAGGCCTGTAATTGACATCATAGATAGACATCAACTATGAGAGACAAAATGAGAAAACATATCTAGAAAATCACATTGTCTGATTTTTTAAGAATTTATTTGCAAATTATGGTGGAAAATAAGTATTTGGTCACCTACAAACAAGCAAGATTTCTGGCTCTCCCAGACCTGTAACTTCTTCTTTAAGAGGCTCCTCTGTCCTCCACTCATTACCTGTAGTAATGGCACCTGTTTGACATTGTTATCAGTATAAAAGACACCTGTCCACAACCTCAAACAGTCACACTCCAAACTCCACTATGGTGAAGACCAAAGAGCTGTGGAAGGACACCAGAAACAAAATTGTAGACCTGCACCAGGCTGGGAAGACTGAATCTGCAATAGGCAAGCAGCTTGGTGTGAAGAAATCAACTGTGGGAGCAATAATTAGAAAATGGAAGACATACAAAACCACTGATAATCTCCCTCGATCAGGGGCTCCACGCAAGATCTCACCCCGTGGGGTCAAAATGATCAGAAGAACGGTGAGCAAAAATCCCAGAACCACACGGGGGGACCTAGTGAATGACCTGCAGAAAGCTGGGACTAACGTAACAAAGGCTACTGTCAGTAACACACTATGCCGCCAGGGACTCAGATCCTGCAGTGCCAGACATGTCCCCCTGCTTAAGCCAGTACATATCCAGGCCCATCTGAAGTTTGCTAGAGAGTATTTGGATGTTCCAGAAGAGTATTGGGAGAATGTCATATGGTCAGATGAAACCAAAGTAGAACTGTTTGGTAGAAACACAACTCGTCGTGTTTGGAGGAGAGTGAATACTGAGTTGCATCCAAAGAACACCATACCTACTGTGAAGCATGGGGGTGGCAACATCATGCTTTGGGGCTGTTTCTCTGCAAAGGGACCAGGGTGACTGATCTGTGTACATGAAAGAATGAATGGGGCCATGATTTTGAGTGCAAACCTCCTTCCATCAGCAAGGGCATTGAGGATGAAACGTGGCTGGGTCTTTCAGCATGACAATGATCCCAAGCACACCACCAGGGCAACGAAGGAGTGGCTTCGTAAGAAGCATTTCAAGGTCCTGGAGTGGCCTAGCCAGTCTCCAGATCTCAACCCCATAGAAAACCTTTGGAGGGAGTTGAAAGTCCATGTTGCCCAGCGACAGCCCCAAAACATCACTGCTCTAGAGGAGATCTGCATGGAGGAATGGGCCAACATACCAGCAACAGTGTGTGCCAACCTTGTGAAGACTTACAGAAAAAGTTTGTCCTCTGTCATTGCCAACAAAGGATATTTAACAAAGTATTGAGATGAACTTTTGTTATTGACCAAATACTTATTTTCCACCATAATTTGCAAATAAATTCTTTAAAAATCAGACAATGTGATTTTCTGGATTTGTTTTCTCATTTTGTCTCTCATAGTTGAGGTCTACCTATAATGTCAATTACAGGCCGGCCTCATCTTTTTAAGTGGGAGAACTTGCACAATTGGTGGCTGACTAAATACTTTTTTTCCCCACTGTATATGATCTAGTTTGTTTCCAAAGGTGAGCACTCTTTCCCAACACCAATGGTCTAGTTTTTGATCAGATGTCCTAGGTAACTATATCATATGTTGTACAAATGGATATATAAATTCTGCAGACTCATATGCATGTCTAAGTACCGAAATACAATTGTATTGGAAGTGTAGTAGGCATGTTAGTGACCAAAGGATTGATATTGGTTTAAGGTATTGTTAGAAATAATATCAAATTATATCCTTAATGAAATGATACCAACATATCTGCTGGGCTGACCAAAATATTTTTTAGGTCAGGGCCCCACGTAAATGCTGCGGTTTGGCTGCAGCGGTACAGTCACAGCAAAGTGGATGGGATTCTAGCGAATCCCATACCCACAGTGTGGGAAAATACGTGCTGCGGACACGCTGTGATTTACAAAACTGTCACAGTTTTGGAAATCGCAGCATGTCAATTATACCTAAGGAAACTCTGGAAGTTTCCTTATAGGTATAATTGAAACAGAAAGTGCTGCTGGAAAAACCACAATGCATTTCCGCTGCGGTTTTTCCCACAGCGCTTTTTTGCTGTAGGACACTACGTGGGGTCTTAGCCTCAAAAAGTCTTGATTTCTGAACCATTAATAAAGGACATACAGAACTGTCAACAGTTAATCCATAAGCATAATACACATGACAGCACTTGTTACAGTTACAGTATAGCTATAAACAATACATTGAACATGACTAAGTCATAGAAGAAAGACAGTTTACAGTGTGGTATTTGCCTTGTTAATAGAAAACGTGCTGCGCATTGTCTCTGGAAAATGTCAACAACAATGTACAATAAAAACAGCAAGAAATTGAAGTTGTGCACAGTAGCCTTTATTGACTTACACTGTCTAAAAAATTTGATATGCACCAGATTTCTTGTCTTAATAAGTGCGCTGCTGAAAAGCTGTTTCCGCATATTTTGCCATATAAATTGCTATTTTATGCAAATTCAAAATGGTTTAAACCCAAGCTCTGTATTTACACCGCCAATCTGACTACATTTGCAGTTCAACTGAATCATCCTTTCTAATAAAATTTATGATAACACAGCTTCTGCCTTGATGTGCTAGACTTAACTGTAATCATAGGTTCCCTGAAAACATATTGCTGTTAGCAAGATTTAAACGACCCATTACATCACCTGATCTGAAAAGTTTGTTTTCAATAAAAAATATATATGCATGCGGAATTTCACATTTTTTCCTTGGGCAGCATTGTTTATTCTCAAGATTACCCAAACTTATTCAAAAAAACATAAAGCCTTGGATTTTATATTGCTCCATAACAATATAATATTGAAGAAAAGCTGTGGACTGTGTATGTTCGCTGAACTTGCTCTTTGCAAATAAAAGGTATTCTGGGGCTTGGAATGGACAGGCGATAATAAGACCTTGTATGGAGTTTTATTTGGCGACACATTTTTTGTTAACTATTCAATACTAAAGTAATTATTTGTAATCTTTACTAATGTTGAATTCATCAAAGTATGATTTGTTAAATAATAATGATGATAATAATGTAGACCAAAGTGTTGACATCAAATTGTTCCTAGTAAATTCACTGACGTTCTAATTTAAGCATTAGTATCCATTGAGTATGTTCTCTTTCTCTTTCATGTAGATGATGTTGGGGTAAGGCTAAAGCCCCATGTAGCGAGCCGCAGCCAAAAAGACTGCGGCGGAAAGCGTATCACGTTTTTCCAGCAGCGTTTTTCACAGAAAGTCCACAGAGTTTTCTAAATCGCAGCATTTCCGCTCTCAATATTTTTCTCCAATGTGTGGATGGGATTATCTAGAATCCTATCCTATCCACTTTGCAGGTACTGTAAAATGTCACGGTTTTTGCCGCAGCATTTTCACAATGTGGGACCCCGGTCTAAAGAAGGATTGGGGGAGACAAGCAAGCTGCCAGAGGTGTATGACCCAAGTCATACAGTTTAAGGGCAATGGTACCAAATACAATGAAATGCATGTAAACTTTTGACTTTGCAGAAAATAATAAAAATGCCTTAAAAAATTCTCTCTCTCATTATTCTGGCATTTGGCAAATATTAATAATTTTGGTAATCCTAATTGACGTAAAACGGGAAAGGTTTATTCTGATTTCATGTCAGATAGTGAGAAAAACATGCATTTGTGTCTTTTTATATAGTGCATGTAAACTTCTGGTTTCAACTGTATAAGGGAGTGCTGTAGTTCTCTGCATAACTGGAAAGGTTCATAATGAATTAGTACTGCATATCTACAGAACTACTATTTGTTATGTAAAGAAGCCTTAGTATGCAATGTGTAAAAAAATGTAATATATATCACTGCTTGATCAGGCATGGTTCACACTAGCACTCGGTTTCAATCCTTCGGCTCCGCTTGGACTTGGAATGGAATCGGTGGAGATTTCTGTAGATTTAAGCAGAATCTCGGGCGGATTCACCCAAACGCTAGTGTGAACCTACCTTCAGACAACTTTCTGTTTTTGCCACTGAGAACACCAACCTGTGCCCTGGCATTGTTATGCCTTGTCATAGATGTATAGTGCATGCAACTAACCATGTACATGAATGTTCACATCCCATCACACAACAAGAAGTGCTGCCAAGGGAATCTCTCTGCAAATTCAGGTCTTATTCAGGTCAGACACTGATCAAAAACTTATATGCCCCCAATCTTTCTGCATAGCATATGGACTCCTATACTTCTGGTAGTTGGGAACCTTGTCCCACAAACAATAAATTACATCCAGCAAGTTGTCCTATAAAATGTCCGTCTTTGCAGTATAACTGAGATAACAATTTAGGATTTGAAAAGCAGACCGGACATAAGAGGTAATGACTTTTAATTGGATTGGTTTTATAATGTTTTTAGGAATTGAGCAAAACCAGAAGAAAGGATTAGAAGAATCATTTCCACAAGGCATTATTTGGCATAATGAGAACACAGAGGGAGGTCCACATCCCCAATAGTTATTGTAAACCGCAGGAGATGCTTAACATGTCAGCATCTAGCTGTGTACAGTAGAAGACACAAATGCTTTTCCTCCATTATAAAGTTGGAAAGTGTAATCACTTGAAAGAGAGGAGAAACTGCAAGGTCATGGAGTTTTGTAGAACAAGGGCACCCTGAATACCAGGAGATGTTAACCCATTTTACTTCCTGCGAGGCCTGTCTGCCAGTTCTGCTTCATTCTCTGGAATGGAATGACTTTTGTAATATAATATTGCTGGCCAAGGGAATATACACTTTATAAATAGCCTAAAACATATAAATCTTTATGCTATCCAGAAAAGGACAAATCTTCTGGTTTGATCTGCAATGCACTAACACAATGGACACTTAGTAACAAAAATGTTCTTTCTAACATATATACTTAAATAGAAATTGTCACTTCTCCTAACAAATACTCCATGAAATATTTCTGGAGCATCTTTTCCCATAGCTATGCTTTGTGCTGTTCCTCTGTTATTCTTATTGGAAATGTATAAATAACTTGGTATTACTATTCCCTTCTCAAAGGTTTGTGTTCCTGCATAGTCATTTTAGTGTCAGCCCTGTCTGGACAAGCTCAGACTGTGTAGGGACAAGCTCCCATCTAGTAACACGCACCTGACAATTCATTCAGAACTTTCTAGTAGGAATAACAGATGGACTCACTTTGTACAATGTTGATTTTCTTGTATTTTATGTATTATTTATTTACAAATTGTTAATATTTTAAAAATCACTAAACTTAAGAATCCACTTAAAGTGTAATAATAGTAATATATATATATATATATATATATATATATATATATATATATATATTTCATGTATATTGGGAATTCTATCGTTCCGGTATCCCAGTCGCTGGTATTTGAAGGACAGCTACTTCCAAATATAGCAGATCTTTGCATCAGCGCTATGGCTGATGCTGGGTCCTATCTACTCTAAGGCAATGATCAGGTAAATACTACTAGCCACAAACAATACACTGATATTGCGGAGCCTTAATCCAGCAAACTTCCTGTAAATAGATACTAATGTCATCTGTGTACTAAGTTTTGTACCTAATCAGCCATAAAGATATTTCCATAAATACAGATATTTCTACATTTTTGGTGTTATATAGCATTCTTTATAAAAGGTGTGACAATTAATATCAACCTATACAAAGCAGGAAGAACTGCTTCCTTTGTGTACTTGTCAATGCAATGCGCTGCCCACATTTCAGCAAGCAATGATTTGTATTTTTTTTTCTTGGGGTATTATTTTAACTGGGATGTTTTCTTTTCAGTGTTCACAAAAGGGACACTACCCCTTTAAGCCCTTTCAATAAAAAAAAGGAAGAATAGTATGTGGACAAATGTACCAGACGAGATTAGGAAAACTCACGCTGAGCTACTAATTTGACTTGGCGTAGCTATTTCACAAAAGAGAGTTTTATTTAACTGATGAACCTATCATGTCTTAAGACATTATTAACAAGGTTTTGCATCTGACAGCATGATATCAGGGCTTTTTCGCCAGTAAATTATCATGCACCCCTGCTGAAGCACTGTTTTTGGCTTGAAACTTTAAGGTCTGACTAAAGGGAAACTTTATGTGAAGCAGAGAGCAGTTAACTTACTATTGTCTGCCATAAATCCTTCTAATGTTGTTTATTACAGACTATGCTATTTCTCATGGTCAGACACCTACTATTAAATAAAAGATAGTGCCTTGCAAATACTGTTTTTTACTAGTATGCTTGTTAGGGCTCATGCACATGATTTCACCAAGATTTTGTGGCCTTAAACAGCAGCATGCACAGGCCCTATGGTTCTGTACTGCAGAGCTATAGGTACTCAGTAAGTCACTGCATGTTGTCAGTAGATGCTATGCTTTTTTATTACCAAAAGCGGTGTAACTTGAGTTGCCAAGGGCTGCCATTATGTACCATTTAACCCCTTCCCGCCGCAGCCATTTTTTGTTTTTCGATTTTCATTTTTTACAACCATCCTTCCAAAAGCTGTAATTTTGTTATTTTTCCATTCATAGAACCGTATGAGGGTTTAATTTTATCAAATTGTCCTGCGTAATGGTAACATTTATTATTCCGTACAATGTATTGGGATTGGGAAGCTCAAAAAAATTCAGAATGAGGTGGAGAAAACTGCATTTGCGACAATTTCCTAGTGGGTTTTGCTTTTTAGCGTTCACTGTGCAGCCAAAATTACGTTTCCTGTATTGTGTGGGTTGTTAATATTATGGTGATACCAAATTTTTGTTAGATTTTGTTATGTTTTAACACCTTCAAAAAAGATTTATGGGAAAGTATCTCTGCTTCTGCGGCTTCTTGCTTTGCTACAGACAAGTTGCTTTATTATAGACAAGAATTTATCAAAAATTTTCAGCCACTTGTGAAGGAGGTGGAGTCAGACCTGGAGTCGGAGTTGGAGTCATAGTGCAGAAAAATAGAGGAGTTGGAGAGTAGAAATCAAAAGTTTAGCTTTCTAACTCCACTTCCCTGCTTATGAGTCCAATGGGTGATCCTAATCTGTTATTGATGTCTACATACTGAGATCACTGAGCAGGACCGCCCACTGGACTCCTAAATCCATTGAAAAATGCAAATTAGGCTAAGTTCACATCATTGCTAAAGTCTTCGGTTATCTTAATCCATAAGAGTATTAAAAAAAATGGAAAACAGTGTCTCTTAATAGCAAGTACAAACAGAAGACATTCCATTTTTGCCTGTCTTGTATTGCTCCCTTCCATCACGTATTTGATTTGTAAAGTGCTGCAGAATATATTGGCACTACATAAATAAAATAAAATTAATTTTTATTAGTTTTCTGAAAACATAGCACAGCAGCCTGACAGAATACAGCCAGGCTGCCTGATGGCATTAAAATGAATTCAATAGGATTTGTTAACGGATTTTCTGATTCTTTGGTGGATCAGGATAACAGAAACATTTGAACTTATGTGAACTGAGCTTTATACCAAAACGTTTTCCACAAAATTAACTTTTTCCACAAAATTATATACCTAAGCTATAAGCTCCTCATTCTATACAACATACTGCTGACAGATCAGACCACATGTTCAACATGGCAGTTCCCTTTAAATCCTATTGTTATTTTTTTCATGTGTGAATATGTCATTTCATTTCATAGTCAAGTAAGGGCATCTTTCAGCGGTAAATTGTGCATGATTTTATGGGCATGCAGAGCAATCCCAGAGCATGATTCTCAGAAGTAAAGCCATATTTACTAGAACATGCTGGAAGTTTTGAGAGATATGCCAGAAATGTCTGAGGGTGGTACATCGGTTAAAAAGATGTTTGTCTAGAGTAACGTCATTACTTGGCGTCCTGCATATAAGATGTTTCTAGGCACAAAGTATATGTCTAGTGTAGAGATTTGGTTTGGCTACAGCTAAAACTGCCCCTTGGAAATCTTCAACATACGTTTATTTGATCAAGTTGTCACTTTCAGTTAATCTGCTAATGATTTTAATCTTTTTGTTTAAATGTGTTAGGTTTTTATGTGATCCAAAAATAGGATGTTTTATGTGAAAAATTACATAGCTGTCTTCAGCTTTGACACATGAAGACCTTAATGTTCAAACTTACAAAAATATATTTCCTTTAAATAGATGTTTCTTTTGGCTGCTATGTCATATCACTTAGGTTACATCAATAAACTTGTATATGAATATGCTAAATTCTATATACAAAATGGTGCCATACAAGTAGTATACCCTGGCAAAAACAAAGCACCAGCAGCCAAGGCACACCCTAATGTCCCGGGCCCTGTAGCAGCCACTACCGCTGCTACCTCGGTATTTACGCCACTGACTGGACTGCCACACTGGATTTCAGCATTCTTATGAATTGAAACGTTTTTAAACTACTCATGCCCCCTGCAGCAAAACGCAAGGCTGCTGCTTGAGCTAATGACAACTCTCAGCAGACCCAAGCCCGTCTCCAATCTGACAAGGCATTGTCAGTCACATGCACACAGCTGCACTCCATGTTTCCATAACAACCCAGCCATTTTTCTTCACTGCTGTGGGTCAGCTTTAAAGGGGCAGGGTGCTGTGGATGACACTGTTACACAAGGTCACATACAGTACACACAGCTTTACTCCAGGTTTTCCATAACAACCGATCACAGGTCTTTCACTAATATCCAAACTGAGATACACATGATCACATGACGCTTATGGACCAATGGAAAATCGCATGTTCTTCAGTCTTGACATACACACAGCTTTACACCAGGTTTCCATTGCAACCAAGCTATTTATGACCTGTATGAGTCAATAGCAGCTCGTAGGTCCTTAAATATTCAGTCATATGACGTGCATCAGCCAATATAAGTTCACATTTCATTTACCAGGTTTCCATAGCAATACAGCCATAAATAGACTATACCTATACTGGACTGCCATACTGGATGTCAAGTGCAAAACTGGCCAATTGTTATGGGGTCACTACACAAACAAAAAATGAAATATACCTGTGCGAAGCCGGGTCCTTCTGCTAGTAACAAATAAAAACGGTAAACCAAGACAAGTGTAGTCTACCATAGCTATAGCATCAATAATGTACAGCATACCTTTTTGACTTCTTTGTGCACAAAAATTCCATAAGAACCAGTCATAAGCATTACTAACCATTTAGGTTTAATTAAGTTTTATTAAAGTTTTTCAAATATATAACAGCAAAAAGTAACAAAGGATGGAACAAAATGCAAAACAAAATGCAAAACAGGAAGCAGTGTAACACCATATTGCAAGACTAGCCAGGGCCATTGACCCAGAAAACAGGACAGTCAGGAAGGTGCATTTCAGGCTCTCACAATAACACGATAAACAAAAGAGAGAAAGGGCTGGAGCCTAGAAAGAGGGCTTCCCGGGGAACTATTGCTCCCGTGGGAGCAGGTATGAGTAGCACCAGGGAACAGGAAGACAGAGAGACGAGGGGGACAACAGAGGAGAGAGCCGGAGGGAGAAAATGAGAGACAACAGACCTAAATGTAGTAGCAGAAACGCATCCCAAGTTATCAGGAGGTCAAGAGAAAGAGTTAGCAAAATCAGTCGACTCCTGAAACACCACCCATGGCCTCTAGAGTGCATCAGACCTGGAGGAGTCCATGGAATCTGCTGCTACTAGCACCTCCATATTACTAACGATTTAGTCTTATGGTTCTACTTTCCTGTAGCAAATAATTTTCGTAATTTTCCATCAGAATGCATTGGTATCAATAATCCAAATGGTTCAGGCCATGCATACTCTACTACAGGTTGAAGTACCACTGAAATTTTCCACTCAAATCATAAGTACGTCCTATGAATACCTTATCAGAATATTTTTTTCAGAATACTATAAATTATTTTGTTTATTGCGCAGTTACATATTTAGGTTTATAGTACATTCTCTGTGCCATACTGCACTGTAAAAAATAAAAAAGTTAAATAAATAACAAGTAAAAAATAAAAATGTAAAAAATCATAGCTATGCAAATAAGAACTACGTTTATCCATGTTCTCTTTCCTTATAAAATCAGTGACTGGAATGAAGAGTTGTGCCCTCAGTAGTCCATCTGCTATATGAAGTTATCCCATGATCTAACTTAAATCTAACGTTTCATTGCTACCATAGGGTAAAATACATAGTTCATTTAATGAAATGACAGTTACAAAAAAACTACGTTATATACAGTATTACAGAATATATGGCTTTACCTATATATATATATATATATATATATATATATATATATATATATACACACACGTGGACAAAATTGTTGGTTCCCCTTGTTTAATGAAAGAAAAACCCACAATGGTCACAGAAATAACTTGAATCTGACAAAAGTAATAATATATAAAAATTCTATGAAAATGAACAAATGAAAGTCAGACATTGCTTTTCAGCCATGCTTCAACAGAATTTTAAAAAAAAGAAAACTCATGAGACAGGCCTGGACAGAAATGATGGTTCCCTTAACTTAATATTTTGTTGCACAACCTTTTGAGGCAATCACTGCAATCAAACGATTCCTGTAACTCTCAATGAGCCTTCTGCACCTCTCAACATGTATTTTGGCCCACTCCTTATGAGCAAACTGCTCCAGTTGTCTCGGGTTTGATGGGTGCCTTTTCCAGACAGCATGTTTCAGCTCCTTCCAAAGATGCTCAATAGGATTTAGGTCAGGGCTCATAGAAGGCCACTTCAGAATAGTCCAATGTTTTCCTCTTAGCCATTCTTGGGTGTTTTTAGCTGTGTGTTTTGGGTCATTATCCTGTTGCAAGACCCATGACCTGCGACTCAGACCAAGCTTTCTGACACTGGGCAGCACATTTATCTTTAGATTCCCTTGATAATCTTGAGATTTCATTATACCCTGCACAGATTCAAGACACCCTGTGACAGATGCAGCAAAGCAGCCCCAGAACATAACAGAGCCTCCTCCATGTTTCACAGTAGTGACAGTGTTCTTTTCAAGATATGCTTCATTTTTCCATCTGTGAACAGAGCTGATGTGCCTTGCCAAAAATTTAGATTTTTGTCTCATCTGTCCATAGGACATTCTCCCAGAAGCTTTGTGGCTTGTCAAGATGTAGTTTGGCAAATTACTTTTATCAGATTCAAATTACTTCTGTGACCATTGTGGGTTTTTCTTTCATTAAACGAGGGGTACCAACAATTTTGTCCACGTGTGTGTATATATATATATATATATATATATATATATATAAAACATATATGAATCCCACCTCTGACCTGCTCAGCTATTTCAGTAACTCAAGTCCAAGTGAATGGAGAGATGTGCTCCATTAACTTGCAAATATAGACAGGGCCCTTTCGTCAGAGGTTGGATCCACATCTATCAGGTATTTATGGCATTTCCTATGGATATAAGCATAAATACTGAGTCTTCTCCATTGATAAGTGACGTCTTTCCAATGCGGAATAAGATGTAGAATACAGGTAGTGACATTTATTTTTCAAAGTACGGTAGAGGGGGTCCCTGGCAAAATTCTAGTCCAAAAGTGGGTCTTACCTTTTGGAAGTTTGGGACCCACTGCTGTAGACCATTGTAAGTATGATTTGGAGTGATTAGAGTCACAAAGCAATTTTAAGGTTTTGAGTACTGATACTTGTAGATGTATAGCCAACTAAAAAAAAATGAAGTATGCCATAAATAGTATAAAGAAAAAAAAATGACCTCAGTATTGTACCGTACACATATGGCATGTGATTGCTGAGGCCAGAAAGTTATGTGCCATTTGTGTACAGGCCACCTCAGAGGATATTGACTGGCTGCAGTGCTGAACTGAATACAAACTGGTTGTAACAAGTAGATGTCATTCTGGACATTGCAGCCAGCACTGGAACTGAGTAGCTGCAAGAGGTAAGGTTTTGTTTTTAATTTATACTATTTTCATCATATGTAAATGTGTAAATGACATTGCACGAACTTAGAAAATGAATACACATGACACTGGCTAATGACCAAGCTTTTCACATTTGTCATTTGGCAATGTGATAAACAGTTAAAATGTTAAAGTTCATTATATGTTTCATGGGAACTTAAAAGTGTTCTAAATGTGGATTGGTTATATACATACATGCTGACATATAGCAGCCACTCAAAATGGCATTAAAAAAGTGATACTCACCTCACTAATACCCCGCTCCTATAGTTCTGATGGTTTCTAGATTCTCTGCCATTCTCTACTTCCTAATCCCACTCAACATACAGAAACTGACTGCTCAGTCACTCACTGGTTAAGGTGGGTCTCCGGAGTGGCCAGGTCATTTCCTGAGTGTCTAGAGGGACCAGGAACTAGAGACCTGCAAGGGACCTGGGAAGGGTTAGAACACCAGGATATTGATAAGGTAGGTATGATATAATTTGTGTTTTTATTAGCCAGATATTGCTTCTCTGTATAAATAGGGATGAGGATACTTAGGTAATAAATAGAGTAAAACATTGCCTATGAACTGAACTGAGCAATATATTCTCTTATGTATTTACTGTATGTTGTTGTCATGGGGTAACTGATGCATGAGCCCTAAAATATCTTCATCTCCCAGAGACTATAGAAGCTACACAATTAAACCATACAATGCAGTTGAGAAACCAGCATCTATTAAGGTATCTGCTAAGTATAGCCAGTAATCTTTGCATAGATTTGCACATTAATTAAGAATACAATAGCATATAGTATATCATTTAAATATGCGCCTGACAATGTATTGACTGGTGTGTAAGTTACCATGATGATTAATAAGAACAGAGTCATGGGAGAATGTAATTTATCCAGTGACAAAACCATAATGCCAACAAAGCACCTTGTGACAGCACAACCCATTGTAACGACCCTGTATTTTATCCTTAGGTACATCAAATGGCAAAAGACAGGCTGTTTAATAGAATATACATGGGGGATTTGGTAGTTGAATTCTGGGAAAAGGAAGTACTCTTTAGAGACACAATGGAAATAAATATATAATTCACCAATTCTTTTTTATTTGTCCTTGGCATAAATGAAGAACAAATTAGCTTCCCTCCTTGGGTGTCTCTTAGAAAAAATAGCAACAAATAGAATTTAAGACCTTCTGTAATATGCTGCTTTGTAGATAAGCGCTGCAGAGAGGTAAAACATTGAATAGGAAAGTTTTCCACTCTTCCTTTCAAGATCTGAATGATATTGTTGGTATTGGAAACTATTACAGAAAGCCTTATTCCAAAGAGTATAAGCTTTCTTGTTATATGAAGAAAGCAGTTTGAGCTATCAAATTATAACAAGAATGTAATATTATCAAATTAAAACACATCTGACCCATGCAGCAAATAGATTTTAATATATTACTTAAACTGTGTTCCTGAAAAGGAGCCATATTGTCTCTTCCCCTCCACATCAGTTCAAGAAGATAACCATCTACAGAGATAGACAGATAGATAACCGTTGATAGATGATAATAATAATACATTTTATTCATGTAGCGCCAACATATACCACAGCACAAATTGTAGGATTCATGTACAGATAAAATGAGACATTACAGTGTAAGAAATCAATTCACACAATAGGAGTGTGGGCCCTGCTCGCAAGAGCTTACAATCTATGAGGTAGAGGAGGTGACATGGGAGGTAGCAGGAGCGGAATAGGAGGTAGCATTGCATATTCAATGGATCAACCATTTTTATGAAAAGCTTTACTATAATTATACAAATAAAGCTGTCTAATAAAGGCATCATGTCACATGGGATAATTGATGGGGGGGTGCATGAACAGATGAGGGTTAATTTTAGGGAACGTAACTGCAGAAGCAGATAGATGCATGAATAGATTTAATGGATAGCTAAATAGATATCCATAGATAGATACCTTGTTTGTCCAAAAATAAGCCCTAACCCAAAAAATAAGTCCTAGATTGATTTTGTAGGGTTTTGGAGTAGGCTTGAAATATAAGCCCTACTCCAAATATAAGCCCTAGTTACAGTCAGCAACTCCGGCACTAGGATACAGAGACGAAGAATAAGCATACCGTAGCTCCCAGCCGTCTTGGACAAGTGTCCCACTACCTCCTGCCACAGCAGAGGCAAAATCTGCTCACCCACTCCTGAGTCCTGCTCCCGAGTCCCGCCTTCTGCCTTCTGAGTGCCGCTTCCTGGGTCCCACCTCCAGGCTGATGGCTTGGCTACCTACGTGACCAGACGGCAGGTGCAACCCCTGCCTGCTCCCACAGACACAGCCATTCCACCACAGTACTTCCCCCTTACTGTACAGGAGAGCATAAAGGAAAGGAGATAGAGAGGGCATGGTGCCACTGCCACACAAAGTGTTTAGAGAGAGAGAGAGAGAGAGTGCTTTTTTAACCCCTTAATGACCGGGCCATTTTTTGTTTTTGCATTTTCGTTTTTTCCCTCCCTACATTCCAAGAGCCATAACTTTTTCATTTTTCAATTCCCAGAGTCACATGATGGCTTATTGTTTGCGAAACAAATTGTACTTTGTAATGTCACTATTCAATATGCTGTGCAATGTACTGGGAAGCTGGAAAAAAATTCAGAATGAGGTGCAATTGGAGAAAAACTGCATTTGCGCCAAATTCATATGGGTTTAATTTTTACAGCATTCACTGTGTGGTAAAAATGACATGGTACCTGTATTCTGCGGGTCAGTACGAACACGGCAATACCAAATTTATATAGTATTTGTAATGTTTTGATACCTTTTAAAAAATCAAAAACTTTGCTAAATAGAAAAAAAATTTTGCATCGCCATATTGTGTCACCTGTAACTTTTTCATATTTACATGTATGGAGCTGGGTAAGGCGTCTTTTTATGCGGGACAACATGATGTTTTTATTCATACGATTTGGGGAAAGATCTGATAGTTTGATCACTTTTTATTCAATTTTTTATAGGAGGCAAAGTGTTGAAAAAAACGCTATTTGGCCATTTTGATTTTTTTTCCCCGCTACGTCGTTCACCGTATGGGATAAATATTTTAATATTTTAATAGTTCGGGCATTTTGGAGCGTGGGGATATCTAAAGTGTTTATGCTTACTTTTGTTTATTTACTTTTATATCTGATCTAGGGAAAGGGGGGTGATTTGAACTTTTGTGTTTTTTTAAATTTTTTCATACTTTTAAAAACTTTTTTTTTCTACTTTTACTTGTATGATCAGACTCCCTAGGGGCCTTGAAACCTAGGGAGTCTGATCGCTCATACTATTCACTGCGATACTACTGTATCGCAGTGAATAGCAAAATGCCGTTACTGCTATTACACGATGCCTCTGGCATCGTGTAATAGCTCTACTGTAATGACAGGCCTGGGAGACTTCAATAGGCTCCCGGCTGTCATGGCAACCAAGCCAGAACGTCATCGGAGGACGGCGATGTGGGAAAAATGTCGGCGCCGATGGCGGCTGCGCTATTTAGACGCCGCCGTCCCGTTTGACCGCGGCATCTAAAGGGTTAACAGCCGCGATTGGTGCAGGCACCGATCGCTGCTGTTAGCGGCGGGTCCTGGCTGTATTATACAGCCGGCACCCGCGGTGTATGGAGAGCACTCAGCTCCTGAGCGCTCTCCATATATCGTCATGCGACCCAGGACTTACTATTACGCCCTGGGTCATTAAGGGGTTAAAGACCTACTGACGCTGCATTATCAATTGTGAATGTAAGTTAGGGTTACTAACCCTAACCATTTTACAAGATTTGTCCAGAGCAAATCATAAAAGATTCTGATTCGTTCTGGTGCCTGAAAAATAAGACCTACCCCAAAATAAGCCGGAGAAATACGGTAGGTAGATAGATAGCCATAGATAGACAGATAGACAGATAGATAGATAGATAGATAGATAGATAGATAGATATTTTAAATCCTATTCTAAGCTGATTGAGCTTATTAAAGGGATAGTTGCAAAACCCTGTAGAGCGCACAGCTATCTTAGAAGTTATAAGTAATGTGCTTGCTGTAACTCTTCCCCATTCACATATTCTATTGATCGGGTTTATTAGTAAGAGCCAGATAGCAGTACACTTCTGAGAGATGCATTTGCTTGAAAGTCAAAAGATACGCCACAATGTACAAGCACATGCCTACCCACCTAAAATGAAAGGACCACATCTTTTGCACAAATGGCATATAGCTGACATTCTTCCACTATCAGAAATAATAATAAACTTAACAGTTATAGATATGAATTCATGTTTGCGTGTAACCAGCACAAGCTATGAAATTCAGTAGGGAGTGGGAAATCAGAAAAAAACTCTAGCCATTTGCCTAAACATATGTATATCAAGACTGTGATTAGCCTTTCCATGCATTTTTTCTCAACTGGCCTGTAGTTTTTACTTTGTATTATTTATGTTCTACTTTCTACATTAATTCAGGAAACAGAAATGAAAGGGCCTGAGTGAGTCAAGAGGCTACAAAGGGTGAAATGGAACAGTAGTGTGAACAAAGCTTTAGCCATACTGAACGATCCCACATAGTCAATGTAAGAATTAAGTTTCAGCAATGTGCACTACATGTCCCAGCAGTTACTCTATTAATCATGATTGCAATCATGTCCAAAAAAGGTAGCTGTCAACTTGTAACCCTCTTCCTACTGATATCAGATGAAACCTTTGTAACCCATCAGTTGCACTGCCTCATCCTTTCTAGACTCTCAACCTAAGTGGGGGGGGGGGGTTTAGAGTATTTCTGAAGCTGTAAAGTTTGTACAAAAGTTTACAAAAGAAGGATATACTTTTTCTTATATTTCAAAATAAAACACCTAAAATCTATAACTTATAAACAATATATATACAAATGAAGGTAAGCAGAACACTTTATAAGTGCATAAATAAGCAGCCATAATACATCTTAGATCTCTAATCCTACATTACTAACAGAATCTGAATTCCCCTGAAGCATTATTGCAAGCAAAATACCCAGGAGATAAGACTGTGTAGTGCTGTACCTGAATGAACTATACTGAATAAATACATTTAGCTTATTTAAAGTTATTTGTATAAAACTGCACTTTTAGCAGCTACTGCAGGCGCTCATGCATGCAGACTATTATCATTGTCTATTTAAAAAAGACAAATCTATAGCTGTAAGAAATTGAAGCTTAGTTGTGTTGAATTTTCCACACCGATGTTTCCCATACTTGCTCCTAGGCAGAATTCATTAATTTTTATTAAAAGGGAAAACATTTGTTCCCATGATAATATTTGCATCGCCGGAATGTTTTTCACCTCTGCCACAAGGTGTTGCGCTGGCTCATACATCACCAGATTACTTGGAGAGCAAAAAGACCCTCAGTCATTAGAGAGTGAATTAAAGATGATCTAAAGAGCTATTAATCACAGTGACAAAAGCCTTAATGTTTCTATGACCCTGAAGGAGCCAAGGGACCAAAATGGAAGCAGAGGGAATGAAAATGGAAACATATGTTTTTTCCAAAATAACCTACCTTAGGAAAACTGTCAAATGTACATTCACATCAGCCCGAGAATTCTGCATAGTAGCAGTTTATGTGCCCTCACAACCTCCTTTTCAATATATTAAAACATACCATTTTGACAGTTACAGATTTGAAGGAGAAATCTACTCAAATCTGAAAGATAGATAGATAGGATAGATAAAGAATAGGTAGATAGATAAGATTAGGCAGATAAACAGAAAAGTAATAAATAGATAGATAGATAGATAGATAGATAGATAGAGGCAAGGAGAGTGACCCATCTAATGTACCTTCCTATTTACGTTGTTTGCTTTGCATTACATTTTGCATTACATGTTTATTGTGTATTTTATTAGTATTATACAAGGGTACAAAAGCTATAAGCTTTAAAAAAACGACAGAGAGACCATATACCCAAATAATAGTGATTCTGAAGGACATCCATAGTATGGGGGGAGTAGTAGGGGAGTCAGTGACATCCATAGTATGGGGGGAGTAGCAGTTGGAGTCGGTGACATCCATAGTATGGTCTCTAGGAAGAAGGCACTTTTGGGGTTAGACATACCTTTATTGCAGTTAACAGGAGGTTTACAATACTTTTCTACACTTTCAAAGTAATATAGCTGAGATGGAGAGAAAGAGGAGTCTACTCCCAGAGCCCTCCCCATGATGCAGTACATGATAACCTTTGTGTTATGCCTGAATCAGGGCCATATACTTTAGTGGGACTTTTTCAAAAGTTTGAGGCCCCTCCTCAAGTATCGCCCACATAATGTCCCCATATATCTATGGTCTCCTCAGTGACCATAGATATATATTACATACAAAGTTTTTTTAAAAAAAGTTATACTCCCCTAACCCTGTTGCCACGGTGCCTCATGCACGCTCTGGCTGTGAGTTGTCTCCTGTTCCGTGCTCACTGTGCCTCTCTGCAGACATCACAAGCTGAAGCCTGAATGGTGGAGCATGGAGCTGATAGATCTGTGCTCCACCTTTGTATTCAACTAGATTTGAAAACGTTGGCTGATGGCAGCACCCAAAATGCAGGACTCTCCTGCTCGATCCTGGTCGACAGAGGGGGCCCCGCATTGACAGGGCCCAGTGCGAATGGATCATTTTCCCTATGGATAATGCTGTCCTGGCCAGAATGCACAGAAATTGTTACAAAAAGTTAGGATGTTGATATGAGTTCCCTCCTCCGTGTCACAATACGAGCACTAAGTGGAAGGGTCAGGGGATGGTCTAACTGAAGTTATTCTCTTGATAATGGTTAGCTATTGAAAATTTGTATGATAGAAATGATTTTTTTTAGTTAACTTCGGTGCCCATATTAGCTGGTAATTCTATTTTATAAGGTAAGAATAAAGCTAGCCTTCTATTGGGGTCATAAGTCAACTTTTCTTTCATACATAATGGGTATCTAACCAATGACCCATGTACAGTTTCTAAAGGTTTCTAAAGCATGTGTAAGAGTATTAAGAGTGCATAGTTTTGACATCTTTAAGGAGGTAGTTGAGAAAGTTGGTAAGCCTGATAGATCCTGGTTTCCCAAAGGTAACAGCCTATAAAGGCAAACATCACAGACCAATAGGTAGATGTTCAGACCATTTGAAACAATACAAAAACATATTCAGACTGCCATTTAAAGGGGTTATGCCACAAAACATATTTATCCTCTATCAATGGGTGCTCTAGAGTTAGCCGGATGCTGTACTTTGGCTACCTTCAGTGCTGCCATTGAAGTGAATGGGGGCAGGAGTGTGCCTGTGTCCACCATGGGGTTCAATCGCTTTTCCAACAGCTGCATTCACAGTGATCAGACCCCCCCACTGATCAGCAGCCTATCCTCTGTCCTAAGGACAGAGGATAAATATGTTTCATGACATAACCCTTTAAAGGAAAGTAAATAGGCAGGGAATGTGGTAATAATGATAAAAATAGTAACAACAAAACCAATATTACTACTGCTGCAGCCATTATTACTAATATTATATTGTGGACAATTCATGGTGAGAAGGCTCTATACTTCAGCTAAACATACACATAATCACACCAAGGAATATATATCATCATTGATTTTACTTCTATAGAAATGAATGTATATTTGCTATTATAATCTGTTATAATATAGATATATTTGACAAACTTCCTTATTGGCCAGAAAAATCAATAGTTTAATAATTTAAGCTAAACATTTGTAAAGTCATTATGTTACATTTTGATAAATGATACTGACAAGCCTTCTGTGATGTTCAGTAATGTCCAGAAAGTGGATTTGGATACTTTACAAAAAATACATTTTAGGGAGACTATTTAATACCAATTAATACCAATTGGTTCACTGTTAGTTCAGAGGGCAACTGTACTTCTGATGCTGGATGTATAGTTTTTGTGTGAAAGATCCAGGAGGAATTAAAGGGAACATGTTCCTAGAAAATTACCCTTTCTTTAAATCAAGTTTTTATGTTAAACACATTTTAAAAGATATTTGTTGATGATTTTTTTTATTTTATTTTGCACGTCACTACCAATATTTTTAGAAAGAGTTCTATATCCTGCAATTTGCAGTATTTTATATATTTACAATATACAGTAACACTGTATATATATATAAATAATATATAGATAACACTACTGACTCATCACTGAATTCACTACTGGCAAAAAAAAAACATCACTCTACTCCCCTGCCTGCACGGAACAATCCAATATAGTTCAAAGAGTTGAATCCAGACTATTGCTGCCTATCACCATGAGACTGCTGTAAAGCATATTGATAAATTCTGTCAAAATACAGAGGAGAAGCTTAGGCAAGATGGCAGCCCCCAAAATCATGCACCGAAAATAGAATAAAAAATCTACAATGAGAAAATGAAAATAGATTAGAGAAAATGGATGTGTTTCATTAGTATTTTAATAAATAAAATATGGTGAGACTTTCCCTCTAACATAAGCCTGTGTACTGCACTTCAGCTTACACATGTACAGTAATTCTACATTATAAGCTAGAATTCAATGAGCGCTGTTATATTTGTCTATAGTGTTGGGGAGCTAACACAAATCAACATAATTTTTCCCTCCAGCAATTTGTACTTAGCATTAAGCCATTAAGCATTGTACACAGCATTATGATACATTACCTGTACAAAATATGTGGACACCTTGTTAGTGGATTTGATCACATTGCTAATGAGATGAAACATGAAATAAAGCAAACAGCCATCCAAGACCCATAAATCTGGCAGAAATAGTGGCAGTATAGGGCTTAAATTGGGTTCAGTGATTTTCATTGCGGCACTATCATACTATTAATGGCAGCTTTTCAGTCACCAGATTTCTGTCCTTGCAAAGTAACTCCTGTAAAAAGACTATATGAGGAATTTATTAATTGGGTTTTCGAACTAAAGACAGTTATGTGCATCTACAGGATAGGGGAATAGCGTCTAATTCTGTAATTTTATACAGAATGTTTTACCCTTTACTTCACTCTAAACCCAAGTTAAAGGGAGTCTATAACCTCCCCCAAGTATATTCAACTGCTACCAGTGCATTACAGAGCACATTACAGTGATAAACATCATACCTCTGTTATATATGTCACTTTTGTAGATCTGGAGAAAAACAACCTTAATGTCTTATGTAAATGAGGCAATTGGTGCACTGGGGATAGACCCTCAGCTGAAGGCCCACTCCAGTGCACCAACTACCTTATTTGTATAAAACTTCAAAGTTGTTTTCTCCAAATCTACAAAAGTGACATATATAACAGAGGTATGATGTTTATCACTGTTATGTGTCAGTTGAATATATAGGGGAGGTGATAGACTCCCTTTAAACCTACGAATTGTGGATTCGTCCAGGGCAGTTTCCATCTGCCAAATTGCTAGTGAAATTTAGATAAGAATTCAGTCATCTATCTCTGAAAGGTGTATATTTGTTATATTGACATACCTTACCTCTAAAAACATATCATTTTCCTTGATCGTGCTAATAATAATAACAATAATAGTACTATCAGTTTTTGTATGATTTACATTGTACAGACACGCAGGACTTGTCGTAGGGTCTGGCTGCTGCCTTTGTGTGGGTTACACAGCTGAATTCTAATATGAAGCAGACGCTGCACACATGAAAATAAAGTCGTTTTTCATGTAAAAAAAAATTGTGCTAATCATTGAATGGAATATGGTGTAAATGTAGTACTATATCTGAGGAAAGCGTGTTCACTCATAGTCATGCACCAGAGCCATTAAGCCTTAAGGTCTTAAAGGTACTAAGCAAAGCATATGATAAATTTCTCAAAAACACCCCAGCCATAACATAGTTCTTGCTGATTGCTCATTTACCCATAATGCATGCTGTCATAGCAAAGCCTGACAAATGACAGCGAAAGCTCAGGTTATTTTTTTACACGGACTGCCAGCCCCTCACCTCAGATTATTCATTTATTAGGGCAATCACTGAGGTCTGGGTACTTAATATTGTTTTCACCAAATATGAAAATGATCTACTTGCCTATTCTTTAGTTCCTCCTAGGGCAAGCCATTTATCATCTGCTCACAATAAATGACTGCTTCATTATAACTGTAATTTATTAGATGCTGGCAGTGGAAGAGACACACCTAGAGATTTAAAGTTTCTGTAAATCTTCAAGAAATACAATATATCAAGGTCTGGCTATACATATTTTAGAATATTTTACCTGCGTGTCTTTTTATTATTTTTGTAAATGTTAAGACCTTTTCTAACCTAAACATGTAATCTGCCTGGTACCTAAAAATATATCTCTAACTGAATACATGCATTTTTAATCCCCAGCATTGAAATAACAAAAATTTCCTGCATTTAAATGTGTATTTAAATGTGTACATAAAAAATAAAAGTTACTTCAGGAACATATACAGTAAGTTTTGATACTATCATAATACTGAAATGCTTAATAATATCAGTTTGATGTTTTATATGCAAAGTGAAGTTTTCCTTTCCTACAAATTCTTGCTTATTCAAGTTGCCACAATGCTGAATACCTGATCATGACACTCCCAGGACTCACAGACCAGTGATACAATCCACCCCATTCTCATTAGGAAGAAATGTTTCCTCTTCTGGATATTTCCCCATGATGGCGTATCACAATGTAAATGTGATGATTTGTTTAGGCTTCTAGCTAAACTGGAGTTCTTCTTTAAATTGTTGCCTAAATGTATCTATATTCTCTGGAATACAGTTAGGTTGTGTTTGAATACATCAGATCTGTGAAAATATTCTATCATTTCAATCAGTGCCATTGATACCGCAGCTAGGCCAATCAGTAGTCAGAAACCCCTTACATTACAGACAGTAGTTGACTACTTACAAGTCCAAGATGTGAACTAAGGCCTCTTACACATGATAGTGACGTTTTTGACGGATCTAATGTCTTCAGTTTTGCATCAGATTTTTGTGAAAACAATGGATGAATTTCATTGGTCCCTCCTTTGTGACCCAACCCACTGATCCATTTAACCACTTCCAGACCGCCCATTGGGTTTTTATGTCCGGAAGGTGGTAGTCTAGTTCTGCAAGGTACGTCCAAGCAGAACTCAGCATCTGCACAAAATCATGCAGCTGCTGAAACGGGGAGCTGGCTGTAACTTTAGCCGGAGCTCCCAGACAGAAGGCAGGGAAGGTTTATTATCTTCCCTGCCTTCCCCGATCGCTGTGTATACAGCGCTCAATGAATGCTCCCCTCTGACCCGGTGGTCATGTGATCCGCCGGGATTAGAGTCTGTTAGAGTTGCTGGGTCCTACAGGACCCAGATCAGCTCTATAGTAAAGAGCTAGTAACGTGCAGGAGGCTGTATTCCTCCTGCAACTAGGGCTAAATGTACCAGCCCCAGTTACAGGGGAATCAGCCTCCCCAACAAAAAAAAAAAAAAGTGATCAGATGTCCCCAAAGGTCTATTATGACCTTATGGGGACACAATGTAAAAAAAAAAAATTAAAAAAAATTAATACAAAGGTTAAAAAATAAATAAAATAATTTAAAAAATAAATAAAATAATACGCCAATAAAACACCATTATTAATGGTTACAACCCCACCCCCGATGACACCATACAAAATAAAAATTACCGTAACGGAGAGTAAAACCCACTTTATAAAGTTTTTTAGTAGCATTTTGTGTTATTAAATAAAAAAAACAATGAAAAGTGAAAAACAGACACATTTTCCCTCCTCTTTTGTTTATACTTTCCCCGAATATAAAAAAAATTAAAACACATGCAAAAATAAAAACAACATAAAAATAAAGACATAAAAATTAGTTAAATAACGTAAATAATAAAAATGTTATAGCCCTCCAAAACCGCACATACAAAAAACTTGAAAATGTGCCTGGTCTGGTAGGGGGGTAAAGCATCAGATGTGAAATGGATAACAATCTGTTTTACATCAGTTAAAAATGAATCCATTGATTTCTATTGGGTCTTTGTAAACAAACAATTAAAAAAAACACACATGTGAATGGACACATTAAATTCAATGTGTTCTCAAAACGGACGTGTGATGAACACTACAAAAACGTCTGTCACATGTCCATTTTTCACTGTCGTGTGCAAGAGGCCTGAGCCTACATTTAGATGACTGAGGTACAAAATGGCCATGAAAAATAATTATTTCTCATCTTGCATCTGAGGGGCACCCATTCTCACGGTTCCCCATAAACTTGAGTGTATAGGGGATCTGTGAAAACGTCCAAAAATAGGACATACACCATCAAAATAACGATATTGTGATTAGCCCTCATTCCTAACATTGAATTTAATGCTGTCATGTGACATCCATTAAATAAAACATTACATGGCTATTAATCACTGTTGTGTGAATGTAGCATAAGACTTCGCCAACCACTCTGCCCCTAGGGTTTTAAGGACCAAGCCATTTTTGGCTTTCAAGTGGTTGTCCCAAGAACAACACATTGCTTTTCCACAGAAAACTGTCTGATCACTAGGGTTCTTGGTCACTAGGGTTCTTAATCACAAGGACAGGGAAAATGACGGAGATTATTTTTTTCAGTCCTAAAGACTTTTACTAGAGAAGCAAATTCTAATTTTAAAGACCAAGTCTTTTCTTTGTTTCTTTGTATTTCATTAGCTAT
Organism: Leptodactylus fallax; assembly: GCA_947044405.1. NCBI lineage: Eukaryota > Metazoa > Chordata > Amphibia > Anura > Leptodactylidae > Leptodactylus > Leptodactylus fallax. The sequence goes on along the minus strand of CAMRHE010000074.1, from coordinate 6,694,549 downwards.
ATTTTTAAGGCTACATAGTTATTTGAGTCTTTACCTTTTCTGGAATGAGACATATATTTTTGGTAAATGTACAGTAACATTTAAATTTTATGTTTATTTTAGTTGAGAGAATGCATAAAATAGCAGTTTTGTTAATCTGTTTCAGTAAATGTGCAGCAATTCCCTGCTGATGGTTTGGTCATTTGTACTTTATAGTCATTCTGGCCTTACCGTAATAGACATCAGCTCTCAAATCACAGACTTCCTGGTGAGAATGTAATAGACTTGTTTTTATACACAGCAACCAATCTCAGGAGACAGAGCTGTAGGTGGAGGGAGAAAGCAACAGTCTGAACCAATGATGAGATACGAGGTATGTTCAAAACTACCCCAGAACCCCTGTAGCACTGTATCTCCGCTACAGCTTTGACCTAATGGTGCTGATCCAAAAAGTGGCAAAGCAGCAAGAGCCAAAGAAAATAAATAGCAGGTAACCATTTTCTGTAGGCATTGTCCTAAATATAATATATAATTTTTGAGGTTATGATCGGACCTTTTCTTAATAGGAGAACCTTCCACCTTCTATTAAACCTCAATCCGTGTGGCCCTGATATCATATCCTGATAGTATACGCGTTATTTGCAAACCTGTCTGAGGTTAAGATCACAGTGAAGGACTGAAGAGGTCACTGCTTCCATAAGATCAGTCAAACCAGATGACATGACCCCTCTGATGATCATGACAGCTAGCAGTCTGGGTGCTTGGGCAAACAGGAAATTAAACCAGACATTAAAACTATAGCAATATAACACAAAAAATTGTCAAAAGCAGCAAAATCAAGGTAAATACTTAATTGTTTAATATCCACATAGAGTCCAATTAAATACAGTTATGAACAACCAACATCACGATTTCCTCTAAACTGGAAAAGCTGCAGGTGAGACAAATGATACCCATGTGAAGCAAGCTTTGAATGATACCTCCAGGAAGGCCCACTGACTATGAACCAGTCAGCCTTGAAATTAACATTTTAAGGGAAAAAGCCTTTCCTTCCTTTCAAAACAACAGCAGCATCTTACATCTTTTGGGAGGAAGTAAGAAAACAAATGACAAAACAGGTGATACAGATGGAGAGAGAATGGAAGTCTGGGTTAAATTAGTTATATGTAGAATGTGCTTTACCCAGACAGGAAAAATATAAGACTAAACAATACAAAACTCTCTGCTTCTGAAGAAAAAAACTCAAGTCCATACTAAATTATGATGAAGGTTAGGAATTGTATAAATTGATTCAATAATGCTCAATGTTTAATAATGCTTTATATTTCAATAAATGAAAAAAAAAACAGCTAAAAACTTATAATGCCAAAGCACATGCCAAACATTTGGCAATAAAAGATTCGGGATCATGTTAAAAGATTTATAACGATCTTAATGAGGCTTCAGACTGTATTGGTAGGTAATAGGACGTAAGCAGTTGTGGTCGCATCTAGAAACTGGGCCCTTCCATGCTTCTGTAAAGCATCAACAGACCAGTGTCATATATGACACTTTATAGCAGGAACCTTAAAGCTTGCCAAGCATCCATTGACGCAAATAACTCTACAATGATGTTCAGGTACACAGGCAGAAGGCAGTGATGGTTTATTACCATCCTTATTTTCCCAATCACTGTATACATCTATAGAAGCCACCATGGTGGGGCTTTCTTCCAGTCCAGTGGTCACATGATTGCCAGGTGCTGGGAACCTACAGTAGCTGCTGTGTACTAGAGGAGGAGGCTATGGCTATTATGACCTTATGGGAGGCATAAAATGTTCATAAAAAAATGACGAAAAAAAAAATTTCTGTAACAGAGAGGGACAATTTTAAAAATATTAGTAGAATTCTGTGTTAGTAAAAATAAAAACAAATGTGAATTTTTTTCCCACCTTTTGTATATTAGAAAAAAGCAAAAATAAAATTGATCTAAAATTAATGCCCTATGTATACCCCCCAAATATGATGAAAAAAATCTGGATAACCCAAATGAAAAAATTTTATTGCTTTCAAAACCGCGTGAAATAAAAGACTAAAAACGTGTTTGGTCATGATCCGATCATGAAGTGGTTAAGTTACTCTTCTACATAAATCCTTCATGACTGTATGATTTGCTCATGGTGATCTCACATCGCTGTCTTTCATTGTCTTCATAAATAACCTTATAAACAGTCAACCAGTGTACAATGTCCAGCATCATCAGCTACATAGGTTGGTCAAAGGGTATTAATTCTGATTTATGATGTGGTATTAGCAAGAAGGTGAAGGCCCTCTTTTGCTGAGGAAGGTTATATGAGTAAGTATGTATGGCTGTTTTTGAAACTATTATAGATGTAAATGGAGAATGTTGTGCATGTGTGTCTACCTGTCCATTTATTTGGCTGCTTCACCAGGTGGGGCACAGGTATCTCCGTTATGTAGCTAGGACCTGTGAATTTGCCATAAATATCTAAGATGGGAATACTTTTAGGATGAGGCCTATGTTGCAGAAAAGCTGCTATTTTTGTTGCCAACTTTGCTGTGTTTTTTTGACCCAAAGTCAGGAGTGGCTTCAAAAGGAATGTGAAATATATTGGAAGTACTTATACTTCTCCCTTCTTCTCAATCCCCTCCTGGCATTGGCTCAAAAAACTGCAGCAAAATCTGCAACAGAAAAAACAGCTTTTCTACAATGTGGCCTCAGCCCTAAAGGGGTTGTCCAGGCAAAAATGGACAACCCGTTTAAGTTTTAAATCAAATGGAGGCAGTGAAAAAAGTAAAAAAAAAAATTCATACTCGCCTTTCCACAGAGCTTGGAGTCCTCCCAGCCTGGTCCGGTCTTCTCGGCCTGTGGTGGAAGTCCCAGCCACACATGACTGCTGAAGCTAATCAGCGGCCTCAGCAAAGGGCCTGTGATGTGACTACCTGTGACATCACCGGTATCTTCCTGAGACCTGCTGAGGCCGCTGATTGTCCTCAGCAGTCCGTGGCTTCAGCGGAACTCAGGAAGAGACCCGTAAGAAGCCGCCGGAGCAGAATGACCGGAACATGTCGGGAGGACACCGGAGCATCGGGGACAGATGAATATCATTTTTTTAAAATTTTTTCACCTCCCCTGGTTGTCTAGGCATTAAAAAAAATGCCTGGACAACCTCTTTAAACTGCTGGTTTAGAATCTTTGGCACATTGTTCTAGAGATTACAGATGTTAGCTAACATAAAGATACAAGACTAAAGAGTAGAAGGGCATCATGACGTTTCTGAGACACAATGCAAGATCCAAATTTTACATAAAATTGAAATGTTCACTGTGAGAAATAAAAAAGGCATAAAGTGTACACATGATTATTCTGATTAAATGGTATACAGGTAGGCCAGCATAAAGCATCATTAATAACAATTAACCAGCTATGCGAGCAAGGTGCCGTGCATGCTTGCCAATTAGCTCTTTAACCAAATTGAAAGTCATAGACAGGCTTCAAGACACGGAGGCTGGTAATTAATTAACATTACATGTGATTAATAATGAGCCTCGTTTAATAGTTAAAATATGCTTGCCCGAGCTGTGTGACAGAAGAAAACGCCTTCAGAGAGCATCTATATTTATCCTGATTGTGTTTGGGGTTCTTACATCTTTGGTGCACGGCTGACAAATGGGCAATTAATTATCTAATGTTGTCTGACAAAAGCAGCGTGATAAAGATGTATGCTTTAAATTTCTGGATGAAGTCTGCCAGGGAAGAGCCCCAAAGGGACCTCAGTGTCCTAAACCTGGGCTCACAGCCACAAGGAGAAGCAAGACAAAGCCCCTATCTCCTGCTACAGCCTTCGGAGATAAAATATGTCTTGGCATTAAGGGACGTTTAAAAATGCCGCTGCAATATCTGATTAGGAGCAGAAGCAAGACTCTACTAAATTGAGGTTAAGGTATAATCAATATCATATATGGAGTGTCTGGCTGTTCTGCATAAACACAAGCACTTCATATCATTAAGAAGTCTATAATGTGCAGAAAGCATATGCCTTGACACCAAAGCCCTCTATTCTTTTTATTCAGAAGTTTATCTTCCAACCTGTTTGACAGCTGCTCCTAAGTGGATTCCCAGTGCCAAATTATTTTTATGATTGTCTGATGCTTTATTCTCCCCTTTCAGTTAATGAGATAGGATCCCACAACAGTTATAATTCAGAGCTGTCAGGCCTAAAAGCGCGCTGGTGACTGGATATGGTGGGCTGTACATAAAGCTAAGTGTAGAACATCACCGTGTTCAGCATTTCCTTCTCGCTCACGTGTTTTTCTATTAGACATCCTGATAATTCTGTATAGCTAAGTTATTAATTGCTTATGGATATCTCTAAAACAAGCTTAAAATTGCAGAGAGTTAAAAGTACAGTAAAATTATAGTCCAGGTACTTGTCCAATAAAGAATACAAATACAGACACTCTCTTAGCGGAATACATTCTACGGCCCATATTTACTATGGTGATCTTTTGAGCTAAGAAGAATTTCTGAGGATAACTTCATTTTTGATAACTTAATACAAGTCAATAAAGAGTCGTGATCAGGAGCATAGCTATAGAGGGTACAGAAGCAGCAGTTGCACCCTAGTCCTGGTGCCTAAGGAGGCTCAAAGACCCTCTGCCACATAATCAGACACCATAAATGAAATATGTGTTTGTAACAGAATATAAAACAGATTTTGGATCACTTACATTAATAGGAGCTTGTAATAAAGAACACTTACAAGTTCTTTTTAAAAAAGTAAACATTAGGAAAACATGGTAATGCCATATTCATGTGCTAAGTCATATGCACACTGGTGTACTATAGTTCTGTATAAGCTACAAAGTCATAATAAGGCACCCATAGAAGTTTGTAGGGCCATACTGTAAATCCATCTGCTTTATAGTCCATAAAGACATATACATGTTCTTTTTATGTTGTATTCAGCTGCAAAAAGCCTTTCCCATGATATGACACATTATGCCATATTAAAGAGGGATTCTCTCCTACAAACATTGCCTCAAAGAGAAGAATACTAAAGTAATATGGTATGGTACAGAGTCACCATACACCAGCATACAAAGTGCTTCGGGGGGGGGGGGGGGGGGGGGGGGGGGGGGGGGGGGGGGGGGAGGGGGGGGGGGTAAAGGCCCAGGCCCGATTTCTTCACTCTTCCAGTGATACATAGATACAGCAGAGGGCCCCGATACAGGAACATATCATATATGGATCCCTTGTTCTAAAATAGCTCTCTAACAATTCACTAGTAAATTAATTAGCTTAATTGTTTACATCCAATCTAAGAATAAAGTAGATTATTTTGAGGTAAAAGTAGACATCCTTACCTAGTATGCCCCTGTGCAACCATATACATATATTATATCCACCCCTGCATTGACGCTATTCAATTACAATAAATATCTAGCATTTATTGATAGAGGGATATCAAATCTGTACATTTTATGTCTTATGTTGATAGGTGCATAATGTTGCATCTAGTTTCGGGCCATTTTTTTAACTAGATCGAAAAGGGTCAGTAAAAAGAACAAATGATTCATTCTTTCCAAGAACTTCAAGGGCTGAGGGGTATTTTTATAAGTAGAGGAAAGGTGGTTTAGGTATCTATATAGGAAACAGTTCTTTACAGCTAGAGGAGCCACACTATGGAATGCCCTACCTCAGAGGTAGTAATGGTGGTGTAATGGCAGGTACTATGTTACCATTTAGAACAAGCTAGATGGTCTTCTAATAATAAATAACTAATCTAACTACAATTTATGGGAACTGGATTTTTAGATGTGATGAGAAGATAAGAGGTTGATTCAGGAATTTTTTCTGGAGAAGGATTTTGTTCCCCTAATATTGGCAGTCGCTTTAATGCCATTTTTGCCTTCCTCTGGATCAGCGCTGTAGGATTATAATTGGACTTATTGGATCTTCATCTTTTTTCAGCCCTATTAACCAGATAATTATTTAAGGGACTTGGCTTATGCGGAAAGAGGGTGTGTCTAAAGATGCAAAAATGTGCAGCACATCTGAGCCAAAAATTTACCATAAAATTTGGGCACAATGTAAGCTGACTAAAATATGGTATAATCTTAGACTGTCTAGACTAAACTAGACAGTTTAGACTAGACTAGACTGCCCAAAGATGCACCAGATTTACCTTCCACCATCATCTACTGTGATAAATCTGGTGCATTTTCAAAATGCCTAAATTTATACTGACTATTAGTAAATGTGGATCACAGTGAATATTATACATGAGATTTTTTATATTTTCTAAATATAATTAAGGGATTTTCACCTTGTGATGTAGAAAGTGCAGAGGCGATAGTCACACCTGCTGTAAGCTCATAGAATTGGGGAGCTCATAAGGCCTACATGCTCCATAAGACAAACACAATGCTATGTGCAGACAGTGTGGTGGCACAATCCTGTACCATACTGATTGTGCATTGTTGTAATAATGCTATACAGAGCTGTCGCTAGACAAATCAATGAGTTTTATACTATGCATTAATGCTATAAAGTTTAATGTAAAATATTGTACAATGTAGTCAGGTAGGGCACAAACCAAATTTTTGAACTGCTTGTGGAGGGCTCAGTTGTAGATCTTTCTACCTGGGCCCCCAGAGCTTTAACCTACTGCTCTGAGGTTTCCAATGTGAATACATACTTTTAAAAGTCTAAATTATTTTTGATAAAAGGAAACAGTCATGGACCACCTCATAATAAAGCAAACCAAACCGCATCTCTGAACGAAACAATGAAAGATTGTAATAAATGTCCATTTGTTCGTTCTCCAGCATAATATAAATTATAGGATTCAAATTTAACCATGAGGATTTTCTGCTCTCTAAAAATTATGTGCCCTCAATTTGGTTTCTTTATTGTCCAATTTCAGTCATATTCCTGAAATTTATAACAAATGGTGTCATGAGCAACACATAAAACAGTGCTGTGAAAAACAAAATGTTTTAGAATGAATGTCCTGGGGAAAGCAAATTTCACCAATTGTGGTTAAAAGCCCTCCTGACTATATTCCGCTCTATGTCTACATTACAGCATGTTTTCCCTTTCATGTTGTCAGCAGCTCTGATTGAGACCTCCCAATGAAGCTACATATTTGTACTTCTACCAAAGCATTGAATCACTGTTCTCTCAAACTCTTGGCAGGAAATGAAATAGTTCAGGGCATTTAAAAAGTACATTTCATGAAGTGACATCATGCTTCAGGCAAAGAAGGACATTCTCCAAACTATCACCATTAAGATTATTATCCTTTCAAAAGCAAATTTATTAACTATACTTGTGGAAGACATCTTATGGCGCACAGTTATTAATAGCGTAAACGACAGGAAGTCTGAAAATGTGCCAGATATATCACAGTGGCTGATGCTGGATGATAAATCTGGTGCATCTTTAGACCACCTAGTCACCTGTTCATACCACCTACTAGTTGGCTAACTTTGGGCTCAAAACTTACAGAAAAAAATTTGGCACAGTTTTTTAGCTTTTGCTGCAATTAAGCCACTCCCACTTTTCCTGTGACACATGCCCATTTTTCATATAGGCATGCGCACCGTTTTGGTTTAAAACTAGATGCCAAAATGGGTCAGTTAGTGCCAGATTTTGGACCACGCTTTAAGGTAATTTTTTTTTCTTTTATAAGTCTATATATAACTGGTATCCAAGGTAGGACTGGACAATCAACAACCAGAGAATCCCCTGGTGGGTCTAGGTTCTGCCATTTTTATGATCGCCAAATATAACAGGGCTCCAGAGTTAAAGCAGAGGACAACTCAATATATTTCTGGCTTAGTAGTCAATCACTACTACTTTTTTATGGTTAAATTTACTAACAACCTGTTAAGCAATTAAAAGAGGATGTGCCCTTGTTCTGTGTAGAATGAGTGGGAGCCCTCAAAATCGTTTCTGATGGAAACAAATAATCCCAATCTGACACCGCCTGTATTCTCCATAATAAATGAAAGTTCTCATAGACAAAATACACAAAAACGTTATGAAAAATATGCATATTTATCTAATGTTATATACACATTATACTCACCAGTTTTCAGGTGAAGAGAGTGACATAGTACAAATCTCTACTTGTTTGGATTTTATTACAGAATTATTTAGGTTGTTCCTTAAGTAAAGTTGGTATATTAAACAACTTCCCAATAAAGTGGGTGAGGAAATTAGATGATTTGATTGGGATAGAGACTGATGGGGTTTATAATGTTTATTATAGTACTATGGAATATAGGAACCAACACATCTGAATACGTTATACACAGATAATTTCAAACAAGAACAATATATATAAGTATCAAGGTTTCCAACAGAATTAAAAAAAACACAGTTGCTTACTTGTAAAATCAATGCTACACATAAATGTGTGATATTACAGTTCAGTAGTATTTATTTCAATGCATCTGGTAAATTGTTAGCAACTGAAATATTAAACTTTGTGGAAAAATGTACCTGTGCCAGTCAATAATAGAAAATGCAGTAGATGTGTAAAGGTGAATAAGGTATTATTTCTTTTATGCTTTACATGTATGCTTTTTATTTATTTATTTATTTATTTATTTATTTATTTATATAGATAGGGTCTCACTTCATACAAATATTCTATATTTGGTGGTGATAAGATACCTCATACACTAAACCGATCAGCATGTATTGACTCTTTTTTTTTTATATGACTGCACACAAATTTTCCAAGTGATAGTGCTGTCCTTTATTTTTATATATCATTTTTGTTGCATTTTTCTACCTCATATTGACATCCCCCAGTTTTTTCATAAATAAACCAAAGCAAATAATTATTATGTAATGGAGTTTAAACACTGTGGAAAGATTGTCCATTTTTAGTAAATTCCCAGTTAGTGGCTCGGACACTTTACGCCCTTGAGTGAAAATTCTTTTTCTTTTTGAAACTTTTATTTGCTATTTGCTAGAAAACAAAAAGCTTACATGTCCTGTTCATACTGAGCAAATAGAAGATCTCATAGCCCTACATAATGTGCAAAATATATTACTGAGAAATTTCTTCAAGAAGCAATTCTATACACCTTTGACCTTTAACTTAAGTGTTCAAATATCACAGGTAATAATGACTACCAATGAACGGTTTATACTGTGCTTGGCTGCACTTTCTATATGAAAGCTAGCAGTAAAACAAATGAAAGCCTGGTTTGTTGAACTAGTTGAGGTTCGGGGCAATTGATTTCTGGTCCATTCTCCTTAAAAATGAAATCTAAAAAGTTGACAGTAGGACATTAATTTCATCATACACTTCTTGTCTCATCTATAACTAATCCAGTGTCCGGGCTAGCTTGTCACTCTTTGTTTGGTCTTTATTTGTTTGCTTTTCTTTTTTTTTTGCAAGGAGTGTTCCAAGCGTAGAGTTATTTTGTATCTTTAGAGTTATTCTGAGAGTGACACAACTGTGCTTGTCCCTTCTTTCAGCAACTTCCATTTAAATATGATAAAGAGCTATTTTGTCCAGCTGATACTCTGTGCATAAAATGATAATCCATCATTTCTACTTTACATGTTTAAAGGACCGTGACTGAAAGCATTTTCATGTGGGACTCTACCTATTGCCCCAAAGAAAGCAGAGACAGAGTGGAGCGACTCACCAAAGACAAATTATTTTTCTGACTGGACATACGTCAAATATTGTATCGTATTATTTACAATGATCACGACACTGTGAAATACGAGGCCACATGACAAGCAAATTATGAAAACATTTTAAGGGTTTTTAATTTGATTTTTAATGTGATTTATGTCAAAATGTGGTGTTTCTCTAGCAGAAAACCTCTTACCATGATCGAAATATTAAAATAATAGATTTAAGTTGCCAGACAAAATTCCAAGCCTGAGAAGCATGATGGTCATAATGCAAATACACCAATACACCAGACACATGCCACACCTATTTATGTATGGAATATTTTTAATATACAAAATAAACTCAATTACTAAGCACATTAGCCAGTCTGTCTTGAAAGATTCCTGAGGATTTTTTTCCTGCTTCCCCCAAATAAATATGCATAGTAACTAGATGGTGTTCTAGTCATTACTAAACAAATCAATATGTATATTATCCTAGATTATTCTTCTATCATCTTATTACTGAATGAGTTTGAAGCTCTGTCTAAAATAATGCAGAATAAAAAGTTATGTATAAAAGTGAATATCCTCTCTTGGGTATTATTTAGGTTATCTTAATAATTCTGGCACACCCTGGGTGGTCCAGGGACTGCCGTAGATTTCTGGAGTTATAGCAAATTTGATGGGCCTTGGTGCACATAATCCAGCTCACCATGATGCCCATCCTGCCCACTTTCATAAAAAAAAATGGTGAGCAGGGTGCAGAAAGGGGAAAGTAGTGCATCTTCAACATAAAAAAGGGCCGTGCACCAAAGATACACTGCATGTATGCCCATATGCACCCATATACACCAGTTTTCTAGCAGAGAGGGAATAGCATCCAATTCTCCTGAATTTCTGTCCATACATCCACCTGTAGTGCTGGTGAGCTGACCTTTATGTGTTCTTTATGTAACCAAACTCCCTATCACTTCAGTTGTATTGATGATGAATGGGGGCCTATCCTGGCTTTTGTGGGGGTCCTACCAATCCTATATTTATCACTTATCCTGTAGAAGGTATTTAGAGCTCAAAATCCAAAAACTTATGATCACTAAAAAATGTGTTATAAAAAAAAAAACAGACTGTTGGCACTAAAATTACATGGTGTTATACATTCACTTTAATGTTATTAAATAGCACCATACACATCCACTGAAGAAAATGGGACAGAATTCTTTTAGGCCGGAGCCCCACGTTGCGAAAACGCAACGTTTTGACTGCGGTAGAAGCGTTGCAGCAAAAAAGGCTGCATTTTACATAACCTGCAAAGTGGATGGGATTCTGGCTAATCCCATCCACCCATTGCAGAAAAAAATCTGCAGTGGAAATGCTGCGATTTCAAAAAACGCTTGCGTTTTTGTAAATCGCAGCATGTCAATTATACCTATGGAAATGCTGGTGTTTTCCATATAGGTATAATAGACGCAGAAAGCCTGCAGAGGAAAACTCTGCAGACCTTCTGTAAAAAACGCTGTGAAAAAAACATGATGTGTTTCCACCGCGGTCTTTTAGGCAGCATTTTTTGGCTGCAGCTCGCTACATGGGGCTTTTGCCTTAAAGAGGACCTTTCACCACCTCCACCAACTCTGCATCCTTCAATAGCTGCTGCTCCACTGATTCTGAAGCAGTTGAAATTTATGACTCTAGCCCCCACTGTTTCAGAGTAATCGCTGCAGTTAATTTCAGTAAAATTATGTTCTCTGTTGTCAGGACGGTGGTTCCTGTCTATCTGCTCCAGCCTAGGACCACCCACTTGACAATAGAGACCATAATTGTGTTGAAACTAACAGAAATGTTTGCTTGGGAATGGGCTAGAGATAAAATCCAAACTGCACTGGAATCAGCAGTGCGATGCCTATTAAGTAATGCAAAGAATTGGACTTGGTGGCGGTCATGAAAGGTCCTTTTTAAAAGTGCACCTCCTTCTTTTGACCATATATTCCTTTGCCCCACTCCAGATGGTAAAGAGATTTTTCAAAAAATGCAATAATAATTCAGGGAAATATTCGCAAAAGATCTCAAATCAACTAAAACAAGATGCTTTACATGTCAGGACCTTATTTAGACCCTGATTTGACAGGGGGTTCCATGCTTATTATACATCTAATCTCTACACACCTTTACTGGTGCTCTCCTCAATGTGAGAGATTCTTGTCCCTAACCCACTCATTGCCTCCCACTGAGCCAGCCAATTCACTTTGCTCTGTACTGATGAAGGACAACGATCCGGAAACAGCGCTGTATGCAGATAAGTGAAATTGGCTTGGCTAAAATCCCTTTAGCTGTCTCAAGGCTCGGTGAGTCAAAAGCAAATTGAGGATTTGTTACATCCAATAGAGGGCGCATGAGCTCCCCAGCTCCTTTCCCATAATGCCTTGTGATATGTAGATGCTAAGTAGAGGGCAAAAGGCAATTAAAATCTCTACACACCTTTACTGGTGCTCTCCTCAATGTGAGAGATTCTTGTCCCTAACCCACTCATTGCCTCCCACTAAGCCAGCCAATTCACTTTGCTCTGTACTGATGAAGGACAACGATCCGGAAACAGCGCTGTATGCAGATAAGTGAAATTGGCTTGGCTAAAATCCCTTTTGCTGTCTCAAGGCTCGGTGAGTCAAAAGCAAATTGAGGATTTGTTACATCCAATAGAGGGCGCATGAGCTCCCCAGCTCCTTTCCCATAATGCCTTGTGATATTATACATCTAGACATTGATCTTCATATTTTTTACAACCTGAATTTTTGTATTACCATATATGTTAGTTAAGTGATACATCTAATAAAAAAAATCACTCCAAATTCTAGAAATATTAATAATAAAATATAATATCAAAATATAATAATAATAAAACATAATAAAACAATACCAATGAAAAATCTGTCCAAACCTTTTGTCACAAAACATATAATCTTTTGAAAAATGCAGCATTGTTCTTACACTGTTGGTGAAAATATATTACACAAAAGAAGTACAGTATTGTTTGGCACCAAATGGATCCATGGATTGCTCATCCATGTTCTGAAGGCGACATAGGCCAACAAGTTTCTGGTCAATGTGACCTAGTTTGTCTCTGTCTACTCCTCCAGTCTCCAAAGCACCATCAACAATTTCAAGAATAACTCTGTTGTTCACAGCCTGCTTATTTGTAGTGTTCACTAAAATACTTCGGCAAGTTTGGTGAATTATGTTAATGTTCTGTCTCTCTAGGTCAATATTCTTTCTTTTGACTTGCAGTTAAAAGTGGTAAACATGTTTCTTTTAATTGTATGTGTTACTGATTGAATGGGTTAAAGAAAAAAAATTCTGAAAAAAGCACTTCTTTAGGCTAAGGGCCACACGTTGCAAAAAAGCTGAGGGTTTTGTTGTAGTTTTTGCGTTATTTTTTTTGTTTAACCAAAGCCTAAAAGTGGATTCAAAAGGAATGGGAAATATAAAGGAAGCACTTATTCTTCTTTCTGCTAAATCCACTTCTGGCTTTAGCTAAAAAAAAAAAAAAAAACACAGCAAAGATCTGTAAAAAAAAAAATGCAGCTTTTCCTCAACGTGTGGCCTCAACCTTAGAATTGCTAAACGAAAAGAAACAGGCTAGTTCAAGTTTCTATAGTAATTAACTGAAAAACTTTTTGTTTAGTTAGAATTGTTCTGTTCTTATAAAAGAAGCTACAATAGTTCTCCATGAACAGGCATCCTAGTAAGCTTGTGTTTATAACCAACCAATTTGAATAAACAAGAAAGCAGTATAAAGCATGGGAGAGGCACAATGCAATAGCCTGAGACCAAAAGTTTAATCTACAAGGGTTCCGAGGTAGCAGTTACACATGGGCCCAGGTGCCTAAAGGGAGCTAAAAAATCTCCTGTGCTACATAAAGGGACACCAAAATTATCAATGGTAGGGGCTGGAAATTGCAAAATACCTGTTTGTTTGAAGGGCTTATCCAGTTTCTAATATTGATAGCCTATCCTTAAGTTATATCAGAAATATTAGATCTGCGAGGGTCTGACACCCGGGACCCCCACAGAATAGCAGGTTTGAGACAGTGCTGCTCCCAGTAATGTTTATATGCCAGAAGCCATGCTGCTGACTTTAAGTGCTGCTGTATTGGTCTATTGAGGTCTAAAGGGCAGCTTTGCAGTACCTGAAGCCATCACTACACAACCTATGGTGAGCAAGTAATGCAGTTCCCGGTATGTAAACATTACCAGGAGTCAAACTATCTTGGACTAGCTGGTCTGTGAGGGTCATCGCACCGCCACAGATCTAATATGGTTGACCTATCCTAAGGATAGGCCATCAATATTAGAAAGTGGATAACCCCTTTAAGTCTCTGATGACCCTTTTAAGTCTCAGACGACTACCGACTCCACTTAGGTAATACTGGCAAGCTGTCGTTACTGATAGAGCACTAAGGTAATGTTAGTGTTATATCAGAGCTGTAGAAAAGCTTTCCATCACCTGGGGCAAAGATCCATTTCTCTGCCATTACACTGTATCTAAACTGTATCTTGTTTGATAGTATCAAGTTATTATCTGTTGCCACTATCTGCTGCTTCTATATCTCGAAAGGTTTCCTAAAGGGCCTCTTGTTTTTTCTATAACTTAATAATCACTTCTATTCATATTTCTCCAAGAAATGATGCATGCAAAAATTAAAGGGGCAGATTTTTTTTTTCTCACTGACACTCGGTCAATGAAAAAAAAAAGGAAGAGTGAATGTCCCATTCACAACAATGGGTTCATTTGCTGTCCCTTTACTGCTTGGGGTTTTTTTTTAACAGATACCACACTGACAAAAAAAAACTGTTCACATGAAAGAGTTCTACTACAGATGAATACATTTTGGACACATGTTTCTGAAAACATCAAATAAATTAATTC